>JAJMJV010000010.1:0-347310 GCA_030563725.1 Pichia awuae
CAAATTTGCGGTACTTCAACTACTATAGACTAAAAAAAATCCATTGTGAGATCTGCTATTTTTGATATCAAATAAAATGCACTTTAGATATATATGAACTAAAGTATTTCTATGTGGAAAATATCTTTCTTATATAAACCCATTTTGCTTTTTGCTCTGGCCACTCGTAGTTTGCAATATAATGGGTCATGCATTATGCCACATTCATAAATTACAAATAATTTATAGCCGTTTTTTAAATTGTTGCACTTATGAGTATATGCAATTAAACACCTCGTGCAACAATTTAAAAAACAGTTATGCTTCCTGGTAGCTGTGTGATCTTTATATAGAATTTTAGAAAATAGATTTTAACCACTATTGTCACAACCCCGTTAAATACAGTTTTAAGCATCTGCATAGACTGCCAAAAAGACAAATAATAAAGAAGCATCTACTTTAATCCAGCTGTAAAAATTTAACTCCAAAGGTTTATTGGTTCATTGATTAGGTTTTTTATCAAGTTTCTTGTTATATTGTTTATTAAGTTGCTTATTAGGACGTTAACTATTATTCAACTGTTGTTTACATTTGTTTTTTTTTCATATAGTTGTTCTGTTATTAAATTATTACTGTTTTGAGAGACTTTTCTGCGTGTTTTCAAATATGTATTATGTATAAGTCTGTAACTACTGACCCACCCCATAGTGATGAAAATATCAGTTATCATGTGCTCATGCATGGGCCCTGATATCATTAATAAGCTAAATATATTAGAGCATAAAAAACAATAAATAAGTCTACATACAGAGGGATTTACCCCCTAAACCTACTTAAATATAAATCTAAAAAATATATATTCTTTTAATATCAATAATATCATTGTCGAATATGAAACATATGTTTATTACAAAACAATAGATACGTCATGACATTACAAATTAATAACGCCATTATGCAAGGGTCATGTCTTAATGAGGTATATATTTATAGTAATCTCAACAAACTATACGTAGGTCTATATAAGGAGGGGGATCCCACCTAGACATACATAAGTTTAGATATATAAAATATATAGTCTTTTAATATCGATAATATTATAAAGAATGGATATTTTACACTCTAGACTTATTGGAGAACAACAAGTGTGGTGGATGGCACTTTTTGCAATAGATACTAGGCTGGCTGAGCTTTACATGAGATTTTATAGCACAACCCTTGGAATCTTTGTGAGGTCAAACAAGGATGAGAATCTATAGTTGAGCCCACCTCGCGAGACTGAGAAACTAAAACTAACATGATTTTAACTATCATATAATTAATCAGGTCTAGTAAAATCTTTGCAGCTTCTAGGAAGCTTACATCCGGTTAAAAGTATCATAAATATGGATATGGACTATAATAAAACATCAGGTTCTACTAATGAGTTTGTTATGGCGAATGATTCTCTTTTGGTTGAAACGCGACGAGAGAAAGATACATCAACGGATCAAAATACTCATTTGACTGCCAAACCTTTGACTTCTCTCAAGGATGGTTCAAATAATATAATAGAAGACAAAACATTATATCCACAATTTGAAGCAAAAACAAAAAACATTCAATTATTATATAAGCTAATAAGTTCTGTACAATTATTTGGAGATTATTGTATGCTAGATATTTCCTCTGAAGGGATGAGCTTTAGCATCAGCGACGGCAATGTTTGTAAAATAAGATTAAATTTGAATAAAAAGGTGTTCCAATCGTATACATTTAATGGATCTTGGAATGGAAGTGGTTCCAAATTTTCTGAATCCCAATTATATGCAGATGAAACCGATTTATCCGATGATGAAACTGATAAAATGATAAACGTTAATGGATTTGACAAAAATTCTATTATAAGTATCTTTATTAATATAACGTCATTTATAGAATCAATCAATATTCATATCAAGGAAAATAAAATTGAAGATACAAGACTTGAATGTACTTTTAGATATGAAAGGGATGGTGATCCTTTTATAATGATATTTGAAGATGAATTGATTGTGGAAAGATGTGAGCTCAATACCTACTACACAGAAGAAACCGTAACTAAAAGCAAGAAGAAGAGCAGGAAGAGAAGAAAGGGAAAGAGACATGACAAATTAGGCGAAGATGTAATGGAAAACTTTGATATTGAAACTGCTGTTGTGGATGATTCTATATTCAGACTAGATTCTAGAAAAATATTATTTGACATCATTATTAAATCAAATATTTTGCACGATATTATAAAAGACATGTCCGATTTGAAAACTGATAAATTTATTTTGTACTGTAAAAAAGATAAAGAAAATGAAAGTTCGAATACATTCAAAACTGAAAAACACTCAAAACTAATGTTTATTTCTAAATCAAGTTCAGATTCCATTGGATTTTCTAAAATTATAATACCACATAGAAAAGTGAATATTCCGGATTTCAAACTATTTAAACCAGTAGTTACATATAGTGAAGAAAACGAAGTGGAATTGACTGAATGCTATAAAGTATCACTCTCCTCAACATATCATTTTGAATATTTTGCTAAGTTACTGAAGGCAATAAAACTCTCAAAACTGATAAAACTAAGAAAAGATGTATATGGAATCACATCCTTGTTATTACTATTAGGCAAAAATAATACAGGAATGAATCAGCAATTACAACCTGAAGTTGATGGATTATATGGATCAAGTATAGAATTCATGACCTTAGAAAGTATTCCAATAAATGAATTTTCCTCATTAAACATTGAAAAAGCAAATGATTCATTATTATCTAAATTAGGATATAATAGCAAATTTGTTGAACAATTAATTAAAGATGATCATGATATTCAAACAATCAGGGTCGGTAATGATGGTCAATTAGTTACATTAGATGATTTTTTTGAAAATCCAGGTGCAGAATTCCAAGAAATTGAAAATTTTAATTTGAATAATGCCTACGAACACATCAACAATGGCGAATTTAATTTATTTGGCAATGAATTGGACAAAGATTATATTGCTGTTGAAAGTATTAATAAAAAGTCACTTGATGTTCCTTCAAATTCAAAATTAAATTCAAATTCAAAATCTGAAGTTGAAAGGGATAAAAATATTTTAAACCTCACAGAAAAATTAACAATGTCTTTATTAGGACATGCAGCTCCTGCTGAAAACGATGGAATAATTGAGAACACTATTCAGGTTGAAAAAACAATTATTTCTGATGATAGTGACTATGAACAAACCCGGAAACGAAAGCGTGCTTCCAATAATATAAATCTGAGAAAGAAAACGGTTAATAAAGGAAATAAACGGAATGGTAAAGGTAGTAACAAAAGGGAAAACGATGGAATTGAGACTGTTGGTGGGGCAATTGAAATTCCTTTGTTTATTTAACCTTTCTATTAAAATTTTTAAAAAAAAATTAAAATAAGCATGATGAATACCACTTTTTTTTAACATTTTGCAATTAATTTTTTTATTTTTTCTATAGAAAATAAAATGTTTTAAAAGAAAATACAAACAAAATAAAAAGAAAGAAAGAAAAATGATAAGTTGGCTTTCATTCAAATAAATTATTCTAAAATCATAGTACTACTTTGCCACGCCGAACATTTTTTAAACAGTAATTTTGTGCACAATAGCAGAGTGGTCAAAAATAACTGTACCAGCGTCATTTCTTCTTTGAAAAATCATTGGCAATACCGAGAAGCGTGAAATAAACACCTTTTAAAAAAGTAAAAAGATTATATGTTGTTACAAAAGAAAAAGTACTCCCAAAATCAAGCAAGTACTTTGAAATTTGGCATCATAACAGCAAAGCTTTGAAAACCAGAAACAGTGGCGTGTGATGTTCATTCCCTAAAAAATGTCCTTTCTTTTGAAATCTGTAATATTTCAGATTTTTCCATTGTTTTAACGGTTTTTGCGCCTGTTCCCAGTAGTACCAGTTTTCACAGGCATTTCCAAGTAGCTTAACTCCTTTTCAATGTAAGATAAGCAAATAATTGGATCATCAGCATCCAAAATTCTAGCGCTTGCAGCTTCTGACTTGAATATCATTAAACCGAATAATTCCAAAAGATGATCAACCTGGGGATTATAGTCGAATTGAAAATTTATGTTTTTTAAGTTGCTTATTGCCTTTTCGTGAGATTGTGGTTGGTCTGCAACATCAGCTACAGCCTTTCTCACCATTTCAAACAATGTCTTTGCATCTACGTGTGCGTAATCTCTTCTAATCAAAGCAAACAATTTTGATCCCTAAACATGATCACTATCATATTTTTTCAATGATTGAAGGCACAGCCGTTTGCTTCAACGCAGGGTGAATGACATCTTCAGTAAGTGTAATTAACGCATTCACACTTGGTTAAGTTTTTTCAATCCCCGGGGGTAGCGTTAAATCTTCCAAATAAAGATAAGTGTTTTTAAAATCATCTTTTGGTCCAAAGAAAGTCCATAGCCTATAGTGCCAATTTCTGTAATCCTGAGATTTAGTTAAAATGGGGTTTCTGAAGTCAACTATAAATGAAAGAGTTATTTGAGTTGGACTTCTGCTGTTAAATATGAAGCATATATCTATTATAAAACAATAGATAAGTCATAACATGACAAATCAACAAAGGTCTTCATACGAAGGTCATGTCGTAAAAACGTATCTATTTTTCGTAATATTACCAAACAATAAGTAGGTCTATATAATGAGAGATTTCCTTATATAAATACCTCAGTGAAATCAGATATATATTCTTTTAATATTTAATAGTATAAAAGCGACCATTTTTATTTTTGTTCATAAAAAGTAGAAAATGCCTTTTTAAAAAAGAATGAAAATCATAAAAATAATTATGTTAGGAGATTTCAGTAAAAACCAAAACCAATAATTGTTCTCAATTTTATTTTGAATAAATAAAATAAATAGAATTTAAAACACCTGGCATTATTATTTTACATCAAAGGTCCCTTGGCCCAGTTGGTTAAGGCGTGGTGCTAATAACGCCAAGATCAGCAGTTCGATCCTGCTAGGGACCAATTTGATTTCAACGGGCGTGTGGCGTAGTTGGTAGCGCGTTCGCCTTGCAAGCGAAAGGTCATCGGTTCGACTCCGGTCTCGTCCATTTTAATTTTTTACCTTTTTTTCAAAGTTTTTATTTTTTATTTTTTCGTTTTATTTCCTTCTCTCACGCAAATTATTGGCAGCGGCCCTGAACCGGCGAACTTCGAAACTTTTCCATTTTTCAAATCGAGAGCGATAATAGTCATCTATTGGGTTTTCAGATTGACTGGATTATGTCAAATTAAGAAGATATTAAAGATTCTTCTTTTTTTTTTCTTTGAATATAGTGGTTTGGCATATCGACAAAAATGCTTTCTAAGTCTATAGGATTGAAACCATGCGGTCGTATTGGATCATTAACTCACATGAAGAGTTATTCATCTTCTACTGCTGCTATGGCTTATAAGAATTTACACAGAAATAAAAGAAGACCTCAACTACCAACGTTTGACCAACCAACTCTGTCGGTTGATTCTGCGGTCTCGTCTATTATTTACGAAACCCCAATCGCTTCTAAAACTCCTAAAACCCAACATGTTTTAAATTGTTTAGTGCAAAACGAACCAGGTGTTTTGGCATTGATTTCAAGTACTCTTGCAGCAAGAGGCTTCAATATCGACTCGTTAGTCGTGTGTAACACCGAAGTTAAAGACTTATCCAGAATGACCATTGTTCTCGGCGGTCAAGATGCTGTTATTGAACAGGCTAGAAAACAAATCGAAGATTTAGTTCCAGTTTACGCAGTTTTGGATTACACACATTCGGAAATCATCAAGAGAGAATTGTTACTGGCTAGAGTTTCTCTTTTAGGCCCGGAATATTTCCAAGAATTAGTTGCTCATCATAATGACGCAGACATTGCCATTTCCCAAAAACTAAGAACCGAAGCTTATCACCCAAACAATTTACCACCATCTCAAGCTCTAAGACAAAAATACGAACACTTAGATGCAATTTGTAAATTGACTCGTGAATTCGGTGGTAAGGTTGTTGATGTCAGTGACAGAAACTGTATTGTTGAATTAGCAGCAAAACCATCCAGAATCTCTTCTTTTATTGCGCTTATACAACCATTCGGTATATTAGAATTAGCAAGATCTGGTATGATGGCATTACCAAGAACTCCAGTGGAAGGTGTAGACGATGGAACAGATCCAACTAAGGATGCTGCTGATGTTGTCGATGTTTCTCAATTACCACCAGGTTAGTTATATTGTTAAAAAATGTTTTCATCTACATAACACACACACACATCAACGCTCACTCACAAACATATATATATATGTATCTTGATTTAGTTTTATTTATCGAACAAATACTGAATTCTTTATTTATATCAATTTTTTCACCCCAATCACCCCAATATTATTTATATTATTTATAGCCGGATATACAAAAATGAAAATAGCCTATAACAAAACAAAAAACAAAAAAACATGACAAAAAACACCCGTAACTTAAAACTCAAGATCCATCGGAATACTTACCCCACCAATTGGAATATAACCATTAAATAAATAAACTTTGACATTGGCATCCCCTCTCAAACTTAATTTTGCATTATCATCTAGTAACACTTTTTTTAAAATCTTTTTGACTCCTTTGTCATTAGGCCATAATGTCAAAAATAAATCGATTGATGTACTCTCGTCATCAACAGTTCGAACATAAAATGGCTTGAATTCAACATCACCTAAATTTAAATCTTCAGCCTTAGTTTCATCAAAAACAACCAAATCTAACTCATCAATTTTTAAATTCAAACCTCTTATAATAAATCCCCCAGTTTTGAAATAATTTCTTATATAGTAGTCTTCAATATCTGTATAATTATTAGTATTTGTTCCGCTTATCTGTAAATCTATTCCACCAGATTCACTAAAACCTAAAAGTCTAATACTATCTGTATTAAAAAAAGTACCCTCAACAACCCCAATACCTAAATTTGGTCGGACTTTCAAAATGAAGATACTAATAATAGTAAACATCAATACACTGATTATTGCAATAGGCACATAAACCTGAAGGCGATATCTTATCAATCTTTTTTTTAATCCTTTCCATTGTTTATCAAATTGATTTTTCGATGATCCACATCCAGCTCCTAAAAGTGGAGCTGTTTCAGAGTCAACTATTGGCATTATATTAAATATTTAAAACCTCTTTTCTTTCAAAAGTATCTTGATAATAAAAACAATAAAAACAGATAATTATAATAAAAATATTTAAAAATGTCTTTCCTGAAACGGAAGAGTTGTAAATTTCATTGGCATGAATTTTTCATGCATCGAAAATTTTTCAATTTAGATATTAACAATATTCCTTCACACATTTATATAAAATTGTCTAACACATACACATCACCAAAAAAATGCTTTATATGATAGGATTAGGTCTTGCGCACGAATCTGATATTACAGTTCGTGGTCTTGCAGCAGTTAAAAAATGTAAGCGTGTCTATTTAGAAGCTTATACATCAATTCTTATGTCTGCAGATAAATCAACACTTGAAGAGTTTTATGGACGTGAAGTTATCCTTGCAGATCGTGAAATGGTTGAATCTGAAAGTGATAAAATTTTAGAAAATGCAGATGTTGATGACATTGCATTCTTAGTCGTTGGTGATGTTTTCGGTGCAACTACTCATACAGATTTGGTCATTCGTGCTAGAGATTTAGGTATACCCGTCGAAAGTATCCACAATGCTAGTGTTATGAATGCAGTTGGTGCATGTGGTTTACAATTATATAACTTTGGTCAAGCAGTTTCAATTGTTTTTTTTACTGATGAATGGAGACCAGATTCTTTTTACAATAAAGTAATGGAAAATAGAAAAATTGGTTTACACACATTACTATTATTAGATATTAAGGTCAAGGAACCAAATATCAAAGCTTTAATGCAAGGTAGAGTTGTTTATGATCCTCCAAGATATATGTCTGTTGCAACCTGTTGTCAACAACTTTTAGAAATTGAAGAATTAAGAAAGGAAGATGCATACACTCCAAAAACTCCATGTATTGCAGTCTCAAGATTAGGATCTCCAAACCAATCCTTCAAAGCTGCAACTTTAGAAGATTTAGCTAATTATGATGCAGGTGAACCATTACATTCTGTTGTTATGTTAGGTAGACAAGTCCATGAATTAGAATTGGACTACCTTTTAGCATTTGCTGATGACAAAGAAGCTTACAAGAAGGCTGTTATTGAAGATCAAGAATATTTCAAGCCACCACCACCTCCACCAGCTCCTTTAGACATCATTTCATCTGATGAAGAAGATTAAGCTGCGCAAACTTTATTTAGAACAAATAACTGTTTTTAATATATATTAAACTATATATACAGTTAATTTACTTATAGGACTATGTAACAATATTAAAAAGACTAATCAATATCTAATAATGGTTTTAATTTCTTGATTAAAATCCAATCTTCCCTCGGCACGGTAGATCTAAATGCTGGATCCTTTAGTGTATCAATAGACTTTCTTGTAAGTAAGGAATATAAACCATCTTTTTCATCAACATGTCTACCCCAGGTTGGTTGTTGACCAGAAGGTGCTTCTAAACGCATAGCAACACCGGCGTTAGTATCACCTTTTCTAACAGTATTCTTAGATTGATGATTAACTTCTAAAGAAACAGCAGTTCCTAATAACATTGGAGTCTTCTTACCAGTAACAGGATCTGGTTTGACTGCACAAATTGGAGTTCCAACCTTAAGAGAACCTTCAACAACATCAACACCAATAATCATTGGATTTCTCTTATTAATTATTTGTAAAGTCTTCAAAACACATGGGAAAATTGCGGAACCTGCATTTGCCTTTCTCTTTTCTTCCAATAATTTTTCTTGGTAAGCAGTGAATTCATCGAATAAATGATAAATAACATCCGCATTAAAAATCTTAACATGTTGTTCGTTTGCATATTGTTCTGCTTCTTTATCAACTTTAACATCGAAACATAACATGACAGCAAATTCCTTTGCCTTATCTAACATAGTTGTTGCCTTCATAACATCTCTCTTATAAACTGGACCTAAACCAATAGACATAACAGGAATTTTCATGTCTTTTAAGAAATCTAATAATGCTTCTAAAGAACCTAAAGTAGATGCTTGAACAGTAACACCCCTACCAGTTGGATCAACAGAGTCCAATAAACCAGTTAAATCTTCCATAACATCATCCATCATTTCTTCTTCATCATCACCTTCTTTAACGACCAATAATCTAGAACCTGCAACAGCCTTTTCTAAATCATTTGCTGCAATCTTAACACCTAATGCGGCCTTAACTTCTTTGTGATGAACATATTCAGATTTAATACGTAATTCCCTCGCAGGTGGAGGTGTCAACAATGCTCTGATATTAGTAACAATTGGTCCATTCATACCACATAAAACAATACGATCACCTTCATGTAAAACACCATTAGATAAAATAACATCAATAGTAGTACCTAAACCTTCAATAACCTTAACTTCTAAAATAGTTGCTTCAACACCAGTTAAGTATTTTAATTGTTTACTCATTCTCTTTTGGGTTAATTCTAATAATAACCATAATAAATCAGGAACACCTTCACCAGTAACAGCAGAAGTTGGAACAATAGAAACATATTTAGAAATATTTTGATTCTTGTAATATAATTCACTGTTTAAACCTTGCTCAGCTAATGCAACCTTAATTTGAGTAAATCTGTTTTCAAATTCAGATCTAACAGATGGCTTTTGACTTTCTAATGAAGTACGGAAAGCACCATTTGGAGTTGCATCCCAATCATATAATCTATCAATTTTATTTAATGCAACAACGAAAGGAGCTTTTCTATCTCTTAATAATCTAATGGATTCTAAAGTTTGTTGTTCCAGACCATGCATAATATCAATAACTAAAATTGCAATATTACATAAGGATGAACCCCTAGTTCTTAAATTGGTGAAAGATTCGTGACCTGGAGTATCAATCATTAATAAACCTGGAACATCATAAGAAACTTTTTCATAAGTTTCCATGACTTTAGTCTTTTCTTGAATTGCATCAATTGGGAAATAAGTTGCACCAATTTGTTGGGTAATACCACCAGCTTCACCACCTTGAACATTAGTTTGTCTAATCTTATCTAATAATTTAGTCTTACCAGTATCAACATGACCTAAAATACAACAAATTGGAGAACGTAATTCCTTACCATCTTTACCTATACTAGTAGTTGCAGGTAAAAGAGATTTTGCTGCTTCAGAAATAACAGGGGTTGGAGTTGCAACTTTAGGAGTAACAGGAGTTTCAACAACTTCACTGTTATCATAATTCTTTGCAACAAATTCTTGTTCTTCTTGTTCTTCTCTTTCTTCTTCATCTTGCTTGGTTTCTTCTTCTTCATCATCATCAAGAGCCATATTTTCCCAATCATCAATTAAAGCTTCATCATCATCACCACCTTCAGCAGTTGCATTCGATCCAGAGGTTGATGCTTTAGAGGTTTCAGAATCTTCAGTTTTATTAAACTTCTTCTTCTTCTTATAAGCTGATGCTCTAGCCTTTGGTGCAGCAGTATTAGAATCTCCGGATAAACCAGCGACTTTAATATTACCCGATTGTAACAAAGCAGCTCTTCTCTTTTCTTGAATTGCCTTTTCTGCCTTTTGCTTCTTGGTCAAATACTTACCTTCCTTCTTCAATTGTTCAATCTTAGCCTTTTCCTTTTCCTTCTTTGCCTTCTTTGCTTCTTCCTTTGCCTTTTCTTCTTCAGCCTTCTTCTTTTCTTCTTCTTCTTCTCTTAATCTTTCTTCTTCTTCTAAACGTTCTGCCTCTTCTTCAGCCTGTTTCTTTAATTCAAGTTGTCTCTTCAATGCTGCAAGACCAGCTGGAACCTTCTTAGTCTTCTTTGCTGGCGCAGGAGTAGAAGGAGTACTCTCACTTTCGTCTGCTTTATTTTCTTCAGCAGTATCTGGTTCTGGAGTATTTTGAGTTTGGGATTGAGCTTGTGAAGCACCCTTTCTTTCTGCAAGTTGCTTCTTTCTTTGCTTTTCTCTCTCCTTCTTTTCTCTTTCCTTTTCCTTTTTGGTTTTAATAACAGGGCCCTTTTGTTGTTGAGCTGCATCTTGTCTAGCCTTTTCTTCTTCTTCAGCTTTTTTGACCTTTTTATCCTTCTTGTTCTTAGCTCTCTTTAAGTTGGATAAAAAATCACCACTGTATTCGTCTTCGGCACTTGCGACAGCTGGTGTAGAATCTGCTGCATCAGCATCTACTTCGGCATTAGCATCCACATTGGCACCTGCATCTGCAGAATTGCCAAATTCTTCTGCTTGGGGTTGCTCGTATTCTTCGTCCCAATAGTCTTGGTTGTTATTTTTCTTTCCCTTCTTAGCCATGGCGGAAACTGCTTTGCATGAAATCAAATTCTGACCTGAATGCAAAACCCTTGTAAAGTGAAAAAGATGCAATTTTCATGTTCCGTCCGCCATCAACGAGAAAATTTTTCACTTGATTTTTCACAACGCTTGAAACATCTATCTTCATTAGCTCTTTTCTTTTTGGCATTCAAAACACCACACACACAGGGACTTCCTAGACTGCGGATCTGCATGTGTTATGCGTTACAGACCTTGCAGTTGATTTTGAAAAATAAGAAAGAAGTTTCTCGTTGGAAGAGCAATGCAATCTTACATTTGTCCCCAGTTTGAGTCTTATGCTTGTATTCACACCTGCATCGGATATATGAGCGGGATCACATTTATACTAATATGGATGATCGTTACTAGTACTGTTGTTATTATATTTTAAAAAAAGTCATGTAAAAAGTTGATATATATATACAACTACTAAATTCCAAGCACTTTTTGGACCAATTTTTTGTAATCATCAACTGCTTGTAACAGACTCTTTGCGTGAACGTATTCATTATCACCATGAGCAACTAAAATGGAACCTGGTCCATAAAGATATCTCTTGAAACCTTTATGATCAAGTTTCGAAATATCGGTGTCATATGATGCAATGTAGGTTTCAAATCCTTCGATATCATAGTCTAAGGTAACAGGACCATGCGATACTTGGATATTATATTTAAAGTCTTTCGCCATTGATCCATATTTATTAACAATACTGTCAACAACAGGAATTATCTGGTCTGAATCAACAGCTGTTCTCATTAAAATCTGACATTTTGCATTTGGCGAAACAACATTTCCGGCTGTACCACCTTCAAACAGACCAATATTAACCGTAGTTTTATTTAAAAGTTCGGATGTTGGCCATTGATAAACTTCCAATTCATGCATGATTTCTATTAAAATTTTATTTGCATCAATTCCGATATCTGGGTAACCTGAATGGCTTGCTAAACCGAAAACTTCTAAATCTGCTAAAAATATACCTTTATGTCCGATTGCAAGTTTGTTTTCTGTTGGTTCCCCAAAAATAACAGACTCCCATGTAATATTTTCTTCATTGAACCATTTATTTGAAGCTCTCATACCACCACCACCAACTTCTTCACCGAAAACAAATAAAAGACTTAAATCGTCCGCAGACACAATACCATCTTCTATTAATTCCTTGGCTGCAATGATTTGTGCAGCAACTGATCCCTTAGCATCACATGCACCACGACCATGAATTTTAACATCGTTTGAACCTTCTTCTTCTTCAATATAGTAATCAATATATGGAGGCACAGTATCAATGTGGGATGTTAATAAAATTGTCGAATTTTCACTTTTTCCTGAATATGCATAGATATTTCTACCGGAATCATCTATCTTAAGTTTAAACCCTAGATTCAACTTCTTCAAATAATACTGTAAATACCCCGACACTGCAAATTCATCATCACTAATTGACTCAATTTGAACGATGTCTGCAAGAAGATTGAATAAATCTGGGTTTTCTTTAAAAATCTCTGGTTCCTTTCCACTTTGCAATTGTATATCCAGTGTTATTTGTTCAACAGATTCTGCCACATTTGATAAAACGTTACCAAAAATACCTGCTTCAGCAACTGCAATACCATCAGCAACTGGTGCAGGTGCTGCATTGCTAACCAAAGTCCATGCCAGAATATTTAAAATGCAAAATAACATCACTACTGTAATCTTTTTTTTGATGTTAGCCTTGGCAAGGGAAAAAAGTAAAGCAGCTGTACAATGAAGCAACCTTATAACAAACAAGAGTGTAACCTATTCCGAATACTCAATCAAATACCGAACTTAATTTCGTTAATCCACCGACCTTCCTAATAAAGAAAAATCGCAAAACGGGAAACCAGCGGAGTCTTTTTAGAATGATAAGCAAATACAAGGGGAATCAATCATAACACAAGATGGTCTGGGTTCGACTGAGTCTTCAAAGAAAAGTATGTAGTGAAGTAGATACAACAGAAAAAGGAACATTTATTATTCACGGATACTTTTACTCTTCGACAGAGCCAGTGTGACAGATTTTCGTGTTATATAGCTGGGAGCATTCGATATACATAATATACATATTATTCTTGATGTGGACAAGGCGCCATATTCAGCAAGCGGAGGTGCATAGACAATTTATAACTGCATAAACATTACATTGTATTGAACTGGATTATACCCATATATTCTCTCAAAGTAAAGAAAATTAATTTTCGTCATCTTTACGAGACGTCATTTTCATTTTAACATCATCATATCTAGTTGTTCTGAATCTGCCGTCATTTTCATCATTCGAATTATTGTCATTAGTAGAAAACTGAGAAATATCAACTCTGTCGGTAATCACCAATTCGTTATCGTCAATTATTTCATCTTCTGTGGTTTCATCATCAGTAGCATCAGCATCTCTTTCATTATGAAATGTGGTGGAGTTGGAATTACTTGTAGACTTACTTGTAATACTTAAGCGCCTTGTATTGCCATCGCTGTTTGTGAACATGCCCAAACCCTGAGGTTGTGGGAAAATATATCGACCCATGGAAGCCACGGAGCCCAAAGATGTGTTTTGATTTGTATTTCCATTCAGCATATTTGGTGCAGATAATGGCGGTAGCCGTTGATTCAAGCTGCTCGATGATAGGTTTGGTGGTGGTAATTTGTTTGATGCTCTTGTTGGAGATTCTAAATATTTCGGTGGTGATAAAGAAATAGAAGGTGCTGGTGCTGTATATTTAGATGGTGATGACAACGAAATCAATGAAATAATTGCATCTTGTTCAAGTTTGGTTTCTGATAAATCTTTAGATGTGTTAATCTTCAGGTTTTTCCCATTTGTCCCGTTTATTTTTCCTAATGGCGAAGCTTGCAGGCTGTTTGATTGCACCGCAGAAACAGAAGTCAGAGTAGATATTGGCTGTGATGGTGGAGATGGAAAAAATCTAGAACTTTTTATTTCAGGAGATGGTTTAATACCACGTTTGGCAACTTCATCCAAGGTTATTGGAGCAGCCAGAGACTGTTTTCTTTTTGCAACGTCGGAATTTGTAAACCCTGCTGGGCTGGATAACAGAGTGTTTCCTTCATTAGATTTACCAGGTAAATTATCAGCACGGAGTTTCCAGAAATCCTCTACATTTTTCGTTTCCAATTTGATTCGACTTGGATTATTTGCAATATCATCTAATGATTGTTCCAGCTCTCCAATAGACTTTCGGGAGAGTCCATTTTGAACTTTAAAATTTGCATAATTCAATCTTGTTCTCAAGTTTTCTGAAATTTTCCTAATTTCCTTAAAATTTCTCTTCGGAGACTTCAGCAAATGGTCACCATCGTATTCTTTACTAACGGTTTCCGGAGATTTTACCGTGCTGCAAAAAAGCTCAACCGAGCTTCTTTTCAACTTCTTATCATCCAGACGGACTTCCGGAGATTTAAGCAACGCATAAAAATCCGGTCCACTTTGGCCATTATTAACACTACTTCTTCTTCTTGGTGTAGCCAGCAGATGATTTGCCTGCGCAGGAGATCGTAGCGGCGTACTTTCCAACTCATTATTCATTTGACGTGGGACTCTACCCGGAGTCACCGGCATGCTCACTGGTAATGGCGACTCAAACACCGCCGCAGACTTATTCAATGAAGGCGTCTTAGGTTCTTTAATTAAATTTATTGTATTCATATCGGCGTCTCGACAGTTGATGTGGTACTTGTCGTCTGTATTGTTAATATCCTTGATATTGTCAATATTGCTATTCTTATTATTGGTCTTGTTATTACTACACGCCGGATTTTCAAACGATGACACACTCGGCACAGATGCAGGACTAGACATATCAAAACCAAGCGCAAAACCAAGCGCAAATTCAAAAGCCAAACGTGTAATCTGTCCACTTATGGCCTGGTTTTCTAAACACTCAAGGCGTAAGGACAGGAGACAGCAGAACCAAATAATAAACCAGCCTAAACGGGCTGTAAACAATATATTTTTTTTTGGCGCAACCAAGTATTTACGCTCAAAATTCGCCACTATTTACATTATGATTTTTTGTTTGCCTTTTCTTTTGCCAGACAGGAAAAGGTTGGTTTAGTCGGTGGATATCGGGCCAGCAAGAAGGATGCTGAACCTAACAACATCGTACAAAAACTATAAGAAACGCCCACGATCGATATCACGTTGCAACAGTGAAAAAAGCGGGTCTGCAGATGCAGCAAACACGGATCCAGAAGTGGCGGCTCATCCCCATGTAGAGACACGAAATGATGTTGGGAAAGCCGGCAAATATAGCATTCTATATAGAAAATATACACAGAAGAAAAACAAAACATGGGAAGGTGATGGGACGTTGATGTATAATGCCGGGACGGATTTTGCCATTGCTTACAATGACGCTGGTAACCGTATTGCAGGAATCAAAAATGCAAACAAAGTGATATTTAAAGGAGTTTTCATTTCGTCAGGATACGAGTTCGAATTAGACACAGAAGAAACAGAATTGAGCTCGAAATCTCCTAAGATGCATTTGATTTCTTCACCAGGTGAAACAAAACAGCCTTCTAAAATAATAATTTCGAAATTTAAATCACCCTTGATTTCTAAACTGAAGAATGATGTGGCAAATGTTGGACCTAGAACAACGGCAAGTACAATAACAAGCACAATAACAAGCACAATAACAGGTTCAAATGCAAGAAATACTATACCTAGGGAAAATTCTACTGAAAAAACAATAGATACACCCGTGCAATATATGAGAAAAAAGAAAATCATTGCAACATCACCGCTTTACGATGTGTCAAAAATTGAAAATCCACTATTTATGCCGGAAGTAGTGAAAAGCATCGATGAAACCGAAATCCCACGACCTGTTGTCGTTGATCCTTCTATATCGGTCAAGTTGAGAGATCATCAACGAGAAGGTATTAAATTTATGTACTCGTGTTTGATGGGTATAAAATCCAAAAAAATAAGGGGGGCTATTTTGGCAGATGAAATGGGATTAGGTAAAACATTACAGGCTATAACCTTAATTTGGACTTTATTACGTCAATCTCCAATTGCGAATTCGAAACCAATAGCTGAAAAAATATTGATTTGCTGCCCAGTTAGTTTGGTAAATAATTGGAAAAAGGAATTTGAAAAATGGCTAGGTATGAATCGAATCGGTGTTTTGACCATCAATAACAATAAATATTCTGATGAAAGGCAAGATATTGAGTTATTTGGTAAAAATAAAGTATATCAAGTAATGATAATAGGTTATGAAAAAATGCAATTAATGTCTGAAACACTATCACAAGTAAAATTTGATTTATTAGTTTGTGATGAGGGTCATAGACTTAAAAATAGTGAAAATAAAACTATGAAAACTTTAGAAAATTTTAATATCAGAAGGAGAATACTCTTATCAGGAACTCCTATACAAAATGATTTGATTGAGTTTTATACGATGGCTAATTTTGTGAATCCTGGTATTTTAGGAGATTTAAAATCTTTTCAAAGGGAATACGTCAAACCAATTTTAGATTCAAGAGATTCAAACTGTACCAATGATTTGTTGGTAAAAAAGGGTAGAGAAAAATCTAAAAATTTAATTGAACTAACCAACGATTTTATCCTTAGAAGATCAAATGTCGAGTTGACAAAATACTTGCCAAAACGTTCTGATTTTATTGTTTTTGTCCCACCAACACCACTTCAAATACAATTATTCAAATCATTAATTTCCACTAAAAAATTTAAAAGTTTTCTTGAGGATGATTCTGAAACAAACGCCCCTTCTGCTTTTAATTTGATCAATACTTTTAGGAAAATTTGCAATTCTCCATCACTTTTGAAAGATGATGGATTCTTTCTTGAAATGAGTGAAAGAAATACTCTATCAGTAGAAGACAAAGATTTTAGGCATCAGCTTGGAAAGAAAGTTAAAAGTGGTAAAATTTTGGCACTTATTAAAATCCTGGGTTTACTTCATTCTAAAGGTGAAGAAAAAGTTATTATTGTGTCTAATTTTACATCTACTTTAGATATTATTGAATCACTTTTCAAATCACTCAATTTGAAATTTTTAAGACTTGATGGATCAACACCATCTAATGAAAGAAGTAAAATTGTTGACAAGTTTAATAAAGCCGAACTTGATGAAACTTTTGCTTTGTTATTGAGTGCCAAAGCCGGTGGTGTTGGATTGAACCTTATTGGCGCATCTAGGCTTGTTTTATTTGATAATGATTGGAATCCTGCAATTGATTTACAGGCTATTGCAAGAATTCACAGAGATGGACAAAAACGAGATGTTAAAATTTATAGACTATTAACTAGTGGGTGTATGGATGAGAAAATATTTCAACGACAGTTAGTGAAACAAGATTTGAGTGATTGTTTCCTTGATCAAAAAGGAGGCGAAAAGGACCTGTTTGATAGATCTGAAATTAAGGATATTTTCAATATTCAGTTCGAGAAAGTTTTAAGATACGATTACTGCAATACGCATGAAATGATGCATTGTGAATGTGATGGATCTGGAAGAATTCTGCCCAATGAAAATACCCCAAATGAAAATGATTCTGGATATGAAACAGAAAACAAGGAAACAGAAAAAGATGAAGAAGCCCAACAAGATAAACGAACGTTTATGTCGGCTTTATCATTCTCACAAAAATATCCTGATGAAATCAAGGACCAAGAAATGGCACTGCTAAAAAAGAAGAAAATACAGCGTTCAATGAAAGGATACCGGCATATTAATCCCTTATGTTCTTCAACAACAATTGAAACTGATGATGAAGTTTTGAACACTCTATTAAACGGACAGGACAGAGAGAAGCCGCTCGTCTCATTTCTTTTTGGCAAATATTAGACACTTATAGAATTTATAGAAATCAAATGGATTTACAATTTATACGTCCCAAACCTGAACAACATTGTCATAGAAGCTACAACTCACAGCGGTGTTTCCAACCCAATCACCACCATACGTAATACTTGAATGTTCACCTTTATAGTAGCCCGTCACCTGTACATCTTGTGCATTTTCGTTATTATATTCTAGCATTCTACCACCATCATACATATTACAAGTGAAAACGCGGTGATCATCTATTTGGGGTGAAGGAATCAGTCTCCAAACACCACCACCAAGATTATGTTTTTCTTTGATCAATGGTGGAATTCCATTAAACAAATGGCCACCAGTATTTACACCCGAACGTAAATCTAAAACAGACAATTGATCATCATAGCCACCAGTCCAAATTACATATGGATCAACTACCTTATTACACCAATTTTCTTTTGCTGTGAGAATAGAGACTATACCTGCATCATGAATTCGTGATGTGGTGAAAACAGGCATCGGTTCTCTAATATCATGAGCAATCAATTGTGCATCATCACCACCACTAAAGACTATATTTTCAAGCGCAGGTAAATGTCCCCACTCTGCATACCATGCTTCTAAACTATGCTCTGTCGCAAAATATTCGGCATCATTAGATGATGGAGCCTGTTCATAATTATAATAACCAACGACACCAGTAGTTGTAGTAAATACAAGGCAATTCTTTTTTGAGTGAAAGTTGATTGACGTTATTAAAGTTTCATCCGAGGATGTAGGTTCATCAAATAGCTGAACATCCACAACCAGAGACACATCAGATGCATCCGACTTACTTATTTTCCAAAAGCATAAGTTACCTGTAGAATGTGACGTTGCTAATAATATTGACTCATCACTTGAATCAATTGATTTCAAATCTATTTTTATATCTAAAACTGCACCATGTGTATCTATGGTTTTTATCCTTGTTCCCATCATAGGAAGAGTATCAGCGTTTACCTTATCATTATCAGGAATATCATTTTCGCCTTCTTTTTCTGTTAATCTCCAAATTTCAATCGAACCTTTTCTTTCGTTTCCTTGAACCAATGTGTATGTACCAAAATACACAATGGATGGATCCAAAGGGTTAATTCTAAGGCAGCATGGAGGTGCCTCTGTTTTAAAAAATCCTTTTCTTTGTAATTTATGAGTCATAAGTTCAGTAAAGTCTTTAAAAAGAATATATAAAAAGTAAAGTTATTTCTGTTTTAGGTTACAAAAGCCTGTTGAAAAATTTAATCAACACTCAAAAATACAGACTTGATTCTACATTGATAATATTATTTTTTTTTTTCAAAGACAAAAGCAACAATGGAGGAAATACCATACACCAAGAGATACGCTTACAATTTAGATCAATCTATTCTCAAGTCATTGGAAACTTTATATTTTGACTCATTGACGTTCGAACAAAAAAGTTATAAAGATTTTGCTGAACGTAGGAAAGATGAAATTGAAGAATCCAAAGCAGCTGCAAATGATCCTAACACGTTTGTTGCTCCAATAATTGTGAAACCGAAGTCCAGAAACCTTGGCACTATTGCATCAACTTTATCTAATTTGAAAATTTCAGAATCAGGAACATCAGAAGGAGCTAAAGATGAACAAAATGAAAATGAAGGCGAATCCGGATCAGGAACAGAATCGGAATCAGAAGCCGAAACAGAAAAAGAAGAATTATCTCCACTTAAAGAGGAAACTGAAGAAGAGTATGAATCTACAATTAGTTTTATGTCTACTAGATCACCAATGATTTTGTTTAAATGTCCAATTTTAGAAGCTGGAAAATGCTTTGGAATTTACAAGACAACTGTAAATGCAGTAGATTCACCTAATTTTGATCCTTTATTAACGCTTCAAAGAATGTCTTACAATTCTGAAACAAATCCGATCCCTAAAGATCCAATTGAAGCGGGAATGTCTGCAATATTTATGATGTCAGCAGGTCACTTTGCAGGTGCTATTATTTCACATTTGCCACATTCAACGAAGGGTAACAAAGGTAGTGTAGCCGAATTACAATTACAATCTGTCAGATTACTTGCACACAAAACATTTCATAGGTATACTACACGTCGTAAACAAGGTGGTTCCCAAAGTGCCATGGATGATGCAAAGGGTAAGGCTAATTCTGCTGGTAGTACTTTAAGAAGATACAACGAACAAGCATTAGGTAAAGATATTGAAGAATTGATGAATGAATGGAAACCACTATTAGAACAATGTACATCAATTTTTATCAGAGGTTCAGGAAAAGGAGGGAAGAATGCTAGAGGTACAGGTTTAATCGTTAAAGATCCAAAAGACCCTAAGGCTGTTATTAAAACGGGTGATAAGCGTGTGAAAATGATTCCTTTTGGAACGAAGAGACCTACGGTTATGGAATTGAAAAACGCATGGTGTGAATTAACATATTTAAAGGTAGTTGATTTACCGGTTGTCGAGAGATCTGAAATTGACAAAAGACGCAAGAAAGATGAAATGCTAAACAAATCAAAGGAGTCTAATAAAATCACAGATATGAAAAATGAAGAGCTTGTAAAATTAACCAACGAAGCTATTGGAATATTAAAGAAATCAAAGGTACCAGCATTAATTTTATTCATGAAAAAAAACAAAAGTAAAATTGATGTTAATTTTAAACTAGAACCTCAAGAACAATATAAACTTACACCGACATTATTACATTATGCATCACGTAAAGGTTTATCATTTATGGTGCAATCTTTGATTGTACAGCTGCATGCAGATCCAACTATTTTTAATTCTTTTGGAAAGACTGCATTTGAAAACTCAGCTGACAAAGATACTAGATATGCATTCAAATTATCACGTAGTATTCTTGGTGAAGACTGTGGTATTAATTGGGGAGAAAGTGCGATTGGCCACGCTATGACAAAGGAAGAAGTGGAGGAAGCCAAGTTGAAAGTCAAGAGACAAGAAGAGGAAAGAGCTCGGGAAGAAATACAAGGCATTAAAGACCAACATGAAAGTATAGTGGATGCATTCAAAACAAAAGAAAGTAGCAAACCAGCAAAGACCAATCTAATAACTGGTCCAGGTCTGTTACGAGTTGTTGAAGAACAAAATCTCAGCGGGTTATCAGAAATGCAAAAGATGAAAGTTTTACGTGAACAGAGGTTCCGTGCCATTGAAGCTAGACTGAAGAAGCAAAAGGAACAACAATAATAATAACAACAATAATAACAACATCAACATCAACAACAGCAATAAAGCTATAAAATAGTAAATAAAGATTTGCTATATTATATCTACCGTAAAAAAATACAATCAAATATATACTCAATAAACTTCATCACATTATCTCTTATCACTTAGAAGAAGAAAGAACTCCATCTACCCATTTTTTCAATTTTTCCTTGTCAATATCATTTATTTCACTGTCACTATTTCTTATTCCGGAATCGACGTAGATGTCAATAGGTAGAGTTTTCCTCAGCGCAACAACAGAGGGGACCGTGTTGACCATATACCTTTCTCTTAACTCATCGTTCCTGCCGCCTGCCAATTCCACACACACCGTACTGGTGTCGGCTTTATCCGAAGTCCTTCCGATTTCCCACATATGGGCAGCCATCGAATTACTTGGCGTTTCACCTAACCGTACAAAAGTGGCAAATAACGTTCCTCGGGAGCCGTTTGGAGAGCTTAGCAGCATATCGAATTCCTGCGGTGTTTGGATTGTCTGAAATACCCGACCTGTGGACATGTGTTTGTCGGATGGGTAGATAACCGGCATTGTAGCCTTGCCCGGCCTTGCTTTGACATAGAGAACCAACCCCACTGCAGCAGTGGCAAATATCCCAATACCTAGTATTCGGTTTTTTTGAATCGACGTCTGTTCCGAGTTTACCTTCATAATTACGAGCCCTATTTGATCGTTCTGTGTATGATAAATAATTAGCTAATCTTAATAAACAAAATTATCTTCATGAGAACGAAACAATAGAAAATACGTCAAAATTAGTCAGCGAATTCACGTGCAGTGAAAAGCAAAGTGAACAAAAAGATTGATGAAATATATAAAAGATTGGGGGAGGCCAGCCGGATCTTGACAGAGCATCAAGAAGTGCACGAGCAACCACAGGGAGCAATCCGATACAGCAGCCGTGATGACAGAAGACATTTTTGAAAACATGCCTATTATTTCTCCTACCGTTTCGCAGGAAATAGAAGATATTGTTGAAACCAATACGCAAACGAAGATTTCTGATAAAGGAATTGGATTGAAAGAAATACCATCGATCTCTAATGTGAAAGCATGTGACCGATGTGATTCTCCGTTCCACGCAGTTCCAAAGGCAGAAGAAAAGAGAAGACTCCTGCCAGATAATTTACCCAATGTTCAGTGCGTTGCAAGGGCACGTATTCCAACAACACAAGGGCCTGAAATCTTCTTACATTTATATTCTAACGATGAAGACAACAAAGAACATCTGGCAATTGTGTTTGGCGAAGATATCAGATCCAGGTCTTTATACAGAAAAAGACCAAATGAAACCCAAAGTGATAGAATGATAAGAGGCGCATATGTTGGTAAATTATATCCAGGACGTAAAGATGCTGATTTTGATAAGAGTACCAATATGAAACTGGAGTTTAATGAAGAAACCGGAGACTTGATTATCGATAAAGCAACCACATGGAACTCTCCAACGTTGGTAAGAATCCACAGTGAGTGTTATACAGGAGAGACCGCTTGGAGTGCAAGATGTGATTGTGGTGAGCAATTCGATGAAGCTGGTAGATTGATGGGTTTGCAAGGCCATGGTTGTATAGTGTATCTACGTCAAGAGGGTAGAGGTATTGGGTTAGGAGAAAAACTAAAAGCATATAATTTACAAGACCTCGGTGCTGATACAGTGCAAGCCAATTTACTACTTCGACACCCTGCAGATAAACGTAGTTTTGGACTAGCCACCTCGATTCTAGTGGATTTGGGGTTGGTTGAGATCAATCTATTGACCAACAATCCCGATAAAATCATTGCCGTTGAAGGAAGAGAGAGACTCGTCCATGTTCGTGAACGTGTGCCAATGATTCCACTAGCTTGGAAGGGCGAAGAAGGAGGAGTCAAGTCCAACGAAGTTGAAGGATATTTAAGAACAAAGGTGGAAAAAATGGGCCATTTATTATCCAAACCATAGTAAATTATTAGAATTCATAGCTAGCTGTAAATATCTGTATAAGAAAACCATTTTTTTAAATTACAAATAAATTATCACATTAAAAAAACAATAGAAAAAACACGTCATATATATACATTTATATATGGAGTACCAAAGTATAAATAACAAGAGACAAAAAAAGAAAATCCGCCCTATCTATCTATTGCTTAAGGACTTTTTCTATGTCGGATGCAATAGAAGATGGGTTCTTGACGGAGGAATATCTACCGACAACAGCACCCTTCTTGTCAACTAAGAACTTTTCGAAGTTCCACTTGATACCTTTAAATCCTAACAATCCTGATTTTTGTGACTTCAACCATTCGTAAACTGGGTCTTGGTTATCACCGTTCACATCGATTTTCTTCATGATTGGGAATGTCACGCCGAAATTGATCTTACAGAATTCCACAATTTCCGAATCTGCACCAGGATCTTGTGACGCAAATTGGTTACATGGGAATCCAATGATAACCAAGCCTTGGTCCTTGTACTTCTTGTACAATTCTTCAAGATCGCCAAATTGTTTGGTAAATCCACACTTGGATGCCGTGTTGACAATAAGAACCGCTTTGCCTTCCAGTTCCGAAAATGGGAATGGCTGGCCGTTGGAGCCTGTTGGGGTGAATGAATAAAATTTAGAAGCAGACATTGATTTCGATAGTGTTGTGTTTTTGTATGTTGAAGTAGAGAATGCTCTGAGCGCTCGATGCATCAATTGCCAGGATTCGTCTCAACAGTGGCAAAAAGCCCCTTTTATGTTGTCAAAACAGAAGCCTCATCGATTTTGCCCTGGAAAAAAAAAAAGCAAAAATGCAAAAACATTTGTAATTGAAAAAATTCGAGACCACTGAAAAATCACCTTCTCTTACTAATTCTGTTAAGTCCAGGTTTTGCAGATTTCTTTGTAGAAGCAGAAGCAGAGGCAGAAGGCTTAGGCTTAGACTTAGGCTTAGACTTGACTTTGGTCTTGGACTTGGATTTGGATTTGGCCCTTCTAGCAGCCAAACTCTTGTCCCTCTTCTTTTTAAGCATGGCTTCATGTTCACGGACAAGGGCACCGAGTAAAGTCTGACAACGACGTGCGATTTCTTGGGCGTTTCTGCTCTGTAACCAGATATCCAGCTCGATGGAAAGACTGTTGCCGAACTTGATTTCGTTGCAAATGGCCTCGTATAGATCCTCGCGTTCAATGCCGATTCTCAACATTTGGATCACCAACCATCTGTCTTCATAGTCGTTCCATTCCTTCTTCGAGGTGGCAGTATATGGTAGCTTGAACTCCATATCCCTCATTGGATATTTATAGCTTGCAACTTTATACCTCAACACTTCCTGTTGTACATGCAACTTACGTAATCTCTCTTCACCAGCTTCGATCTGACCAACGTATCTGTCGTAGTTCTCAATGTCTCTACAGTTAGTCCAGAACTTCTCTGCATACTGCTTGACTTGTTGATATGTTTTGTCGTCGAATTCTTTGGCAATACTTTCGATGTCGTATCTACTGTGCTTAACATTGGCACTGATAAATGTATAAAAGTCTCTTCTTGAAAAATGGCCAAACCCTTCACTTAAAAGCTTCTTCTTCAATTCTTTCTCGTCATCAGTCAAAGGCCTGGAATGGTCAATCATCGCTTGCTCAATTTCCAAATCCAAATCACTCTTGTTTTTTTCTTTCTTTGCAGGGATTTTAAGAACCCTTTTATAGTATGCCCATTCCATTTCGTGTAGTTTAATCAACTCGTCACTATAGAATTGATGATCATAAAGATTCAAATGTTTTGGTGGTTTAATATCATTCTCACTCTCTGCAGTTGCATTAATATTCTGAGTTGGTCCTCTAGTTTGCAAAGCTTCTCTATAATAACCATCAACAGAATAATTAACTTTTCTCTCTCTTTTAGCCAATGAAATCCAGTTGAAATTATTAGACCCTTCAGAACCACCTAAACCTTTGAATTCTTTCTTTTGGAAATTTTGTCCATTCCATTCGTACACTGATTCATTATTTGAACTAAAATTTTGTAAATCATCAAGACCAAGTTTAGAAAATTTCGACTTTAATTTACCAGTTTTCTCTTCACTTTGCATTAAAATTTTTTCCAATTCATCATCATCCAACTCATGATTACCATTTTCATCACCAATTGTTTCATTATTAGATCCATTCGATGTTAAAACATCTGCTGCACCATGTTGAATCATATTTAATAATTCATCTTTATTACTATTATTCTTTTTATCATTAGCTGAACCACCAACTCTACCTTGTTGAATAACTAATTGGTCCAATCTTAATTTTTGTGATGCTCTTTCTAAAACTTTCTCTTCAATAGCATTTTCTGTGACAAATCTGAAAACTTTAACTTGTTTCTTTTGACCTATTCTATGAGCTCTATCCATTGCTTGTAAATCTGCTTGAGGATTCCAATCGGAATCATATAAAACCACAACATCAGCTGAAGTTAAATTAATACCTAAACCTCCAGCTCTGGTTGTTAATAAAAATAAAAACTTTTCACTACCAGGTTTATTATATTCATCAATTGCAGAAATTCTATCAACATGTTCAGTTTGACCATCAATCCTACAATAGCCCCATTCACGAAATGCTGCATAATCTTCTAAAATATCTAGCATTCTACTCATTTGCGAAAAGATTAAAACCCTTGAACCTTGTTCACGTAATTTTTTTAATAATTTATCTAAAACTAACATTTTTTGGGAATTGTAAACCAAATGTTCATCAGTTGTATAAGGCGGACCAGGTTCTGCACCTTCAAATAAATATGGATGATTACAACATTTTCTCAATTGCATAACAATATTTAATAATCTTGTTTTTGATTCTTTTTTACCATTAGCACCATTAACTGCATCAATATCTTTCTCTAGAATTGATTGATACCATTTTCTTTGCATTGGTGTCATACCAACATATAAATTTAATTCTTGTTTTGGTAAAAGTGATTTTTCAACATCATTTTTAATTCTTCTTAAAAGGAATGGTTTTAAAACCTGATGTAATTGTTGAACAATTTTATCAGATTCTTCAGTATTTGCACTTTCACCATTTTCTTCTTCTTTTGAAAACCATTCATCAAAACTAGTAGAATCATTAAAAATATCAGGTAAAAGAAAATTTAACAATGCCCATAATTCATGTAAATTATTTTGTAATGGAGTTCCTGTAATTAACAATCTATTTTTTGAATGGAACATACGAATAATTTGGGATAACAATGAGTCTTCATTTTTCAATCTATGAGCTTCATCAACTACAATATATTGCCAATCAATTTTCTTTAGAATTGACTTTTCCCGAATGACAATTTCATATGATGAAATCAAAACATCGAAATTGGCTGTTTGAATATTTTCTTTGATGATTTGATTTCTTGCTTCTTGATCACCAGTTAAAACACAGGTTTTAACTTCTGGAGTCCATTTTGCAAATTCTCTTTGCCAATTTTCCAATGTTGATTTTGGAACAATGACAATATGTGGACCTTTAATACCTTTAACATATCTCAAATAACCAAGAAATGAAATGGTTTGTAAAGTTTTACCCAATCCCATTTCATCGGCCAATATACCTGATAAATCATTGGTATTTAGAGAAACTAGCCAATTCAATCCTTGGATTTGATATGGTCTCAAAGAACCATTGATATAACTTGGGGATTTTAAAAATTCATATCCAGCATCACTATATTCACCTTCATCATCAACACTATCCAAATCACCTTCTTCAGTTTTCATCAATTCATCATCTTCTTCCTTTTCAGTTCTACGTCTTCTGTGATCAACGCTGGTTGATTGCTTCAAAGAGAGCTTGGAATTTGGACTTGAATCAGCATTGGCATTTTTAACAAGCTCTAAAACTTTGCCGAAGTTTTCATCTTTTGTAGCTTTCACTTGAAGAAAATGATCAAATAAAGGTGTTAATGACAATAGATATTTGAATCGGTCTGCTGTTGCCTGAACGTCGAAATTTTTCTTTTCATTTTGAACAAAATAGTTGGTTTCTGTTATTTTTTGTGCACCTGCATATTTTTTTAATCCGGCAAAATACTGTGCCATAGGAGATTCTTGTTCCATCTCTTGCGTGCCTGTGTCTTGCATTTTCACCTGTAAGAAAATACCTTGCTTTTAAAAATGCAATCCAGATACGATTATTATACCAAAAAAAAATCTTATAAGATAATCTTCATAATAGCAAACACGTTAAAACTTCAACACGAGGAAACTGCGACAGGTTGAAAAAACACAGGCGCGTTTTTGCTGTTTTCTTTCGCAAGACGTGTTTTTTCATTGATGTGGAATTGACAAATTAGTTATCAAGTTGATGATCACATTGATGATCACATTGATTATCAAATAAGAGCAGTTAAGATCGTGCAGGGAGACTGTTTTAAGAAAAGAACGACAAATTCAAGGACTTGGGTGTTTGACATAATAACCAACAAATTGTGGCGTATGTATAAAAAGCCTGTGTAGATCGACAGGGTTTCAGTAGCGTATCGACGAGGATGTGCCAAACGACGGCAACCCTTCAGTGGCATAGACGTGTCACGCAATAAGGGATCTGCTTGAATATCTGCAGAACTTCCACTGTGTCCAGTATTCAGTGTGTACTGCCAATACTAGGTTTAGTTGGATCATAAAAGTAAATAAAGAACATTTCGAATTTTCTCCACATGCAGGAGACGCACATGATTGTTTGATATGCTAATAAAACAAAACCAATCTATTGCTATGCAACTAGAACGTAAAATAACCTACTAAGCAAGCCGGCAGAGCTTGACAAAATAGTAGAAAAAAGTAATGGAAAAAACTGCAATACTTTGCCCACATAGCAAAAATATTGCAGAAGCAAAATTCCAATAAAGTGTATATTTGACAGCTTCTGAACCACAATGTTCGTTTTTGACAACAATTGCTAAATTAGCTTCTTGGAATTACTTGAGAAGATCCTTGCCTGAAAGTACGTTTTTACTACGTGCATTACTTGAAACCTCCCATTGAGCCATTTGCCTCCCGATGTTGCTATTTCTACTTGATGTTGACCACTGGAAGTTCTGTCTTGATTTGAATCACTAAAATCAATTGCCTTTTTTACTCAAAAATTAACGACTCAATGATTTGTATCAAAAAATCAGTTTAAAAGGTGTCCGATCCGGTCATCACTACTTCCAAACGGATCAAAAGCGTTATCTGGAAACATACTTAACGTTCCTTTTCAATCAATTAGATCATTAATTAATAACCAGGTTGCTACTTTACTAACTGATCTATTTATTAAAAAAAATTATTTTGGGCTTGCTACAATACTGAATCCATTTCAGAGTCGGCAATGACTTTTGATGCATTTGCTGCAGCAATTTTGTTTAATATTGGGCGTACACTATACGGTTTTTTTCTCTGGCCATGGGTTTTAAAGGAAAACTCAAGTCAGACTCTATAAAAAAGAGTTACAATATACTGGAGATTTTATAGAGAATCTTCCTTTGCTTGTTCTCTAAAGCTGGATTGCTCATTTGAACCTCAAATCTCCATACAACACAACAAAGCAGTATCTCCGAGATCAATTTGTGTTTCGGACATAAGCGTATGCAACATGAATTTGAACATTTTTTTCAACATGAGTTGCTTTAGTAATCAAGCTTTTTTGCACATTGTCTACACAAGTTAGCAAGTGGAAGTATACTGAAACAATGGCGACACTTGAAAGGCAGCCGCCTTCAGAATACAATCAACAACTATCAGATATGAATCAAGCGGAACCAGAACATTGTCCCGGACCGGCATCTGAAAATGCCGGCCAAGCTGATGCTTGCCAAACATGTGACAATAAGGATATCTGTACTTCATTACCAAAAGGCCCAGACCCAGACATCCCAGTCATTTCTAAGCGTTTGAAAGATATTAAACATAAAATCTTAGTTCTTTCAGGTAAGGGTGGGGTTGGTAAATCAACTTTCACATCGATGCTGTGTTGGGCGTTAGCATCCGACGATAGTTTAGAAATAGGAGCAATGGATCTAGATATATGTGGCCCGTCGTTACCTAAAATGTTGGGCGCTTCTAATAAAGATACTATTCATGCATCAAACTCTGGCTGGTCTCCCGTGTATGTTGCAGATAATTTAGGTATGATGTCGATTCAATTTATGTTACCTTCAGAAGATTCTGCAATTATTTGGCGTGGTGCAAAGAAAACTGCACTTATTAAACAGTTTTTGAAAGACGTCGATTGGGGCTCTTTGGATTATCTTGTTATCGACACACCTCCTGGAACGACGGATGAACATTTAAGTGTAACCACATATATGAAAGAAGTTGGTATTGACGGTGCTTTAGTAGTAACAACTCCACAAGAAGTTGCATTGTTAGACGTCAGAAAGGAGATTGATTTTTGTAGAAAAGCAGGTATCAAAATACTGGGTTTGGTTGAAAATATGTCTGGCTTTGTGTGTCCTGGTTGTCATCAAAAATCTCAAATTTTCAAACCAACTACTGGTGGTGGAGAAAAACTAGCTAAGGACTTGAACATAAATTTCTTAGGAAGTGTTCCACTTGATCCAAGAATCGGTAAATGTTGCGATAATGGAGAATGCTTTTTTGATATTCACCCGGACAGCCCTGCGTCTGATGCAATTCTTGATGTTGTTGAGCGTTTAAGAGACGAAATAGAAGGTCCAGTGGATCAAATATCGAAACTATCAGTTTAAAAGATTTTATATACATAAATATAACAATAAATAGATAATCTACACTAATTAGTGATTAATTTACCATCAGCACCACTAGAAAACCTTGAAGCTAAATAATTCTTTTCACTTTCTGGTAATTCTAAATTCGAAAGTTTCACCGGATCACAATCCAAGTTGTGCTTAAATACAATCCTAACCATATTTTTCTGCATCAATGTCTTAGCAATTTTGACATTGGAGTTATACTCATTAAGAGAACAAACACTATCGACCAAACTATTAAATGAACCTTTTAATTTATCATATTTTTCTTCATAATCTATATTTTCATAATTAAAATTGTCAGCTAATTCAATGAAACTAATATAATCACCATAAACTCCAGCACCTAATTTATACTCAGTCAATGTTTCAAATTCTTCAATTAGTTTCAATAAATCGGAAAACTTTTCAGATGATCCGCTGATAATAACACTTGGCGCAACATGCTCTAATAAAATTTTATGTGCATCAACTAATTTGTCACCCAAAATTAATTCAACCACACTTTGGTTATAATTACCACGTCTCTTATGTTCAACTGAACGTGATTCATATAATATTGTATTAGGTATATGTAAAGAATCATGTAATTGCTGCATTCTAAAGTCGCTATTTAAAAATCCAAGTTTTTCGACATTGTTGAACAATATGTTCGTAATCAAATCTTCACTATTAATATCATCAATTAAATGCTCTAAAACAAATATCGATTCTTCAATCATTTCTGATTTCTCTAATTTTTTACCAAAATTTTCAACAATCTCATCAAATTGTTTAGTAGTAAATGATAAAACAGGTTTCAAATGTTTCATAAGCAAAAATTGAAGCTCAATGTTAAATGTGGATAAAACATTGGAATTATTGCCAATTAATTTGAACAGTGAAAAATAGATTTGATAAGTTGGAGTTTCTGAAATACCAACATTTTCTGCATATTGGATAAATTGCAAAATGAGTTCACCTAACGTCTTATTTGAGCTACCATACTTAATCATTAAAAATAAGACAACTGGCCAACTCAGACCTTCTAAATGATCAATATATTCTTTACTTAAAATATCACCAGTTAGTAACTTGTATATTTTCATCACACCAGACGGTATAAAATTTGCAGATTTATCTTTCCATTCCTTTAATTGTGACCTAGCTAATTTACCTACAGTTGTATCATTTGAGGCCATCATAGTCAACAAAACAGCTAAGTGGTTGTTCTTCGTGTTAATTGCATATTGAATAGCATCTGATAAATTATCCATACAAACAAAATGATAAATTCTATCGACTGTGTGATCTTTAGATAATGAATTAGATTCAAAGTTAGTTTGATCAATATCACTTGAAATAATCTTTTGCAAAAATGAGCACAACAACTCTCTTCTTTTCAATTCTAAAATGTATTGCATTTTCTCCGTTGATTTGTTGCAGGCTGTAATAATTTGATCATTAAGGAATGAAGCTAAATATTGGTTATCATAAATAATGGATAATAATTCCCAAATATTGTAATCATCTGTATTTTCAAAACTTGATAAAGGAATATTCAGTGAAATAGCAAAATTTAAATCAACCTGAGGGAATCCCGAAGCTCGTTCAAGAAATTTTCTTTCAAGAATTTCAGCTTTTAAACATTTTTGGTATTGTTTTGAATTTTTGAAAACTAAAGGTGGTTCGACAATAGCCTTGGTTAATGAAGATGAGTTCTTGTTTTGAAAAATAAAATCACTAACATTTTTTGGATCTAGATGAATGATATTATTTTGATCTAAATTTTTATTGAAAACAGAAAAAAAACCATTCGATAATTTTAATTGCTCATCCCAATTATCAGCTACGGATAATTCAGTCTTTGTATTAATAAAATCCATATTTATATCCTTAACTTCAGGTTCATAAGCACGAACTTCAACAAGTTCATCAAGATCTTTAATTTTTGCATTAAGGAGTGTTAATTTTTTTGCATCTTCATCAATATTATCTGTGTTTTCCATAATAACATCATCAACTATTTCCTCTTTGTCACTAACTGATGATTCTTTCACATTGGTCGAATCTTGGTCTAAAATTTCTTTGTTAATAAACAATTGTAAACCACCTGGAGTTTCAATGCTGAAATCAGGTTTGTGTTTTTTCCAGCTATCATGAGGTTGACTATACCCTGCAATTTTCTCTAATGTATTTATTTGTAACTCATTCTTTCGCTTTTCATTACTATATTCTTCGCTTTGTTGCTTTTGCCATTTAGCGATAAGATCAGGTTCATCATCATCATCATCAACGATACCCCAAATAGAAAAATGCTCAACTTCAAAAACGTAATTACCAGATATTGGATCAAAACTTATAAATCTCATACCATGAGCAGATTTGAGTCTTTGAATATGTGATTCTAGTAATTCAAGATCTGGTTTCAATGAATCGTATTTACGTGGGAATACATTTTCCAATGTAATAACAGCAGGAACATTTAATCCATTACCTTGAGATGGTTTTGCAACTTCATCAGGATAAACTTGTAACGTCTTTTTATAAAACAGAATTGTTGATCCAAGCAGTTTTTCCCATTTCCCTTCAAAAGCTGTCAAGTCAACAGGATATTTAAACATTAAATTACCAAAACCTTTTCTACCAGCAGAAAAATTTTCAACTTGTGTTAATTCCAACGATGAAAGTTTAGAAAGTTCTTCGATAGATGGCGAACACCAGTACTCATATTCAGTTGAATTGGCAACATTACGATTCGAAGTTACGTCAACTATGGAATCATTTGGTAGCTGTCCAGAAATTGGTTCAGAAAATGTTAATTCAACTTTGACGTCAGTAGTTTTATTTTTGATATTATTTTCTGCAATATCTTTTTTCATTCTTTTAGATAATGGCTTTAAGCATTCAATTACTTCTTTAGGATCATTTGATTGAGTTTTGTTGGCCCCTTTATTGTTGTTTATTCTTAAATCGTGTCGCTTAGACAAAATAACTTGATTTGCATCAATCTCATTATAATTTGCAAATGCATCCTTAGAATTTTTGATGATCAGTCTTCTGTATTCACTCTTTGAAGCTGGGATTCTTGGAACATTCAAATCCAAAGATTGTGAATAATCATCTAATTGAGATTGTGGATCAGTTGCCACAGAACCACCACTGATAATCTTTTTAGAGGAAGTAAATAAGCCACGAACATTTTCAAGAGAATATTTACTTGGTGCCTTAAATGTATCAACAATTCTTCCAACTAAAGAAACATTTTTATTGATATTTTCATTGATTGAAGAAGATGTAGAGCCCGATCTCTTTCTTTTATTCTTGCTTATATCATCAGAAGATGCAGACGTAAGAGATTTTGGCATTTCAGCCGCTTGAAACCTTGCAAAATCAACACCATATGGAGTGGGGTTTTGCACTTGTTGTTGTTGTTGTTGTTGTAACGGTTGTGGTTGAGAAAAACCCAAACCAGACATAGTATTTCCAAATGACGGGTTGGTTGAGCTATTACCAAATAAAGAGGGTTTTGCAGTAGTATTTGCGCCTAATGCATTCATAGTATTTCCTGATAATCCACCAGAAGTCCCCGATCCCAATGTGGCCTGTGATGGCTTGTTCAACGAAAAACCTCCATTAATTGAAGAATTAGCCGGTGTCGTAGTCTTCTGACCAAACGAAATACCCGATGGCTTCGGATTACTTGCTGTGTTACCAAAACTAAAGCCTGTACCTGTGGGATTTGCCGTGTTGGTTGGATTGGAAAAATTTAAAGATGTCATTGGTGTACTTGATGAAGTGTTATTAGATCCCCCAAAAGAAAATTCACCAGGTTTTTGAGATGACGATCCAAACATGATAAATGTTCAATTCTCTGCAAGCGTACAACTTGCTTAAACTTGCCTACTGTCAAAGTTCTTGTGTTGAATACAAATGTATGCCTTTAAGTATAAAAATTCATGCAAAATATTGAAACCACAACATCCTCAACAAAAACTTTCTCGCCGCGGAATGTTTGCACTGCATGTGCTTGGTCTGTTTTCACAAAATGGCTATACTTTTTTAGTACAAGAAGATATCTAATTAACAAATATAAAGGAATAAATAAGCAGGAGATAAATAAAAAAACAGCAGTTTTTGTATATTAAATAGACGAGTAAAAGAATGGGGCTCAAGATAACTTCGACATAAGGTCGAAGGAACCAGTACCTGCAAGATTGAGTTTACCCATGACGATTCTTGCAGATGGGGATTTCAAATCTTCTCTGTCGGAGTTCAAAACCGCCTTGGTTAAGAATTGACAAGTGGTTTCATAAGACATTTTCATGAATGATGAAGTACAGGAATCAATACCTTGTCTATTAAATGCCAAATATGTACCTTCTCTAGTCATGTAGTCTGCAATTAAATCTAAATGTCTGGAGGAAACACTAATTGCATAGGTACCGAAAACACGGTTGATTTCATTGACAATGGTGTTTCTGGCAGCTTCAACACCATAAACCTTAAGAACGGCAGCAACATCATTGGCTCTGATGTTGTTAACATTGATGAAAGAATCATGTTCCCACATTGCTTGGAAATTAACACCTTCGGTAACCAATTGTCTTTCTCCTTGTTCAGATTGTGGTCTTAAACAACGGCCAATGTTGGAAACTTCTCTAACGACACACTTTTTACAAACATCTTCAACAATGTTGACCATAAGTAACTTTTGTGTATCTGCAGATAATTCAAGTTTGAAATTACACCAAGAACCATGTTCATCATCAAAATCATACTCAGTAACAAAAGTATGACCAACAATAACTTCGTGTTGTCTAACCTTAGCTAATTTAGATAATGTTTTCTTTTCTGATATTTCAATCTTTTTAACAGTATCAACATCCATCTTTTCATCATCACTTTCATCATCAGAAGAATCATCACTTTCAGAAGCAGATGCATCAACTAAATCTTCATCACTCTTTTCAGCTTCCTTCATTGCTTCTAATTCTTCATCATCTGGTCCATCATAAGAAACAGCTTGTTTGGTTCGGCTCATTTCATCAGTACCTTCGTCACTTGAAATCTTAGAAGTTGCCTTAGTTTTTGCAACAGCAACACCTATATCTGGCATTGAAGCATTGGTCTTAACCTTTTGTTTTCTTAATTCTTTAACAATAACAGATTCTAATTGATAGATGAATTCTCTTCTGACAGTATTTTCTAATTCTTCCTTTGTAACATCATATTCTTCTTGATAATCAAAGGAATCGAAAAATTTGATCTTAATTTCATAAGATCTAGTTGCATTAATACCAGCACTGACATCAGCAGTTGTTTCAATAACAGAAACACCATCAATAAATTCAGAAAATCTAATTTTAGTAACAGATTTACAGAACGCATCTGCAGATTCATCATCAACATCAGCTAAAATTGGTAAAGTCATTTGAGGAGTTTTAATGGATGCAGATGCAGTCATAACAATTTCTCTTAAACGTGGAATACCTAAAGTAACATTAGCGGCACCGTGACCAGCAAAATGGAAAGTATTTAAAGTCATTTGAGTAGATGGTTCACCAACAGATTGAGATGCAATAATACCAACTGCTTCACCAGGATTGATTAAAGATCTCATATATTTCAATTGCATTAAAGCTTTAAATTTCTTAGAGGTTAAACCACCGCTTGTTTTAGCTTCCTTTGATGAAACAAATAAGTTTTCATTCGAAGCAATGAAATTTTCCAATTTTTCTTCAAATTTATCAGAAACAGAACCTAAATATCTTGCAGGGTTATACATTGAAATTGTTGGATCATATTTATCAGATTCAGCATAATGAGGAACATCACCTTGTTTCTTTAAATATTTCTTTGCTTTCTTATTATAATGAATTGCGGATTCAGCATCTAAATTATCAACATTTGAAGGAGAGTAACGTTGTAATAATGCATTATGATTATCAGCAAAAAATTTAAATTCATACAAATGAGATTCTTTAGTAACATCAATGGAATCACCACCATACATAAATTGAATCATTGTACCATCGGAATTTCTAACAGTATTATCATAATTAATAGTTGCACCTTCCAATTGTTTAGTTAAACATCTTTGTAAATAACCAGAGTTTGCAGTTTTAACTGCAGTATCAATTAAACCTTCTCTACCTGCCATACAATGGAAATAATATTCTTGAGGTCTAATACCAGAATAGAAACGATTCTTAATATAACCACCTGCTCTAGCATCAGTTTCATAAGGTCTAAAACATGGTAAAGTTTTACCAGAGACCATAACAGGGACTCTTCTACCTTCTAAAGCTTGTTGACCTAATAAACACATAATTTGGGAAACATTAACATTAGAACCTTTAGCACCAGATAATGCCATAGCTTGCATAGAATTGTAAGGGAATCTTTTCATTGTACCACCTGGAACACAGGTTGAAACAACTTTAGAAGTAATAGCATTAACTTTAGACATTGTAACAGCATCAAGAATTGCTAATTTATTGTCATCTCTTAAAATTTCTTCTAATCTCTTTTTAAATTCTGAATCATTAACTTGTGTTTCACTTGCAAGATTAGTAACTTCAGCTGCTGCTAATCTACCAGTATCAACAGATTCTTTCAAAATATCGTTTCTCCATTTATTACCTTCAGCAGTTAATCTTAAATCATCCATACCACAGGTAAAACCAATCATCATAATGTATGAAGTAAATAATCTACCTAAAACAGATAAAGCTTTTCCTGCAATATCAGGTCCATAAACTTCATGTAAAGAATGAATAATACCATATTTAGAAGCACCATATTGAGATTTATCCAAAATACCACATAATAATTCACCATTTTGGAAAAGAACTTCATTTTCTTTTGAACCTTGACCCCAATAATCATTTTTAATTTTATTAGAAGATTTTAAATTAATACCTGGAGCATCTTGAGGTTTGATATTAAGCAAAATAGTTGAAATAACTTGTTTACCAGTCCATAAAGGTTGAGGTTTGAAAATAGTAGGTGGTAAAGTAATAATTTTAGAAGTTGATGAATGACCATCTTCTGGACGAATACATGAATAAATCAATTCTTGATATTTTTCTCTTGTAAAGAAGGCATCTTTACTAGTTAACCAAACACCAGCGGAAATATGATCTTGAATTAAACCTCTAACAGGAGCACCAGATGTTGGAGTCAAATATTGAGAATCAGTATTTGCTAAATTAAAAGCTTCAGCTCTTGCATTTTCATTTTGAGGGAAATGCATATTCATTTCATCACCATCAAAATCTGCATTATAAGCACCAGTATTCGCATAATGTAATCTTAAAGTTTTTTCACCAGGTAAGACTCTAACTTTATGACCCATCATGGAAGCTTTATGTAAAGTTGGTTGTCTATTCATTAAAACGACATCATTATTCTTAATATGTCTATGAACTTTTTTATTTAATACAGTGGAACCAGAAGTTGGAGTCATTAATTGAGAAGCAATTGATTTTCTTTGTTCTAAAGACATACCAATAAGGGATATTAAAGTACCATCTTCATTTTGAACTTGAGTTGCACCTGGCCATTTATCAGGACCATTAATAACAGCTTGTCTTAATTCAGAAACATTATAAGCAGTAACCGGTTCAGGATATGTTAATTTAACAGCGAAAACTGGAGGAACACCAATTTGATTAGTTTCCAACATTGGATCAGGTGAAATAACAGATCTTGCAGCATAATTAACTCTTTTACCCATCATATGTTTTCTGAATAAACCTTCTTTCTTTTCTAAAGCTTGCTTAATACCAGGAGTTGGAGTTTTAGTATTAGCATTTTGGTTTTTAGTAGAATCAATGAAACCATTAACATCATTTTGTAAAGTAACAAAAGCATTCATTAATCTATTAAAAATAATCTTTTTTTCATCAATTGATAAATCTTTTGTTAAATTTGAAAATTGATCATTTAAATCTCTAATAAGTAAAGAAGTATTTAAAATTTTAGCCAATAATTCATTTTGAGAATTTTCATGAACTTCATCACCTAATTTGGAAGGCATTCTAAATCTAGTAGCTGGGACAATCAATGCATTAATGAAAAACATGTCAGAAGTTAAATTTTGAGTTGACAAAGGTTTTGAATGAAATAAATAATTAATTATTGAAGATTCAGAATTGAACAAAGCTTTCATAATTGTTCTAACTTCAGTTGATAAAACATATTTTGATCCATTTCTTGGAGGTTGATGAACCATTGATTTTTTATCTTTTGAAGAACCCAATTTAATTCTATTATTTGTTGCTTCTTTATCTTTCAAAGCATTTTCAAAAATTTTTGAAAATCCGTCTTTACGGAAAGTTGAAGAGAATAAACCACAATTTTCACATTTCTTTTTACCTAAAATTTTTGAATAAAATTCTGTGATCAAATCTTTTCTAGCTTCACCAACGGTTGCAGTAAAAACGCCGGATTCAGTTGTTCTACCATCTTTGATTGCATTATTAATTGATTCATAAACGAATAATTCTCTCTTTTCACGTAATAGTTTTGAAGAAGAAATTGACATCATTTCAGATTCATCATTATCTTTACCATCATCGATTTCAATTGCTTCTAAATGTGTTAAATCATTGTTATCAACTCTAATTTTATCGATTTCATTAGCTTCAATAATCAAACCATATTGTAATAATTTTAATTTACACTCATATTTGTGAACTTCATTAGAACTTAATTTAAAATGAGAACAATAAAGACATGTTGTTCTCAAAAACATATAAAGTTGATTGAAAAATAATGGATTGTAAATAGGAACAGGCAATTCAATGTGACCTTGATGACCAGGACAATAAATTTCACTTAAACCACAAGTTGCACATAAGTTTTTAAGGAAGGCACCTAAACAAGGATCGTAGAGACCACCAGAGATTGGATGACCTAAATTATCGAAGACGGTTGGGTTTGTAATTTGTTTGGCAGACAGTTTTCTGATCTCATCTGCAGAAAGAACACCAAAATCAACATGTGTGATTTCGGAACCAACAGGTCTAGCGATATCCATCGTTGGTTATGATTGTGTTGCAGAAGTAAAAGCAAAAGAGAGAAACAAGAGAAAAAAAATTATTTATTCACATTAATCGAAACTTGATTAATCCATTACTAGAATAAAATTTTTTTTAACAGTCTGAATTTCAGCGCTAAAAGTGAAAAATTTTGAAGAAAAAAAAAATAGAAAAATAGAAAAATAGAAAAATAGAAAAATAAAAAAATAAAAAAATAAAAAAATAAAAAAATAAATAAAAAAAATGAAAAACAAACAAAAAACTCTTCTAGAGGTGGTGTACGGATGGAAACCGAAGACTTTATCTGGATCTCGGGGATAGCCCTGCGCCGGAGATAATGTGCATAGTGTTTTTGTAGTAAACGGCTGTCGATATTGAACCGATGCAGACAGGAAAGACAAATGAGCCCTTATATTATATGAACCGTTCTATTGCGAAATGCCTGAGGATGTTTAACCCAAATAGTTAATAAACTACACAAAATATCATTAATGTATAAACGGAAAGAAAATAGGTGGTTGGTGCTGATCAAACTCTAAGTTGTGCAGTCTTGCGTCTTATCCATGTTATTCTCAAGTGCAAATGAAAGCAGTCCCAAATAGCTGAGTATCTTGATAAAACTAGTTCGGCATTTTCTGTTGCATCTGATAAGATTCTGAGCCTCCGATTAATAGCCGGCAGCAGTCGGGCGCTTTTCCGGCTGTGCAGCGCCTTGTCCCGTCTTATCCCGCCTTATCCGGCCTTAATCCGGCTTGGTTGCTTTTTCCCACCAAATGGCACCGGCAGGCCCCCCGCAAGCCCCCGCAGGGCTCTACAGGCTCTCTGCAGGCTCCCCGCGGGGAGAAACCCTCACCAAACGACGCTCCCCGCCCCGGCGGGGAACTCGATTGGGCTAATCTAATCTTAAGCCGAGCATCTCGAGCAGAGGTGATTTTTTGATGGGTATTTCTATAAAATGCACCTGTTGGTGTCAAAGATATACATTGGAGGCTCTCATCTCTTCTTGTTAAATATCTCAGCTCTCTGCTCAATTGTTGTTTCTTTTTTCTCTAACTAGAAATTAACAAATTACAAATACAATGACTACCTCCTCTGTGCTTACTACCCCATCAAAGACAATCTGTGTCTTCTGCGGTTCATCATTCGGAAATTCCGCCAACTTTGCCTCTGAAGCCACCAAATTGGGTGATTTGATGGCACAATCAAATTACGGGCTTGTTTATGGTGGCGGAACTACAGGCCTTATGGGATGTATTGCCAAGTCCGTCGCTTCAAATAACGGTTACGTTCATGGTATTATCCCAGACGCCTTAGTTTCAAAGGAACGTAGATCAGCCGAAGAAATAGAAAAGATCAATGCGGACATCAAAGATAATGTTGAAAATCATAAAGGTGAAACTCCACTAGACGATTCATATGGTAAAACAACCATTGTGCCAGATATGCATACAAGAAAAAGATTGATGGGCCAAGAAGCTGATGCATTCGTCGCAATGCCTGGTGGATTTGGTACATTGGAAGAATTGTTTGAAATAACAACATGGTCTCAATTGGGCATCCACAAAAAGCCAATTATTTTATTTAATTTAGATGGATTTTATGACGAATTAATCGAGTTTGTTAAAAAGTGCATCAAAAATGGATTTATAAGTGAAAATAACGGTAAAATTTTACAAATTGCGTCAACACCTGAAGAAGTAATTGAAAAAATTGACAACTATGTTGTTCCTGAAGGAAGATTTAATTTAAATTGGAGCAATCAATAGACAATTGCTTTTTTTTGAATAATTCAGATAAATATAATAATCATAATAATTAATAAAAATATGCGATAAGCAATATACAACACATAATATGAAACGAAAAACATAAGATTTGAGCTTTTTCAATCATAAAATTATAAAATCATAAAATTATAAAATCATAAAGTTATAAAATCATAAAGTTTTAAAGTTATAGAATTATAAAGTTATAGAATTATAAAAACGTGTAACTTGGTAAGTGTGTAGGTGTGTAAGATGTAAAGACTTTTACTAGATAATTTAAAATTTTATTCAATTAACAAACTCTTTTACGTAATTTATACCATCTACACATTGAGCAACCGTCATTTGATCTGATCCAATGATTTCATTAATTTTTACCCCTAATTCAGCAGTTGATTTATAAACATCATGTTCTAAGATTATCCCACCCTCTTGCTCTTTCCATCTTTCGACATCATTCAAAATTTGATATTTTGTTCTTTGTTTAGGTTTTGATTCCAATTGCCAATCAAATGTATCACGGTCCCAAAGTACTGCTTGCATTCCAAACATACGTGCAATTGTTCTCACTCTGTCATCAATACCACCATATGGTGGCCTATACCATTTTGGTAAATGACAACCCGTTGCATTCATTGCCCAGATTGACCATTCAAACTGGGCAATTATTTGTTCATTTGTTAAAGCAGGCAAAAATTTATGCGACCAAGTATGTGATCCTATCAAATGACCATCGTTTTGAATTTCTTTATAAATTTCTGGATGTTTGACAATGTTTAAGCCAAGTGTAAAAAATGTTGATTTATTTTCAATATGTTTTAATATTTTCAATGTGTGTTTTGATGGGCCATCATCAAAAGTTTGTGACAATTTAGGACATGTATAAATATCATCATAACTGACACATTTAAAACAATCAAAAGAACATTGATCTTTATTAGATGGACAATCACCTGGTTCTCTAATTGGTATATCGGGAATTTTATTAAAATCAATAAAATCAAGCGGAATATATGGAGGCTCTTTATCTGGCCATTCTGTCAATTTCGTAAATTGTTGTAACCAATCTGGAAATGATTGTTTAACTTTTTGTGCGTCAACTCCATCACCTATTAGCGTAGAATTTAATTTATTATTTAACAATGGACTTTGTAATTTTTTATATATTAATTCATCTTCGAAGGGTATAAAAAGTGTCCAAGCTGATGTAATAAATATTAATATGTTTTTAATTTTCATAATAGCAAAGGTATATTCACTTATTGTTAAAAAGAAGAAAAGAAAAGCAAATTGGAAGTGTCATAGCATAAAAGAGAGCAAATTCAGGATTTAAAACGAAATAGAAGAGGGCAATTCTTTTAAAGGTTAATTTATCGTAATTTCCTAAATAGGCAAACTCGGACTTGAAGTTTTTTTTTAAAAAGTGACACGGATCAGGTTGTTCTAATATTTAGAAAAGCAAGAGACAAAATGTGGTATCAATATATATATAAATATATAAATATATAAATATTAAATATATAAATAAAAAAAATATAAAAAAAAGTATAAAAATATAAAAAAATATATTAACATATTAACATATCAACATATCAACATATCAACATATCAACATATCAACATATCAACATATGAATATATCAATAAATGACTAAATAAGTAAATGAATAAATAAAGAAATAAATATGTATAGGTAGATGCAGATGTAGTTGAGACTTTAAATTTAATTTAATCATTTTGGTAAAGAAATCAATAATCCAGAGCTAATGCCGTTTGATCGGCGAGCATTTGGAGATTCTGATTGCTGACTTCTAAATTCACTTAATTCTTTGGGATTATAAGAATAAGTATCAGAAGCTGACCTTTTGTGGATTATTGTAGAGCCAGGTGATTTTAAAATATACTCCGAATCTGAAATTTGAGGAATTGAAGAAGTCATAGAAATCGATCTTGACCTTGCCCTGGAACTTGATCTTGATCTTGGGTTTGAATTAGCAGATTTTATTATTGGCATTGAATGATTACAGACCAATGTATTTGGAACTCTTTTTAAATTTGTTATTGTTGTAATTGTAGCCCTTCTTCGAGTCATGAAAGGTGAACTTAGAGTAGATGGCGGGAGGGAAAATGAAGAATGTATTGAAGAGTTGTTTGATGAAACATTGTTTATTGGGGAAGATGCTGAAAATGTAAAGTTATCTGAAAACAAGTTGCTTGGCGAAGAAATTGAATTATTTGAAAATGAGCTTCTATTTGACGTGGAAGGTGTATGTGATGACAACATTGATTTCAGTAGTTTGTTTTCTTCTTTTAGTTGGTTTATTTCATGCATTAATTTAAGAACTATTCCTTCTTGTTCTTTTTCCATATCATCAATAGCATTTACATGAGGGCACAATGCAGCATCTTTCTTTATCTGAGACGGAGCATTACTAGACATGATTGATTGAATGTTTTGGACCTTCCTTTGTGCCTTGTATAGAAAAGATAAATCAGATTAGCCAACGAATAATAGAATAGAATGTACTAATTAGAAGATCTCAAGCCAAAAAAATGGTGTACAAAGATAGGACAGTAAAAGAGTTAGGGAATAATAGGATTAAAAACTGAAAGAACAGGAGAATGAAAAGATAGAAGAATGCAAGCAAGGAGTTGAGAAATGCAAGAGTTGAGGAAGGGAATTTCCAGAAGCAAAAAAAAAACCACCATATTTTTCACCAGCCCGGTTATCTATCTATATTAATCTATAAAACTTAATTATCTCTATCTAAAAATGTCCCTTGGGCTTATTGCGCATCAGTGCATAATTTCATTGCATAATTTCACATTGCATCATGGCATTGCATCATCGCTTATCCTCCACACCCCACCTCTAGTCCCTGGCGTAGTCGCGCTAACACAATTATAGCCGCATCCCTGCCACACCCTGGGGGTCCACACTAGTTCCCCACTATTCCACACTATTTGCACGCTATACGCTAAACTGCGCCCTGCGCGCGCTACGCGGGCAATCGGCCGACCGGCCGATTGCCCGGGCTCGGACACCCCTAATGAAGTCTGTCGTGGGGTGGGTTGGGCAGGAGGCAAGTCCAGACCCTCGTTCATCTCAATGCGCCACAGAGGCTGGTCCCACTTTGCGCCACAGGGGCGAGTCCTTGGAGATTTTTTTGGTTTTATGAGACAGACTGATACACAGAGATAGAGGGCACATCAAAGAAACTTGTGAGGCTTCAATTGGAACTAAGAGGCGTATTCTAAACGACACACACGATTCATGTCTGATCTTGCACCTTCTAAGACCAATCTCCCTAAAGAAGAAAAGGCCACAACCAAGGAACCAGCCCTATGGCTTATTGGATACAACCTTTTATCAGGATGTCTCTGGTCATTTGTTTTACTTAACGTGTTTGCAACATACATGATTTTTGATTATGATTTATTCTTCACCTTCCAATATACTCGTTGGTGGACAACGGCAATCCAATCTCTGGCTGTCGTCGAAATCTATAATGCTGCTACAGGTATTGTAAAATCTCCAATCCTCACCACCACCATGCAGGTTTTATCGAGATTATTCATTGTTTGGGGTGTGTGGGCCGTCGTACCCGATGCCAGTGGTAATTACTCATACGCATACCTCACCTTGCACACCGCATGGTCTATTACCGAGGTGATTAGATATTATTACTATGCCAACAACCTTATGTCCCAACAGACTCAGCTTTCCGGACATAAGAAACACACCGTTCCTCCTCTACTCATCTGGTTGAGATACAACGCCTTTACGGTTTTGTATCCGCTTGGAATTTCCAGCGAATGCTACATGGCCTACCGTGCCTTGGGATACGCCCTTACCTTTCACACTTTACCCTACACAATCTATGCCTTTTTCCTTGGCTTCTGCCTGCTCTGCTACGTCCCGGGCTCCTTCATCCTCTTCTCCCACATGCTCCGCCAAAGGGCAAAAACCGCGAAGAAGGAAAAAACAAACTGACGGTTTTTCATTTTTCACCGAATGGGATTTTTTCAACCTCCCTCTGTAAATATTAATATACATATAATATTTAATCTTCTGTATTTATATTATATTATATTATATTATATTATATTATATTCATATAGATATATATATAGATATCTACATATATACTTTGAAGATATATAGACATATATACATATAGACATATAGAAGTATCTACACTTATTGTGAATCTATAATCACACAATCAGCTTGAGTCGACACCACAATACAACGCAGTACTATAAAATATAAAATGTTCAGGAGATTTCTATCCACAACCACCAAGGCAACTGCGGATCTTAGCCCGCTCAAATTTGAACACAACCTCTATGCAACCATCAAAGTTCACAACAAGCCATATTTAGTCACCAAGGGTGATTTGGTCAACTTGCCATTTAAAATGATTGCTGCTAATGTGGGTGATGTCATTAATTTCACCAATATCGATACCATCGGTTCAAGAAACTACACTCTACATTCGGACGACGGCATAGACACTTCTAAAATCACCGTCACTGGTGTTGTCGTCGAAAAGACAAAGAAACCTATGATTGTTAAAGAGGTTACTAAAAGAAGGGATAGACATGTCAAACATCTCTTCTCTAAACACGATCTTACAGTAGTTAGAATTAGTGAACTTAAAATAAATTGATTATATATTATATATATGCTATTCTCTCATTTCTTGTATAAAATCTCCAAAATCCCCTAATATAATATTTTCTTCTCTTGGATCTCTCGACATGAATATTGTAATTGTATAATGATTTTTTCATGAAATACTGACAAGCCGCTATTAATAGAACTCATTTCACCTTTTTTCCCTTCTTGGTGCCCTTCTCCAGCTGGCGTTTCAAGAAGAAATGTCAAACAATGAACATCCTTCGATACCACAATTACCGCCACCAAATGTTCCAATGACAAAAGCCACCCTAACATTAAAGGTAGACACAAATTCAACACCGAAAAAATCAAATAATTCTAAAAAATTAAACTCTTCAAGGAAAAGTTTATTCTTGCAAGGCAGCCCATTATATGGCGAAGTCAGCAATAAAATGAATCTATTATTTAATGCAGCTAAATCAAATGATAGAAATAGCGTTGGTTCTTCAACTGCCACGTCCTTAGACGCCGAAAATACCAATCTGTCTCCGATTCCAAACTCACATTTAAATGATGCTACTTCAAATGGACTTTTGATATATTCCGATCCATCTGACATCTCTCTAAAAAAAGAAGAAATATTTCTTGTAAATAATAATACAGATAATATTGAGAAGCAGAAGCAAAAGCAGAAACATCAGCAACAGCGAGAGCAAGATGGTGTCGTTGCGACCGAAATTAATGTTTATGATGAGGACGATGGGGACGCAGAAAAGGAACAGGATGACCATGCTGATGATGGAATGTTTAATCACTTTTCCTTTGAAAATATGATTGCTAATAGACACAATCCACTTGTTTCTCCCACACCTCGAATAGTCTCCGATCCAACCGATTCTCTTAAAAAGAAGATTGAAACCGATGAAATGTCAAAATCTTTACCAATAGGTAAAAAACAACCAGAAAATCAAGATCCCAAACCATTATCTATACCACCAATGTCAAATAATAGGGCTAAGTTATCAGCACAAAAATCTCAATCAATTAAAATAACTAACGAATCACCTTTAAAAATTTCGACTAAATCAACAAGCCCATCAACTGCCCAGTTTCCTTCAAAATATTCTTTGAGCCGATCCAACAGCGTACATTCTCGTAAAAGTATACAATCTACTTCAAAATCTCATAAAAGATCATCATCCAAGGGATCGTTACATGAAATTGGAACACCAAAATCATTTTTTAAGTTTTTCGGTGGTAAAAAATACGAACATAACAGAAATTCTTATTCCCAAGGTTCAGATTCAAGTCTTTCAACATATTCTGAGATATCCCCTGTTATATTTAATAATGATAACACCATATCAAATACAAATCCATCACCTACAGATAAAATAACTGGTATCAAATTATCTTCTTCTTCAATACCAAAACAAAAAAAATCTCTAGAGTTAAATTCCGTATCTGGAAGTATTACAAGTACTGAAAGTTTAAAAAGTACTAATTTGAAAAAGGCAAATTCATGTGCTTCTACACCTTCATCTCCATTTCATCATAAACAAACCAAAAGTAATGAATCAAATATTTCAAACAGGAGCTTGATATACAATGTTAAATACCCACAGTCTGCGGGTGCTACACCAACAACTACATCAATACCGCCGTTAATGATTTTCCCAAAATCCAATCCTTCTTCAACTTCTACAATGACTTCCTCATCAGCTTCAATTTCAACTTCAATTTCGACACCAGCACAAACACAAACACCATCAACAACACTAGCAACAACTACAACAACACCAACACCAACATCATCATCAACTAGTACATCAACACGTAAAGTTCGCTCCCTTGTTAAACTTGGATCTAAATCTATCAAATATTCACGTACCGGATTGAAAAACTCTTCTCTAGATGCTTGGGATGGTCATAGTGGGTCATTTGAGAAAATTGGTCCTGTGGGAAAGAAACCAAGTCCCTCAGGCCAGACAATACCTGTTGTTACAACGTCCACTTTACATTCTTCAGAATACCCAGACATTCAAAAAAATAATACACATTCAAAGAATTCATTTTCAGCAAATATACCAACGGCAGCCAACTTTAGTCCTAAGTTAGGAAAATCATCAAATTCTTTATCATCTACTTTAATTACACCAAACCAAAAAGTTGTCCCTCTTTCAAAACACAATTCAAATCTAAATAAGGCTGATACTGAAAATGATATTGAACTTCAAGCTAAAATCGAGCAACCCCATTTGAAAAGTCTAAACATCAATTCAAAATTTTTGCCAAAGTCAAATAAGGTGCCTGTTACGATTTTAGTGACTTTGAATTGTATTGACTATAAATTCATAGATATATCAAATTTTAGCACATTGAATAAATTTACCTCACATATCTCAACAACGCTGAGAATAAATTCACCTCAATTTTTTATCACCGAAATAGGTCTTACCAAGGATAAATTAGGCAAAAAGCTGGAAAGAAAAGTACTACAATCTATATGGGAAAGTTTCAATAATGCTAAACAAAGCATTTTACTTGTTTTTTATGTCACAGCTGAGGAATCATCAATTCATACATCACCCAATAGATTACAAACTACGAATATAAACCACATTCATCATGGAGACAGGACGGAGGAAAATTCAATATACACCACTTCATCTTATACTAATTCATTAAATTCAGATTCAAGTTTTGATCAAAATATGTCAACACCTCAGTACCTCATATCTGCCCGTAAAGATTCAAATGTTGATTATTGGAACTTCAAAGACCTTGTTGAACGTAAGCCATCATTAAATCGTGCGATTTCTGTAACGCATTCATCATCAAATGGCGAAGGAAGTGGATTTATCATCACACCAGTGCCATCTGCAAAAAACTCCAAGCTTCCCACAGTTCCAACTACACCAAAAGATTATAGTACAAAATTGAAAGGCTCATTTAAAGTTATACCCCCATCTAAACCGCATGTCGATTTTGATAATAAAAGATCTTCTCCATTTGTTGCACAGCGTCAGCCTCCACCGTTACCAATTGTGGCTAATTCTGCTCACAGCGGCACCAGTTCAAACTCTTCCAGTCCTTCTGATCAGCCTTTGAAATCGAGAAGAAGCAAAACATTGTTTTCTGTTTCAAATAGTATTAGGTCATTACAAAGATCGAATACACAGGGAAGTATATTTAGCTCGTTAAGTAGTAGCAGCGGCTTAAGTGTTGATCCGTTTACTGAAAGTACTAAAATTGCATTCAAAAATTTTGATTCTGAAGATTCGGATTCTTCCGATAACAGCGATGAAGATTTATTTGCAAAGAAGCCAAAATCAATTACAAAAGTTGAAGACCTAAACGAAGAATTCAGTGATGATGATGAAGATGACGATGAAGATGATGCCATTTCTGATTTATTTTTGAAGAAACCAAAAAAAGTTGCGGATGAAGAAAAACCATCATTTCCCGTTGGTGGAAAATTAGATGATATTATTGAAAGCCCTCAAATTACAAACAAAGGAAACAATTTATTCAACCAGAAAAGTTTCATTGAAACATCCGGCAATTCACCATCAAATACTTCCACAAATGGGGATAAAAGTATAACTGAAAGCACAAGTCTCGCTTCGCCAAGTTCAACGACAAACTCAATTACTAGCTCATTAGATATTCGACCACCCGCAGAAGTTTTATACAATAATTTAGAAGTTTTTTTTCCCAAAGCTGATTTAGACAGTTTGATATTTGATGAAGAGCTTGAAGATAAAGGTATGAGCAGAATGAAGAGTATCAGAATAATTGCGAATGAAGCTAAAATGCGTAGCCAAAAGAATGATGTCAAAAATGTTCTTGAAAATCAGCAACATAAAATTTCAACTATTAGGAATAAAGTTAATCAAGGTAATTTATTAAGAAGAAAGAGTACTAAAATGTGGGGACAAAAAGTCGTAGAAGTCAAACTAGACTCTAAAACAAAAAATGTTATTCCACGTAGAGGAAAAAATGGGGAGTTTGTTGAATTTGCATGGATCAAAGGTGAAATGATAGGAATTGGAAAATTTGGGAAAGTTTACGTGGCATTAAATGTTACAACTGGAGATTTGATTGCTGTCAAGCAAATGAATATAAATAGAAAATTCCTTAACAAGAAGGAGACAGATGAAATCGTAGACACATTCAAAGCTGAAGTTGATTCTCTGAAAGATCTGGATCATATAAATATAGTTCAATATCTCGGCTTTGAAATTAAAAATACTACATATAGTATTTTCCTCGACTACGTATCTGGTGGATCAATTGGCCATTTGTTGAGGAAGTATGGTAGATTTGAAGAAGATGTTGTGAAATATTTAAGCAAACAGGCATTAGAAGCATTAAATTATATCCATGGTAAAGGCATTTTACACAGAGATTTAAAAGCTGATAATTTACTACTGGAACCCGATGGAATTTTAAAAATAAGTGATTTTGGAATAAGTAAGCGTGCAAAAAACATTTATACATCACAATCAAAGTTGAATTTTCAAGGAACAATTTTTTGGATGGCTCCTGAAATCATAAATGATCTTAATGGATATGGATACAATGCAAAAGTAGATATTTGGGCATTAGGATGTGTTGTTTTAGAAATGTTTACTGGGGAAAGACCCTGGAGCAAGTATTCAGGCGAAGGTGTTTTATACAAAATTGGTAAGGAGAAAAAAAGACCTCCAATCAAAAAAGAGATTCGACAAGAGATGTCTGAATGTTCCAAACACTTCTTGAGACGATGCTTTGAAATAGATGCCGTTAAAAGACCTACTGCGCAATCCCTACTTGATGATTCTTTCTGTAACATTCCTGAAAATTTTGAATTTACAGAAACTACACTAGGTAAGAGAATTGCAGCGGTGGAAGACCTGGAAAGAAATAACCTTAACACAAGAATGCACAGTATGGCTAGGAAGTTATAAGGGAACCAGTTATAAGGGAACCAGTTATAAGAGAACCAGTTATATATATAAGGCTGTGCACGTGATTTCTCTTTTTGGGAATTTGGCTTTCATGAAAAATTTTTAAATTTTCAATATTTTTATACATCTTTTTTATATCTCTGTAATCATCAATTGATCAACGCATTTAACAATGGTTAAAAAGTCAAAGACATTGTCTGTTCAAGACAAAAAAGTTAGACGTGCAAAGGATAAAAACACTCTTGAAGAAATTAAACAAAGAGCTAAGGATTTGACTCCGGAAGAATACAAAACTTTTTCTAACTTTAAAGAATTACCACTTACCTCTGATCTTTTGAAAGGTTTAGATCACTCTGGTTTTGTTAAACTGACGGAAATTCAAAAATTGGCAATTCCTGAATGTTTAAAAGGTCATGATATTCTTGCAGCAGCTAAGACAGGTTCAGGAAAAACTTTGTCGTTTCTTATTCCAGTTGTTGAAAAATTAATTTTTGAAAATTGGAGTGATATGGATGGATTAGGTGCATTGATAATAACCCCCACAAGAGAACTAGCTGTTCAAATTTATGAAGTGTTACTTAAAATTGGTAAATTCACTCAATTAAGTGCAGGTTTAGTTATTGGAGGTAAAGATTACACATTTGAAAAAGAACGTGTTGGTCGTGTTAATATTTTAATTGGTACACCTGGTAGATTGTTACAACATATGGACGAAAGTGCAACATTACACACAGAAAATTTACAAATGCTAGTTTTGGACGAAGCAGACAGAATTTTAGATATGGGATTTAAGAAAACTATTGATGCAATTTTAGGACAATTACCTGCAAGTAGACAAAGTTTATTATTTTCTGCAACTCAAACTAAAAGTGTTGCTGATTTAGCTAGATTGTCAATGGTCGATCCTAAATATGTTAACGCCAATTTAGCCAATGGTGGACGTGGTGGAGAAGAATTATCATTACCTGAAAGTCTTGAACAAAGTTACGTTGTTGTTCCACTTAATGAAAAATTAAGTTTACTATGGAGTTTTATCAAAACTCATTTACAATCTAAAATCCTGGTGTTTGCTAGCTCTTCAAAGCAAGTTCACTTTATTTATGAAGTTTTTAGAAAGTTACAACCCGGAATACCTTTAATGAAATTACATGGTCGTCAAAAGCAAAAGGCAAGATTAGAAACATCTGTTAAATTTACTCAAAGTAAAAATTGTTGTCTATTTGCTACTGATGTGGTTGCTCGTGGTTTAGATTTCCCTGCAATTGACTGGGTTATTCAATTAGATTGTCCTGAAGATGTTGAAACCTACGTACATCGCGTGGGTCGTTGTGCACGTTTTGGTCGTCAAGGTAAAGCAATGTTAATGTTAATGCCAAGTGAAGAGGAAGGTTTTACCGCAACCTTAGAAAATAAGAAAATTGAAGTTAAGAAATTAAATATTAAAGGTTCTAAAAAGAAGAATATTCAACCACAAATTCAAAGTTTGTGTTTCAATAATGCCGAATTGAAATATTTAGGTCAAAAGGCTTTTATTTCATATTGTAAGAGTGTGATCATACAGAAAAATAAATCTGTTTTCAAAATTGATAAATTACCACTTGATCTTTACGCAGCCAGCTATGGTTTACCAGGTATGCCAAAACTTAAGTTGCCAAAGAAGGCAACTGGTGAGTTAGATGATGAGGCAAGATTACAACTCAAGGAAAAGAAAAATGCAAGCAGAAAACTTAAACAATTAGAGAAAATGAATGAAAACGGTGAATTAGATGATGGTAATTCGAAAAGTGTTAGAACTAAATATGATAAAATGTTTGAAAGACAGAATCAAAATGTTCTTTCGGAGCATTATATGCAACTTAACCCTGAAATAAATGGTGACAATGGAGATTCAGATTCCGATGAGGAGTTTTTAACTGTTAAACGTAAAGATGCAGATGTTAAACCTGAAGATCTACCAGAACTTGAAATTAATACGTCAAAGAGAGCTATGAAGAAGGCACTTTCAAAAAAGCTAACGGCGATGAATGGTGGAAAGGGTGCCAAATTAGTATTTGATGATGACGGTGTTTCTCATCCAGTTTATGAACTTGACGATGAAAATGACTTTTTGAAAATTGATCCGACAAAGGCCAAATCAGACTTTTTGTCAACTGAAAGAGATAAGATGTCTAAGGAAGATGAAACTGATAAAAATGTAGCAAAGGAAAAACGTGCAGAGAAGAAACGTAAAAGAAAGGAGCTTGAAAGAAAAATGAATGGTGATTATTCTGATGCAAGTGATGAAGAAGGTCCTTATGTTGCAACCCTTGCAGGCCCTGATGGCAGTGATGTTGAAACTGATGCTGATTTAGAGAATGATTTAGCTTATAGCTCTGAAGATAACGAGGAAGGAAGGGATAGAAAGAAACAAAAGAAATGGTTCGAATCAGATAAGTACAAAGAAAGAGATGCAAATGATGAAGGTGTTATTGAAATCGAGCAACCTGAGACTATTGATGATTTAGAAGCATTAACTTTGAAATTAATGGAGTAGACGACTATACCTTTGTATCATATTATATAGAAATTAAAAAAAATGCATTGATTTTAGGACGATTCTTCAATTAAAATTCTAAACTTCTTGTAAATATCTTTGACAGTAGGTAGAACAAACATATTACACACAAAGATTATAAAACATTAGACATAGTTACTGTAACCTACAAAATAGGAATTTTGCTTTTTAAACCAATACTTTCTAGCTTCATCTGCAATCCATACCGAACTACTAATGATAATTAAATAGAATAAGTCACCTAACGATAATGCTTCAGTTTGGAAAATTTCTTGGAAAAAAGGAACATAGATAGCACATAATTGACCTAATAATGAACCACCAACTGCATAATTAAACATTTTATTTCTCATACCTAATTCCTTAACAGATTTAGTACTTGAACGACATGCTAATGCATTAAACATATCAAATAAAACAAAACATGTGAATGTCATGGTAGTATCTCTACGTGTGATAGAATCACCCATTTCACGTACATAAACAAACATAGTACCAATTATAACAAAGATTGAACTTTGTAAAACACGTTTGATAACTGCTATTGTAAGGACATTGTCATTTCTCTTTCTTGGTGGCTTGTTCATAACTTCTTCATCGACAGGTTCAACACCTAAAGATTGAGCAGGTGGACCATCCATAATGATATTAATCCAAAGAATTTGCATTGCATTTAATGGATTTGGTAAGTTGAATAACGTAGCAAGAGCAACTAGTGATAATGCCGCAACAGAAGTGGAAAGTTGAAAGGTTAAGAAACTTTGAATATTATTGAAAATACCTTTACCTTCTTTGATAGCATGAAGAATAGTACTAAAATCATCATCGGTTAACACCATATCTGCGGCTTCCTTCGCAACATCAGTACCATTAAGACCCATAGCAATACCAATATCAGCAAGCTTTAATGCAGGAGCATCATTGACACCATCACCAGTCATTGCGACAATATCACCCCTCATTTGAAGTGCTTTCACAATTTTAAGTTTGTGTTCAGGGTTAGTTCTTGCAAAAATAGTAACGCTTTGAATCGCATCAGCTAATTCTATTTCATTCAGTTCATCTAATTTATCACCAGTCATAACGCAATTTGGATTTGCTGGCATACCAATCTGTTGGCCAATATTCATAGCTGTCTTCTCTGAGTCACCAGTAATCATAATAATATGAACACCACCTCTAATTAAATATTGAATAGAAGATTTAATTTGAGGTCTTGGAGGGTCATTCATACCCATTAAACCACAAAAAATTAGGTCCTTTGGTTCATCATCAAATGGTTTATTTGATTTCGCAAACGCTAAAACTCTTAAACCGTCATCAGATAACTTATTAACAGCATCGTTAATAGATTGCAAAATTTCAGGAGTTAATTTAACAACATCACCATTTTTATTGTAATAGTTTTTACAAAGTTTCAAAATCTTTTCAGTTGCACCTTTTGCAAAAGTTTCGACATTTTTTCCAGTACCACAAGAAACAGCCATATATTTATTAGAAGATGAAAATGGTAATTCGTTAACTCTTACAACATTTTCTCTGATATCATATAAACCAAAATATTTTAATGATTCAATAATTGCAATATCAGTAGGGTTACCTTGGAATTTTTCCTTTTCAACAGAATATCTAGAGTTGTTACACAAACAACCAATATTCATTAACAGTTTGACATCATTCGAAATATCCTTCATGTGATGATTAGAAGTAGTATACATATGGGTGGTATCGTGTAATACCGTTGCCTTTGATTCCATAGATGGAGTCCAAATTTGATTAACAGTCATATGGTTTTGAGTTAAAGTTCCTGTTTTATCAGAACAAATAACGTTAACCGAGCCTAAAGTTTCAACAGATGGTAATCTCTTAACAATTGCTTTTTGTCTAGCCATTCTCAAAACACCTAAAGCAAGAGTAACAGTTACGATGATAGGTAAACCTTCTGGAATTGCAGCAACCGCCAAAGAAACAGAAATCTGGAAAACATCCAGCCATGATCTATGTTGGAACAAACCAATCAAACCAATAACACCAATGACTGCAAAACTGAAAACAGACAATTGACCACCTAATTTATCCATTGCATTTTGAAGTGGAGTTTTAGGTTTTTCAATAGATGACATCATGTCAAAAACTGAACCAAATGCCGTTTCCTTTGAAGTTGCCACCACAATACCGGAACCGTGACCTTCCCTAACCAATGTACCCATAAATGCAATATTAGAACGTTCATTAATAGATGTATTAGATGAAAGTACCACATCAACATTTTTCTTAGAAGGTTTCGTTTCACCAGTTAAATTACTTTCATCAATAGTCAAATGAACTGCTTCGGTTAAACGAACATCAGCAGGAATTCTATCACCAACGCTAAAATGGATCAAATCTCCAGGGACTAAATGGCTTGCCAAAACTGTTTCGGTTGAATTATTACGAGTCAAATGCGCCATTTCTGGAACTAATTTATTGAGTGCCTCTAATGATTTTTCAGATCGATATTCTTGCACAAAACCCACACTCACAACAATCACAATAGCAGCAGTAATTGAAACTGCATCATCAATATTACCCATTAAGAATGATATAACTGCAGAACCAATCAATAACATAATCATCGGATCAGAATAAAACGTTTCAATGAATTTCCAAAGAAGAGATTCTTCTTCTTCCGAATCCAATTCATTCAAACCATGAATACTACGACGATTCAAAATATCCTGAGGATTAGAAAGTCCACTTTTCAAATTCGTATCTAATTGCATGATCAAATCGTCAACTGCTATGGTACAGAATTTCGAAGATAGAGACGTTCTCATTTTTTCCGTCGAAGAAGCAGATGTAAGCATCTCTTTTTCTTTATCAAAATACGATCTTGTATCAAACTCTTCTGTTGTGGCGGACTTTCCGCCACTGCTGCCGTTCAAAGTTGTTATATACGGATTATCTGACATCTTGTCTAGTTCTTGTTTGATCAAAAACTGATGGCAATTGCTCTAATTGTTAAAAATTGAAAAGAAAGGACAATAAGTATTGTAAATACAAAAATCCAAACCTTCTAAAATCAAAGAATCTTGGTCCCACGTAAAATGACACTTCAATTAACCCAACCTCTTTGCGATCTTCTGTTATAAACTCTTACAAACATATAAAAAACATGAGGTCTCAAATGACAAGTGGAAAATTCAGATTCGCTAAACTTGTCGCATCCACTTTTCGGGATCAAGGCCATTTTTGGCATCAACTGAGTTGATTCATGATATTGTATTTTGGTTTATTGTATTGTATTAAGGTTTATTGTAATCTTTAAAGGTGTATTATATTGTATTTTGGTTTATTATATGCTACTAAGGTTTATTATATTCTTTTAAAGGGTTATATATTCTTTTAAAGGGTTATTATATTCTTTAAACATTTCTGATCTACCAAGGTTTATGCTATTATACACCGAGTTTATAAACAAATACACAATTTTCAGCTGTCATGAACCGCTCTCTGTAATGCTCGGATCATGGCATCTTTACGAGAAAGACTCCTCTTAAGTTCGGCAACTTCTTCTTGTAATTCAGAAACTAATTCGTCTGAATGTGAAGTAGATGCTACCGATCCTGGCCGGAACCGAAACGCATCATTTTCTGATGGAGTTTCCGGGGTCGGCAGCTGTCCAAAATGATGGGATCGATTGATTGTAGTTTCAATTTCGGACATTCGAAGACGGTTCTCCAGATGTCCCACATAAGATTCCGTCTCATCAAATCTCAATTTGTATTCTCGGATTCCATTACTTAACCGGACCAAAATATCCTCGCTGCGTTTCCGGGTACTGGAATCAAGGATGAGACCATTTAGCAGTTCATTGAGCTTGTTCAAATCTTCGTTGGTCTCTTGCGACCGTATGATATTCTTTTCAAGTTGTAATCTTTTCAAATGTTCAACTTGTTCGTTGAGGATATTATTTTCGGCAACAATCTCATGATATAGATCATCATTGATTATAAGATCAGCACGGTTGGTATTTTTATCGATATCTTCATAATTGGCTCGATTGTCACTACTATGATTGCCTTTCAATTCCATCAATCCTCTCAATTCTGCGATTTCAAGCTTCAACAGTTCATTTTCATGTAGCAGTTTATTAGGATCAAGTTCTCCCGTGCTTTTCTTTATATTCAATACCACATTTTTCGCCCGACTACCAAACCTCAATGTATTGACAGTTTCACCGACAACCCCGCTGCCAATTTGAATCGTACACAAAATAGAGACCATCGATCCACCACTCAATGAAGGCTGTAATAATCGAGTCAATTTCGAGTCCCTGTATGGAATATGGCTATTACCACCATTATTGGTATTTTCTGAAAGTTTAGTTATGACTGTACCTAAAGCTAACAATGATTTATTGATGTAACCACCTTCAACTCGTCTATCAACATGAGAAGTGGCTCTTTCACTACCGGCTAAATCACAAAAATTCAAAACTGAAACAATTTCAGATCCTTCGTCGTTTTTCATGAAGACTTTCAACATAACAATGAAATGTGATCTCGAAGACGTATAGTTGTAATCTGTAGAGTCAATACTCCTTAAACTTTCACCTTGATCCAATAATCTCAAAAGCTGATCAGGCGAAGTTACTCTTATTTCCTTAAGACCATGAACTTGGATTCCAAACTTGTTATCATCAATAATTCTCAAATCGGGATTAGCAGAATATCTTCGCATAGCATTACCCTGATCAGAAGACAATAAATCCCTTAATTTTTCATTGTATATTTCCAATATAGAACACGTTAAATAATTGACTTTATTTTTTGACTCAGAAACAAGTGTATCATCTTGGAAAACATTATCTTCCCATATACTTCCATCTTGATCCATTCTATCGCTTATTGGACTTTTAAATATATCAATATCATTTTGCACGTTTTTGAAAAGCATATCAATAGAATCCTTCAAAACTCCTCTCATTGAATATGTTTTACCTGAACCAGTCATACCATATGCAAAAATTGTCCCACTAAACCCATCGAGACATTTAGATATTACAGGAGCAGCCGAAATTTCAAAAACCTTCCGATTTTCATCGTTTGGTGAAAAGACATAATCGTAATTAAAGCTTCCTAGGTCCTGATGATCTATTTGTGCATTTACCAAATCAATATTCCATGGCGTGTGTATACCATCGTGTGGATCTAAAGGCTTGGGCCTCACGGTAACTTGAATACGTGATTTATTTGGCGCATCAGCAATTGTATTCAATGGATTTGATAGATTCATAAAAAGAGTTGAACTTGATACTCTGGATATAGAACCAGCTGATGTTGATGCTATAGATGAAATTGAAAGTCGAGATGATGATCTTGATGTGCTTCTAGAAGTGGATTTTCGATGTGGTGTACTTGATAAAAGCGGTGGCTGCTGAAAAAAATTCATCGATGTAGTTCTGGATGTTGTTCTAGAGGGTGCCCTGGAAACATTGCTTGATGCCCGACGTGCCATATTCGGTGAATTGTTTATATTATACGATTTTTCATTGTATTCGTTATTATTTCCTGACGATGTAATCCTTTGGTTGTTGATTGACGTTGTGCGCAACGCAGTTGAAGGTCCAGAAACCGATCCATTACTAGAAACTCGCCCATATGGCTTGCGTGTAGGCGTATGCATTGTCATTTGGTATTGATTGACATGATTACGATTGTTTACATTTAATGAAAACGTCTTGATCTTTTTTTGTTCTCGGCTCGAAAGTTTTTAGATGCAAAAAAAAAGATATGCTTCAACATTACTTAGTTACTTTACATAGACATATCTACATAAGACCATTTCATCAATGAATAAGAAGTACTTGCGGTATTACGAACAAGGAAAAACCCGTTGCTTTGATTTTGAACTACGGTGGAGTCGACATATCCAATAGCAGCGGATTTACCTTCACACAAATTAAAAGTTGCAGATGTAACCAAACCAATTAGATTCTCAGGCTTTGGATTAAACTTATCATCGATAGAAAAATGTCTTATGTTCTTACCACGAATATTCGTAACTAAACCCAACCCAATTTGGGTCCAAAAACTCCTGTTTTGTTCAGTGAGCTCGTAAATTTTGGCATTTGGTTGAATGTTCCCCTTATTCACACATGTGAGGTTAATTGGAACAACACCTAGCGGCGGTAATTTGGTGATATTGAAGGTAATTTCATTGATACTGATATTTGCCAATGTGATTGGTTTATGCTTAAGCAACAATGCATGCTGATTGTTTTTCCTGAGTTGAGATTCCGCAGATTGGATCATGTGAACAGTTTTGGAAATATCATTAAATGACTTTGGAACCACATTAAGTTTTTCATCATTAACAACAACTTCACCTTTAATAGCTTTAACAGACATCCTTAAGACCTGCAATCCTCTCCAATCCAAGCCAAAAGGAGATAATAATTCACCTAAGGAATCATCATGAATTCTTAACTTACTATATTCTATACGTTTAGATTTTGGTCTTTTTAACCACTTCCTTTCATTCTCTTCTCTCTCTAATTCACATTGAACATAACCATCATTGGTAAATACCATGTCAGACAAACTGAGTAATCCACGTTCAAGTCTCAATTGTTCAATTTGCTTTAAACCACCAAATTTAATATGTGGGACATGTACAAGAGTGTGCCAAAATGGCAATACCCAAAACCATGGTAAAATGAGAGTCCATTTTTCATAGGATTTTATTAACATAATACCAATTGAAACATCAGATTCTTTGATTGGGATGGATTCGCCAGGATATAAATTCCTCCTTTTACCCAGTTCTTTAAGACTCAATTGATTATGATACATTTTTGATCTCGATTCCGGGGTTAATAAAGAATCATTTAATTTAGTTGATTTGAGTGAAATAATCAAATCAAGTTGTTCATCATAACTTAATTTTGGGTTGGTTTGTAATTTTGGTTTTGTTCTAAATCTCGGATCCCTCACATCAAAAGTAAAAACTGTACCATTTGGTATAACATCTAAATCACTTAATTTATGTAAATTCATGAAATTTTTGAAAGATTCTGATTTTTTATTGTTGTAAAATATCGATTGCAATGCAGTAATTGATTTTGGTCCTGTCAAATCAATTGAACCAAGTGAATAGTTACAGTCGTGAACAGTAATATCTTCGGTTTCATTGAACTCATTAATTATACTGTTCAAAACTTTACTAAAAATTGATGGATGTAATCGTGCCAAAATTTTTAAACCATTATCGGATTTAACAAATACCATTGATATCCTTCCAATTGGATCTTTGTCACTTGTTAAATCATAAACATATCCATCCCAAGATATATTTTTATTTATGAATTTTTTGGTATTGAAACTATTTTTTGTAATTTTACCAATATATTCTAGAAGTAAATCTTTAGTTTTTTCTGTATATGTATTTACAATCAATGTACCGATATAAGAAGTGTCGAAAACGACAGCACCTCTCAATCTGGCAGATCTACTAGTACTTCTGAAACATCTTTGAGTAGGTTGCAAAGCAAAAGCCCAATTCCAGCGTTTCACCATTTTAGAACGTTTTGAATGCCAAATATGTGTAGGAGTCCATTTAAAATGTTTTTGTCGTGTTGCGTACTTGACACAGTTAACTTTGGAAATCTTAGAAACTGAATTAACTGCAGTATTATCATAGTATCCTAAAGTATTGTTGATATTTTCTGGAAGTTTTTTGATGTTTATTGTTTCTTGTTTAACTGTTTTATTTGAAATATTATCAATGACAGCATCAACAGGATCAGAAGTTAAATTTTCCAAATCTTTTTTTAATAATTTCAATTTCTTTCTTAAATTAATTTGAGAAATACTAATCCATTGAGAATTTGGTAATCTACCTTTCAATTTCCATTTTGCTGCATATTTTAGTAGTTTAATTTTTCTAATAATTTCCCACCTTGATCTACCTCTACCTATTTTCTTTTTCAAAGGTTTACCGGTAATCGACACACCTTTTGTGCCTAAATCTAATTTTCCTGCTTGCAATCCCATTTCTCTTAATGCCTTCTTTCTCATTCTCTTTGGTATTCTCCTCACATTATGACTTGCAGTACGCCTTCTTAAGGTTCTAGGTAATGATTGAAACACCCTTGAAGATCCCGAAGTCTTAGATTTTATAATTGCGGAATCCAAAGCTTTTATTTCGAATTCTCTTGCTGCAAGAAAATCGGGTATTTGTAGTTTGTTTGGTATAATCGATCCATTATTCAACATTTTACGTAATTGTTGTGATAACGTTGCACCTTTTGGGGGGTTTGTGTAAGAATCATCATTTATTTGTGTTCTAATTTGTCGTGAATTGTAAAGTTTTGATTTTTTAAATGTTGGGTTGGTAGTACCAACCGGTTTCTTTGGCAATGATTGCATTATTTTGCCATGTAGGGGATAACAAAAAAAATCCTCTATTGAAATAAAATTTGATGTCAAAACATTTAAAAACTGAAAAATCAAAAATCAAAAATAAAACAAGAAAAATAAAAAATGAAAAAATAAAAAATATTAAATCCAAAATCCAAAATCTAAAATCAAAAAAGTAAATATAAAATTATTTATAATATAAAAATATGAAAAGATGAAAAGCTTAATCATATAAATTTATAAGTTATGTGATTTCTAATGGGACTTTCACCATGCTTTTCTTTTACTGTGTGCTGTGTGTGGATGCGAACGTGTGAAATCATGAGTAATTAGAATATATCAGATGAGACCAAAGGTTTTAACGCCGGAGTGGTATATGCCTTCGCCAGACCGCCCTGCTTAAGTTTGATCATTTTGGCTAGTTTGGAAAGCTTATTATATTTATTTAGAACTTTGTTTAATTTATTTGACATCTGGCCATATTCAGATTTTGAAAGAGACAATTGGGCGTTCAAATCCGAGCATTTGAGTTCTAGTTCGTGTATCTGCTTATCTTTAACAGATTCCAAGGTATCGATGCTAGACTTATGCTGCGAGTTTAAAAGATTGAGTTGTTCTTCAAGCTTTGAGACCGTTTGTCTCCAGGATTTCTCCTTCTCGTCCCAGTCGTGTGCCAGTTCGTTATTCGCCATTAAATCGCTTTTGAGCATCTCCATTTCGTTTTCCAAATACGCAATTTTCTCCATCGACTCGTTGTACAGCTCCGTCTGTACACCCAGCTTTGACTGCAGCATCCGAATAGTTGATTCCAGCAGATCATTTTCTGTTTCCAATGAAATGATCTGCTCCTTCAAATCCTGTATGCTGGACAGCTGAATAGAGATTGAGCTGATGATACCGTCCTTCTGCCGTATCATTTCCATGTTTGAGTCTAGTTGTTTCTGCATCAATGTTTCTACCTGTTCTGACTGGTTGGCCAGCTCGTTGTAATTGTTGTGCAATTTCAACAGCTGCGCTATCAGCTGGCTCTTTGACATGCTATTATAATTGGCCATTGGTGCCATTGGTGCTACAGGTTCTTACTGATTGTTTCTCCAAAGAAAACCCTTTTAATCAATACATAAATGGCCCTGCCCATCATATGTCAAACATTTCAAAATCTCTGAAAACTGATCTGTAATTGTCTGTATTTACATTTTACCCAAACAGGTAACCAACCTTACAACGAAGTTTTCTGTCGCATTTTTCATTTCTTAATTCTCCCTCCCGTTTTTAATGACTCCGCTGACTTCGGCCCTACTTCACCCCGTCTTTAGCGCGGGTGTCGGCGCTCGCGTTGCCCGCTACGTTCTCGGCGTTAGGGCTTGCGTCCCGCCTGCCCCTCGTGCATTTTCCGCCTGCACGGAATTCTTGGCCCACGCTAGCAGTTTTCCGACCTTCCCCCGTTTCCCCAAAATTAAATAAATATTTTTTAGGTGTCCGTAATATTTTTCACTTTGGTAAAATTGGAGAATTTTTTTTTTCTCTTTTTTATCGAAAAAAGACATATTCATACATGTTGTAATTTTTATTATTATTTTTTTTTCTTATATTATATTTGCATTCTTTATTGTTCAAGAATTATTAGTTGATTTTTTTCATTTCGTTTTTTTTGTCCATCAGTTTAAACAAGTTTGATTTATTGATTTGTTTCTTTCATTCGGTTTGTCTACAACTTTGATTAAATAGTATACCCCAGCTTCCGATTTCCAACTAGTGCATATTGACCCTATTATACACGATTGCCGTTACCCATACAACAAAAAGAACAAGTCATTAGACAAGTGGAAAAAGAAAGTAAACTCCTCCTAAACCTAGAAATAACACTTGAAATAAATTCCAACCAAATTTCCTGCTATTCCAAGAAAATAATCTCCTGCTTTACATTATACGTTCAAAAACAAAAATACTAGTGCAATGGATCCTTCAGCAATTCCAGCAACTTCTAGATTGAATAAACTCAGCGTTGAAAATACTCAGTATCCATTTCCGACTTTGGACTCCAATTTACCGTATGAAAATACATTAAATCAGAATGTTGTGAAGCGGGAAATTGCATCATCTAATGCTACAGACCATTTGGAAAACCACAATATTCAATTTAAAAATTACACTGTCAGAAATCCACCAGGATTTCAATCTAATCTAGACTTCCAATACCAGCCATTCACTCATGATTCTTCGTACCCAACACCAAACCATACTCCGATACCCTCAACCTCAACCTCACAAACGAAAATCGAGTCTCAATCAAGTAGTGATCCCTCAGACCCTGAATCTCCTCGAAGTAAAGACACAAAAGACTCGTCTGCAGCGGCTTTGAACATCAACGTTAATAAAGCCATCAGTAATTTATTCCCTGCAAACACTCCAAGAGATTCTAATGGATATCCTATTTTATCAAGAGAGTTTGTCGTTCGACGAATCAGCGAAGGTGAAACCGGTAGATTAAAGGAAGATATCAAGTGTGAAGCTTGCGGTAAAGGTTACAAACATATAACTTCTTTGGCGAAACATTTATGGGAACATACAGCCGAATGGCAGTCAACCAAAAAATTATTGATTTCCAAACACCAGCAGGCCCAATTGTTAGAGGCTGCTAGTATTCTCTGTAGTTTCAATGAAAAGGGACCTTTGAACATTTCAAATTCTGGGAATTCCTCTTCAAATGAAACTTCTCCTCCTCCATCTCAAGTACCTACTCAGCCACATCAACCAGAACAGCAATCAGAACAACCACATCAACAAACACAACTACAACCTCCTCTATCACAAGTTCAACAACAGTTACCACAAGCTCAATTACAACAGCCATTACAACTGCAACCGCTCATAGATGCAAAAGATTCTAAATTATATCCTCTGAAGCAAACAATTAGAAGAAAGAGTGAGTCTACTAAAACCGGTAAATTTGGTGGTAAAAGAAGATCGAAAAGTTTTGGTTTACAAGGTGGTACTAATATTAACAGAAGAGATAGTGGTTCCGCTTTACCACCTATTGATTTGCGTCGCCCTTCGATGCACTCTCTAAGGCCAAGTATTTCAATATCTGCATCTAGACGTGGATCTCTTTTAGGTTCATTAATTAAAGAAGAAGAAAATGGTGATGATTCTTTGGTTATTTATGATTCTGAAGAAGATGACGATTAAGTGTTTTTTTAACAAATTATATATAAAATAGATGATATAAAATAGATAATATAAAATAGTTAATTTAAAATAGATAATTTAAAATACATAAAAACATAAACTAATCTAATTTTCCCTCCATTGGTGTGAACATTTCGTACATTTATAAAAAGTTGTCATTGGTTCATCTGCAGATCGTATTTGCAATTGGAAAAAGTAAGCTCTATCATTTCCACACACTTCTCTAGGACATTGCGCAGTTGTTTGATCAACGTTATCCCATGATCCAGCACCACCTAAAACATCATCAACTTGTTTACGAGGTAAATATTTTCTTTCGAACATTTGCAATCCAACAATAGGAAACTCATATGGACATGTAGGACATGTGAATGCATTGGTTCCACCTTCATCACTTCGGGAAACTGTTAACATATTAGAACAATATGGACAAAATGTAAGCATGTTTGATATTTTTTATCTGTGTTTTTCCAGCAATACAAAAAATAAAAAATTAAAAATAAAAATTAAAACTTTTTACTTCTTCTTAGAAATCGTTAAGGTTAGTCTCTTGTTCTTCCTTTAGCTTCACTGCTGTTTTGATGTATCAAATCAACTGAAAATAAATTTTCAAGACCAAAATGGAAATCAAAAAAAAATACAAAATCCACAAAAATCTTCTTTTATCGGGTCACGTGACTGGTTTTTGAATTTTGGCCTTGTTTATCTCATTGCCCTTTAAATTTTTTTGCACAAAACACACATCGATAATGCCAATGATTATTAGGTGGTTCAAATCTATTATTAGCTCTGTGAATGATGTGTAGAACAGTGTCAAAACAAAAATAATGTCTTCATTTCATAACATGCGCCTGCATTGCACTATCTATAGTAAAACCCAAATTCGCTGATTTCATCTTTTTTTTTTCCCGTTTTTAAAAAGAAAAGATACCCCAAAACAACAGTAAAACAGAGAAGTATTATACCATAAATAAAGGCCTGTACTTGTCAACACACGTACATCTAAAGATTTTGATTTTGCTGGAAATTTCAAAGTATTTATGAAATGCAGAACGAAGGCCAAAATAACTATACCAATCATGGGGATAATAACGGTAACATGAACCAAAATGTTCAATTGAACACCGGAGGATCGAAATCATCAATAAATACACCGGCAGTCTTCCCCTTTGATTTGTCTAACTGGGATGAATCTCATGATATGAATTTTTTGCTTGATTCACAAAACCAGAATATCGACTCTCCGTCAATCGTTTCTAATGCAATGTCGCCTGTTTTCAATTCATTACAAGGTATGAACAATATGCCATATTTTAACTTATCATCGGCCAAAAATATCACTTCACAACCGGACACCTCATCTGATTATGCAGCACAGCTACAGCATTATCAAAATCTACTCATGGAAACTCAAAACTTGCTTACCGTTAAACAGATGCAACAGAATCTACCAAATGAAGAAGCTCAGCAAAATGATCTACACTTCGGGAAACAAAATTTGAGAGAATTGACCCCTGCATTAATTAACGACTCTGCATTTTCAAGTCTACCCCAAAATTTTACTCCTTCTCAACAGATGTTAATACAACAGCGAATTTTACAGTTAGCTCAATCACAATTATCAAACAATAAGGTGCTAAATCCACAACTAAATCCACAACTAAATCCACAACTAAATCCACAACTAAATCCACAACTAAATCCACAACTAAATTCATCAACAAATTTACAAAATTTAACACATGATACACTTGCACTGCAGTCTATGTTATCTAATCCATTGACTGCCAATAATCTAATGCAGCCAACAAATATTCAAATCCAGCCAACAATGAAAAATGTCACAAAAAGTAAAAAGAAAACAGAAATACCGCAACCAAGAACAAAGGTTAGACCGTGTGATCATTGCCGTCGTAGAAAGACAAAGTGTGTCATGATACCTGAACTGCATTCTTGTAAATTATGTCAACAGAAAGCTTTGAAATGTACATTTAATGAAAGCTCTTCATTAAAAAGGGTAAATAGTTTAACTGATACTGATGCAAATAAAAGAATGAAATTTGAAGATCCAACAATTGAACCCCCACCCAATGTGTTGGTTCGTGATATTCCACCTATTAAAGATTATGCAAATATGCAAGGTCACTCTCTGCTAAAAAAGACTTTAAGCTTACAATTTCCAAGATCTTCTTTTTATGTTGGTCCAACATCAATATATGATCCTCTATTTTTAGACAAAGTAGAATTGGATAAAATTGATCAATTTCAAATTAATACATCAAAATCAATAAGAAAAGTTGCAAATTCTGTGCAATTTTTATTAAGAGATGATTACACTGAATTTTTATATGAAAAATCTGAACGTGATTCGGATACTGTTGAAAAATATGTTGCTCCTCATGGTAAAATATTAATTGATCTTTATTTTAAAACCGTTCATCCTTTATTCCCAGTTATTCATAAAAAAATATTTCTTGAAAAATATTCACGTACGCATAGAGAATTTGGAGCTTCATTATTAGCAGCAGTTTATTTATTAGCTATCCAATGGTGGGATTTTGAACCCAAATTAGCAAATGTACAGAAACCTGATGTTGTATCATTGCACAGATTTGCAATACGCTCGTTTGCAGATTTGGTTCAAAGGCCCAAATTAAGTGCAGTTCAAGCTGGTTTATTATTATTACAATGTCGTTCAATGAACACTAAAAGTACAAATAACAGTGAAGGTAAAAAGGAGAGTGATAGAGAAAGGGATGTACTTGATTCAATAAATAATCAAAATAATTGGCTGTTGTGTACTCAAGTTGTTGGATTAGCAGAAGAGCTTGGTTTGGGATTAGACTGTTCATCTTGGAGATTACCTAAGTGGGAAAGAGGTTTACGTCGGAGACTTGCATGGGCAGTTTATGTTCAAGATAAATGGTCATCTTTAGTCGAATCAAGGCCATCTCATATAATTGATAATATGAACTGGATTGTAAAACCATTAACAGATGAAGACTTCCCTGAAAAAATTTCAAACATCAATGATTCTTCGGATAAAAACAACAATATTAACGAATCAGTGACCAATATTGATATTGAAGTAGGTAAAGAATGTTTCAAACATATTGTTTTACTTTCAACTATAGTTAGTGAAATCCAATCCACAATCTATACACCTCGTGCTATGCAAGAAAATAATGAAATTAATAGTATTTTGAAATTAGTTAAACCATTACAATTAAAATTAAGAAAATGGTATCATTATTTACCAAAATGTTTACAAATGGGACCTAAAAGTACTAAACAGTTTCATTCAAACGGTAATTTACAATTATCTTATTTTGCAGCTGAAATCACATTACATCGTAGAATAATCTCTGTTTTACACAATCAATTTTCTGATTCTCAAAACTCAAATTCATTTTCTGGAACTAATGAAAATGGAAGTGGTCCTTCCTCCCAACTATTTGCAGTTTGCAGAAACGCAGCGAGAACAAGACTAACTGCATCAATTTCTTTTGTTAGAGAATTACAGTCTGAGCATATGCATTCCTTTTGGCAATCCAGTGCTCCAAGGAATTTCGCATTGATTGGAATTTTTTCAACTTTACTTTACATTACGAGTTCAGATGCCGATGAAGCGTTAATTTATCGTGAATATCTAATGGAATATAGATGGATTTTAAAAATGAATTCGGAACATTTTGGAATCGCAAAAGAGGCATTGGATTTAATAGATGGTGTAATAAAAAACATTCCTGGTTTATGGAATGAATATGACTCTGTGAGTATGGTATTAGTCAATCCAACTTCCAATGCTAATTTAAACCCAAACTTAAATTCAAATCTAACTTCAAAACCAAATTCAAGCACGAAAACAAATTTAAACACAAACTCAACTACAAACATACGTACAGGTACAGTGACTACCATGAACACTAGCACGAACTCGGGAACGAATACAGGTAAAAATGCAAACGCATCAACAAACTTGAGCACAAATTTTAGCAATGGTTCCTCAACTATAGACCCAACCTCCGACACGAACACAGTCACAGATACAAATGCAAACACAAATGCAAACACAAATGCAAACACAAATGCAAACACAAATGCAAACACAAATGCAAACACAAATGCAAACACAAATGCAAACACAAATGCAAACACAAATGCAAACACAAATGCAAACACAAATGCAAACACAAATGCAAACACAAATGCAAGTACAAATGCAAGTACAAATGCAAGTACAAACACCAATCCGGTTGCTAATAATGTCATCAATCCTACTTTAAAACGTACACAGAATTACAATTATGATCTTTCAAACGGCGTTTCTCCGAGAACAGTTGTAAGTCCGGCAGTGGCAGCTCGCCGATGCACGGAGAGCAATACAGGAACTCCCACGCATTCTCCGCATCAGCCTGTCTCTCCTCTACACACCATGACTAAGTATACTACCAATCCTCCAACTCCGATCCTCATGTCGCAAAGCCGTGCCTCAACCCCACGACAATCGCAATCGTCGAATACGAAACCTTCGAGTCCCGTCAAAAGTGACAATGCTTGATGTCCCCTATATATATTGTTTAACTGCAATTTTATAGATTTTTAAAGCTCTTGAAAAAATCAGGACTCCATGTTTAGTACTAATCTCTTTTCTATATTAACTAATTCCGCAATTTCACAGAACTTGATCAACAAACACGCGGAAAGAAATATATATTCATCTGTATATCAAAAATCCTGTTGAAAGAGTCAACAGACTGATTTCTTTTGTTTGTAGGTTTAGCAGGAGGCATAGTTGGATAACAAAATACACATATTCTATTGAAATGTCGGTGTCGGGGATAGGGAAACTTCTTTTTGCGGGGTTTGAAGGTACAATATTCACCCAAGAAGGACAAGCTGCTAATCTTATCAGAAACTACAATGTACATTGTTTTCTTATGCAGCCTCATAACTTTGATAACATAATACAGTTTAAAAAACTTATTGAAGATTTACAATCTTTTGCATACTCCTTAAATTTTAGTACTCCATTGGTCATTGGTTTGAATATTGAAATGTATAATTTTATTAGTGAACAAAACCTGGAAGTGCTAACTCGATTTCCAACCCGTTTGGCATTGGCTGCAACTACGAGACCTTCACTTGTATTTCAAATAGCCAAGTCTATTGGATTAGAATTGCGATCTATTGGATTTAATATGATGTTTGGTCCGATATTAGATATTTGTTCCACCATAGTAACAGATGTGGTGGGTTTAAATGCAGTCGGAACAAACATTGAAGAAGTTATTCAATATGGTGGTGCACTAGCTTGTGGCTTTAAAAGTAGTGGTATACTTACAGCTGCCTCCCATTTTCCTGGTATAGGTAAAGCTTTCATAAATGCAATTTCGGAGTCTCCGACCATGTTAGATGATATGAACCAGATTGAGAATTTCAACTGTCAACCGTTCAAAGTATTGATTGATCATGATATTATTGACTCAGTTTTAGCATCAGCCGTTACTTTACCGGAAGCCCTTGATGACGATTTTAACGCATGCTTAAACCCTAAAATTATTAATGATTTACTTAGAGAAAAACTTAAATTTGATAAATTAGTTATTTCTGAAAATTTGGAATTGCAAGATATTTTTGCAAATTGTGGATTAGGTCAAGCTGCTTCCTTGGCTATTGTTTATGCTAGATGTGATATGGTAATGGTGTGTAATAATTTTAATTATCAAGTTGAAGCATTAGAATTTTTATCTAAGTCTTTTGAAAATGGTAATCATCACGCTTTATTAACTACTGCATTGAGAAGAATCGATGAATTTCAAAGTAAACTTGAGTGGTTTGCTCCTAAAGTAGAAATTGATGCTGAGGTTAGACTACTACATGCAAGGTTAGCCGAAGAGGCATTTAAAAGCTCAATTACAATAATTAAAAATTTATATGATTTGATTCCCATCCAGAAATATTTAGAACAACAAAAACTCAATTCACTATATGCCGTTCAAGATGAAAATTCAATGCCAAATGAAAATAAACTTTTACTGTTATATCCAGAAATAAATCTAACGTATAATAAATTGACCTCTGACTTTATTAATTTGGGTGTACAACATGGTTGTGTTATGAATCATTATCATTATACCCCTGAAGGAGTTACAACACAGATCAAACAACTGTTGGATGATTCAACTGTTGCTTTTTTTTTTGCTTCAAATTTATTCACAAATATTTATCAAATTGACTTAATTAAAGAAATTTACGAGCTTTTGGAAATATCAGGTAAATATTTAATTATAGTTTCTGTTGACTCTCCATACTATTTTATCAGAAATGAAAATGTTGCATCAACTTATATATGTACCTACGATGACACATATAATTCGTTGAAATATGTTCCGCAAATATTTTTCAACCAAGTGAAAGCAACGGGTAAGATTCCAGGGAGTCGAGATAAAAACAAAGGCAGTAGGGAAGAAGTTGTTAATGCATTATCTAACCCCATCGATGGGGCCGAATGGCAATTTCAATTTTTACTAAATGCACCTGCAAATTCAATCAAACAAAATAATGTTCCAAAATCTACAAATTTTGATACCAACGAGTTTTCAACAATGTTAAATTTAGACCCTGATATATTCACAAACCATAACAAAGATTCATATCATATGGATTTTGAGAATTTGGGCAATATATCAGCACATGGAAACACTTCTTCACTAAGTTCAAAATTTGTTGCAAAAAATAATCACATCAGATACAGCAGTAATAGTGATATTATTAATTATAAGAAACCTCAAGGTTCTGCCAATACTATCTTGAATGAAACAAATACTTTTGGAGAAGAAAATACCGTAAAATCTAGAGAAGAACTAAGAGAAAAACCAAGAGAAAAACCAAGAGAAAAACCAAGAGAAAAACCAAGAGAAAAACCATGGGTTGTTGAAGAATTTGATATTGAACGTGATACTTCTGCTCTTTTAATGATTAAAACAAGTACTATTAACGATTTATATTTTCCTGTTGATAATGAACTACTGGGGCGTTCTTGGGAATTTAGACAAGAATTTGGGTCAATGGAAAAATCATTTATTGTTAGAAATCCTTCCATGGGTATTGTATATGGTCTAGTTAGTGTTATAATTGATGAATTTGAAAAATGTGGTAGAATTCTTTACATGCTTGTTTCGAAATCCAAGAGGAGGCAAAGTATTGGAGAAATTTTACACCAAAGGGCTATTAAATATATCACCATAGATAGGGCGTGTGTAACTGTTGCACTTGGGTGCAGTTTCCCATTTTTCAATTATTTAGTCCCAAAAGTTTTGAATGAGATAAGTACAGTTTGGCAATATTTAGAAACAAAAGACGAATCTAAAATTGAGATTGCAGATGGCTCAATTGAACTTGTTGGGTTTTATAAATCATTAGGCTGGTGTTACACAAGGCACAGAAAAGGAAGTTATCAACAGAAAAGAAAATATATAATGCATCTGGATTCAAATAATTGGAAACTTCCAGGTGAATCTCATTCTATATCTGAATTATCAATTACAACGGGATTAACATTTATTGATTTATTAAAAAACATGAATATCAAATTTGTTTTAAGTTCTGATACAGAAACTGCATTTGATATTTGTTATCAAGATTTGAAAAGTGGTGAAGTGAAAGATGATGAGGAAGTTTTATTTTCAACAATGTATTCAAATACCAATTCTATAATCAGAGATGAAATTCAAGAACTGAACACAAAAAACAAGCAAAGAAATACTTTTTTGATATATGCATTTTTGGATAATATTGTTTGTGGCTTTTGTATTGTTTACACTAGTAACAGTAAATTTATATATTTTTACCCATTTGTTGAAAGAATCAAACTTCATATGCAAGATAGAGTTGCTGGTATTACTGGATTATATGTTGGAGTATCGAATATGGATAAGCCAAAAATTACCCTCAGTGATACTAAAAAGTCTTTGATTAAACTAGGATTAGTCACTACTGCTATTCAAACCATTGAAAAACTAAGAATAAGCCAGTCAGTTATACATAATATTTCCGGAGACGAAATTTCAACTTACGAAAATATGGGGTTCACAAAATACATTGAATACTGTGCATGTTTTGGTAAGAAGGGGGCATTTGAATGGGTTGTTTGATAATATTATATTTAAATATCTAGCCAAAGTGTTTTAGAAGGGTATTATAAAATTTATAGAGTGTTTTTATAACCATTATTTATTATTGGAATCTAATGACAGATTAGCTAACATAACATTACCTTTCGTGTCGCCTGTCTTATTTGTTATGGATTGTGCTGCATTATTTAATGTTGTAGTGACACCAACATCCCGACTTCGACCTCTACTATCAAGGTAACTTTCATCAATTGAACTATCCCAATTCTGATCGTGATCTACATCCACTTCGTTTAGATTTTGTGCTGCCGTGAAAAGGGTACTATCAGCAAGTGATATATCTTTGATGTCTTCTGCCGTCAAATGGATGGTAGTTGGATTTCTGCGAAGCATGTTCTGTGTTCTGTGTTCCCTTCCTTTAATTCTGCTGGATATACAATCTGAGCCGGCTAATCTGCAATGTAATGTAAATCTAAATGCGGATGCTGATGCTGAAAAATTTATTATCGGAATTGAATGGAATATTTCAACAAGTAAGTTTGTTATATACTTGTTTGGCGATATTGAATAGCTTCGTTGCTTAAACAAAAGATGTTTTTGATATTATTATTATTGACTGCCGTCATGGTTGTTGTGACAGTCATGTTACCAACGATTTCAGGATTGGTTAGGTACAAGAAAAATCCTGATTATCTTCAAAAGAAGAGAGATAGTTTAAGCGACAACAAGAAAGAACAACGAGAACAACAGTTCAACTCATACGTTTATGAAGCACCAGACGCAGGATTGGACACTGAAGATATTGTCACATCAAGATCATCTGCTCTCGGCGGAATCCGGACCAAACTTGGTAATTTACATACCCCGAACGTAACAGAAAGTGATATCCCTATCAAACTTGAACTAGTGGGTGAAAATGGGTTAAAGAGAAGAGCTAGAAGTAACAAAGGTCCTTCTAGTGCATCGGTGAATGTTGATCCAACATCTTTTGATTATGATATTGATGAGTTTATTGAAGAAGAAAATCAAAATGATAAAATGGAAAGACAAAAACTCTATGGTCAAGCAGATGTATAACTCGTTATTTTATATAAGTTAATAAATTGTACATAAATAAATTAAAAAAGGTTAAGTTTTCTAAAGGTTGGCTTGAATGTTAGCCATTTGCGCCGGACTAAAAGAAGTTTCATCAGCTGAATCATTAGCTGTGAGCTCAGAATCCATAGAAGAAGCTGCTGTATCAGAAGAAGAAACTGATTTGGCGTCAATGTCTAAATGATTACCCTCTCCTTCTTGTTCTTGAACAAGATTTTTTTCATCATTTTCTTCATCTTCTTCATCCTCATCTTCTTCCTCTTCATCATCATCTTCTTCTTCTTCTTCTTCTTCATCGTCGTTATCTTCTTTTTCTATAAATTCTGCGTCTTCGGTACCAACTAATTCATAAAATAACATGAAAGTACCTTGACTTTCCAAAACTTCTTTTTCGGAGCTCAATCTGACAGTTTCATCACTTATATGCCACCAATTCGAGTTATGTTTTCTGAATGCAATATAGTGACCATAATTATGAGTACCAAAATGGGAAATGAGTGATTTCAGTTTATATTTCATAGGGGATTGATTTCCCCCCCTCATCGGTAATCTTGCATCTAAATTAATATTGTCATCACTTGCAATGAAATCAGACATATCTAATTGAATTGGGAAATCGATCTTAGCATTATTTTTTCTCACCATATAAGTACGTGGATCAAAAACAGATCTATTGACATGTATACATAAAAGGGATGGGGGTCTGGATAAATAACTTTGTTTAACTTTTCTTGTTTTTTGAACCATATTTTTGGTATGTAATTTTTCATAAATATCATCATGAATTGACTTTTTAACGAGAACTTGATCAATTTCATGTATTCTGTCTTCAATTTTTGCAGTTAATAACTTAACACCACTTAAATTAGTTTGATTTTCTTTTAAATTTTCTAATCTTTCAATTAAATTTTCCTTGATTGCAGTTAAACTGCATCTATTACACTCGACATCATCAATGATTTCTTCTTTACAAAATTCACCAATTAACTCTTTCAAAGAAAATCGATTCCTGTTTGCTCCTTCCATTGGTATATTCAGAGCTAAACCACTAGTGACTGAATATCTTACTCCTCCCATTTCACCACATTTGATACAACCAATTCTATCACATTGCAAACCATCAACTGGAGTAATCAATCTATAACTCTGGTATTTACTTGAATTTTCATCATCAGCTGGATCGATATGTGAAACTGGTACATAAACATTACCTAAAAATCCCAAATCGTTTAATCCCGTTATATAATCATCCTCTAAATTTACAAATCCGTCTTCCTTGGGAAATTTTATTATATCAGTATATTCTTTTTCAACTTGTTTCATCAGATTTTGATAGAATTCTTGCGCATCCTCTTGATTATAACCTAAAAATAAATGTTTATTTGGAGAATCTTTCATTACTTTTAATAACTTTTTGGTATTATAAGTCGGGCATTTATTTCCATGGTTATCATTAAGTAAATGTAAAAGCTCAGCTAATGAATTTGAAAAAGGAGCTTTGGAATTTTCAATTGGTTTATGATGGCGTAAAGATTTCAAAAATGGTTGTTTTTCAAGTTCGGCATCACCTTCATCTCCAAATGTTTTGAGAAATACGGTCATTTCCGAACTAGCTAAACATTGTAAAACAGAATTCATAAAACAAGTATTACCATCATTTGCCAAACCACCAGGATAGCCTCCATTTTTTAGGGCTTTCTTCAATTTCTTTTTGTATTCTTCGTTAGATTGGAATGGAAAATTCGAAAATCGATTATTTCCTTCTCGATTTGAAAATAACATGTTGGGGAATTCCATTAATCTCGACATTATTGGGGTGTATATTATCAGGTATCCTAAAAAAACTGCTAAAACTGTACGCAACAAAAGGTCGTAGCTCAACATTAACTACAGAATTATAAAAAGTATCATATACAATTCCACCTCATCAGTGAAAATCTTTCAGTTCTTCTTTGAATGTCTCTCGCGAGGTTTCTTGATCTGCGGATTGAGAAGCTTCATGAGAGCAGTGGCATTTTCCATGGCTAGCTTGACGGCATCTTCGTCGTCCAATTCCTGGTCTTGCTCTAAAACAAGTGGTCGAATACAACCTCTTCCATTTTCAGTCCAAAAATGACGACGAAGAGCATCAGTACGAGCAAATCTTTTCATACAACCCCATTCTTCACCTGAACTAACAGTACCTCTACATTGGAACCGTTTTTCTCCAGAATGAAGATCTTCATGCCTTTTCCTGTCGTGCTGACGAGCAAAGCTCTTGCCACATTTTCGGCATGGATAAGGCTTTTCATCTGTATGGGTTCTTAAATGCGATTTCAAATTGTACGGACGGTTGAATTCTTTACCACAAGTATCGCAAATATATTTGGTAGCAGAGAAATCATCATTCTCATTTGGTTCATCATTGTCGTCCTCTGAGTAACCGTAGTCGGAACTTATATATCCATCCGAATTAGCACTTGCTGGAACCTTTTTATTAGGTGACAGTAATGAGAGGTTACCTCCACTACTGTATAGACTAGAATGTGAGCCCGACCTAGATCTTGAAAAAGATTTTGAATTCAAACGAGAGACGCTACTTGATCTCGAACTAGATCTTGAATTATTAGAATGCAATATTTGACGACCCAACCTCATTTGGTTGTGTTGTTCTTGACTGTCGCCAGGCACAGTTAGCAAATTAGTCTGCTGTAAGGTTAAATTATTTTCAAGTTTAGCATTAGGTAAAGGAATTGATTCTTGCAGTTGCACCATATAATCAGCATCTTCAATCTTGATTTCCGGTCCGACAGATAAACTTGGTGGATTGGGTATACTAAAAGTATGGCCCGTCGGAAAAAATGCATGTATTGGAGATGGAATAGTAGGTGATAGCAGTGTTGATTGCTGAAATTGCTGTCCATATTGTGCTTCTTGTATCCCTTGTATTCCATTTTCCCCTTGTACTTCCGGTATACCTTGTATTCCTTGTACCTCTTGCACTCCTTGTACTCCCTGTACCCCTTGTATTTCTTGCACTTCTTCCGCTCCCTCTGTTTGCGATACATGCTGTACATCTTGTCTGTATTGGACATTTTGTGAGCTTTGTAAGTTTTCTACTAATGGTTGAGATTGTAAATTTGTTACGGGTTGCATTTGTGATAGCTGTGATTGGTCATATTGTTGATATGTTGATTCCATAGGCATATTCAAAGAAGTATTCCAATTTCTTGACTCTATAGTGGAAACTCTTGGAGGTGAAATTAAATTATCTGCAGAGTTTTGGAGTTGTTGTGGCTCGTTAAACAAGGATAAGTATTGATTATCGTCATATGGTTTTGTGTAAGATGCAGAAGGTGTTTGAAGTTGTTTAGATGGTGGTATTGTTGGTTGACGGTTCAATTGTTCGAACTCTAAGAAGGAATCCAATGTCGAGGGATTAGGGATTTGTAGAGAAATAGATTGTAAATTAATAGAGTCTGGGTCTAATTGCTGTTGTTTTTGTTGCTTTTGGAGCTCCAGTTGTTGAAGAAATAAATCAAACTCTGACACTGCAGTGTTCATATTGGATTTTTGCATGGTAATTATACAATACAAAACTGAGTTCAAAGATATTATAGGCAGTTGTTGTTGTTGTTGTTGTTGTTGTGAAGGTAGTAGTCGTGATCGTGGTCTGGGTCTGGGTCTGGGTCTGGTCAGGGTCGTGCTAGTATTGTGGCTGTGAATTTTGCCTTAGCTTCAACTCTAGCTTGAATTTCAGACTGGGTTGGACTTTGCCTTTAATTTGGATTGTCTTGTTTTGAACGTGAGTCGAGTTGAGATCTGGATTTGAAACCTTTTGTGTCTTGAACAAAGTATCGGATTCTCCAGTGACGGTTATGCGTTGTGAGCCGTTGCGGGTTTATGGTATTACCTGGTGCAGCCCAATTCCTATTCATGCAAATAATATTTTGTACCCTGCTAAGCCCATTTTTGTTGAAGTACAAAACATTGGGTTGCGCGAACCCCAAAAAATTGAAGATGAAAAGCAGGTGGCTTGGAAAACTATAGAGAGATATAAAAATGGGATGGGCTGTCGAGAGAGCAGAATGCATTATACTACACTAACGGGACAACGTTGGTAGAACACTCGCCAACATAGTTACCAGCAGGATCGTATGAACAGATGATGTATGTGCCCCAATATGAGTTACATTTTTTGTAACCACAACCAACTTTAGTTGTGGATTTCCACACCACTTGAGTGAAATGGTCGTAGACAGAACAAGCTGAACCGTAATTATAATTTGCACCTTCTGCATACCATGCGTCGACTGCTCCTGTGGTGGTATAGCCCAGTGCTAAATTCTCACCGTATGGGCCTCCAGAATGGGTCAATGTGCCTGAACAGTCGTATGAATCTGCATAATTTTGAGCATAGGAAGCCAGGGTGTCGTCCCAAGAGAGATCCGAAACGCCATGTAGGGCACGTTTGATATTGTGTTCATTTAAAATAGCTGTTTGAAATTCTGATGCGGACGTGGTTTCAGCAGCAGTGGTAGCAGCAGCGGTAGTAGCATCAGCAGTAGTAGCAGCAGCGGTTGCTGCTGCCACTTGTGCTTCCGTCGTGGTTGGAGTTATTATAGTCTGTATAGCAAAATCGACTCCGGTATTAATAGTTGTAGCTGCATCGGTGGTCGGAGATGATGTGGAAACGATCTGAGCATCGGTCAAAGATTGTGTTTCACCTGCAATAATAACTGTGGTAACAACGGTTTCTGTTAATGTGATGATGGCTGGGGCTGCACTGGCCAATGGTAAAAGAGCTAATAAGAGTGGGTTCATTATTGGTCGAAAATATTGCTGTATGCACCTAGTCGGTAGATATAGTGGGTAGTTTCAAGGAGAAAAGAATGTAGTCAAAGAATGTCACTGAACGAAGGACTTTGCAGAAATAAGTAGGTGATAAAAGATTGTCTAAAGCACCTTTCGACTTGTGCAATGTGATCGCATACTTGGATGTTCAAACACGAAAACGGCAGTCTGGCAAGCTCTTATACAAACACGCTTTTGAAGAGTTTCATCATCTGTTTGTGGTGTAAACAAAGACCCCTTAGCCCGCTGAGCCCCCATCGACACGCTAACGCGGTGTCAAAACAAAACGAGCCGTCATTTTTGTTTCCACAGGGGGGGTCCAGACTCTGCGGCACGGCGTGCAGACAAACGCGCAGTGCGGGCGCGCGCCTCCTTTGTGGCGTCGATCGGCGCGGAGCGGGGCAGGGCTTCTTGCTGCTAACTGCTTGCGGCTTGCGGGCGAAGCCTCACGAAAGAAAGAAGGCAAACATGGCCCAGCCTCCAATGCGCGGCTCCGCAAAAAAGTCGGGGTGAAAAGTTTGGCGGCTCGCGCGTTTTTCTTTTTTTTTTTATCTGGCGACTCTGCAGAGAGAAGGCGTGGACGTTTTCAAGTTGTTTATTCAGAAAACTGTCCAGCCACCACAAGTATTTTTTTAATTTCATTTTAATCAGATTCTGGATTTGATTTTATTAATAAGCTCACAGTTTTTTACCATAAAAGCGTGCTCATCAATATGGCTACCGTACCTGCAACTGCAACACAAGAGTCTTTGGCAGTCGAAAATGCCCCTTCAGCAGTTTCCTCTCACAGCTCTGTCCTAGAAAATATACCTGCTACTTTGAAAAACAATACAGCATCGAATCAATCAAGTGAAGTTTCTGCAGAATCGCAGGTCTTAGAAGCATTAACCAGATTACGTTCTTCAAGTGCCGGACCTTCCTCAGCTACATCAACAGCTATAATTCCTACAAATCAGCCAGTGATCAAATGTCAAGGTCTTATTCCTGATGGATCCGCAAATTCCAATACCTGGGGTTGTGGCGAAGTATTTCAATCAACGGAACAACTCAAATCGCATCTAGACGATATCAAAAATCAATGTATAGTTCCATTTACTAACTGGTATTTACAGTCCCATCCTAAGGATAACATCAAAAGTTGGCAGATTGTTTCAAATGCTGTTGAAAACGCTTTTAATTGTTCTAATGGTACGGGCGCGTCGATCGACGCGCCAAATCATCAGGCTGAGCCTTCGGATGTTGACACCTCAAGTTCAAGTGAAAGTTCAGCCAACTCTGGTGGCTCAAACTACTGGGGTACTGTAATGGAAAATGGTGTTGCTGTTAACGGTATTAATAGCGCCAATGGTTCCAAAATTACAATTTCAGATTTGGTTGAAGCTACCATGAAGGTTGAAGCTGACGAATTAGATAAAGCAAATTCCAAAAAGAAGAATACCAGGGCCAAATCCAAAGGTAAGGGTAAAATTACCAAAAGAACCAAAATTAAAGACGAAAAGCCAACTTCTACTACTAATAATACCAATAATAATACAAACACAAATACTAATACTAGAGTTCTTAAAAGGAAGAGAAAAGATAGTGATGATGGTGAAGATTATGAAGATGGTAATGGCGAAACAATCATAGGTCAAAACAGTTCTAATAATAGTAATAACGGCAATGATAATAACAATAATAACGATGAAGAAAATAATAATAAACATGACGGTACCGTAATAAATACACGGACGGTTAAGAAGAGTAAAGTGTTTAGTTGTTCCTTCTGTCCGAAACAGTTTACTAGAAAATCAAATTTAGACTCTCATCTGATTACTCATTCAAGTGCTCGTCCACATCAATGTAATCAGTGTGGTAAAGCGTTTGCTCGTCTGAGCGATCGTACTAGACATGAAGCAACCACTCACGGTGCATCAAAAACGTTCCAATGTCGGGGTTCCAACTCGGTAGGTGAATGGGGGTGTGGCCACTTTTACTCCAGGGCGGACGGTCTCCGTAAACATTTTAAAAGTGCTGCCGGACGTCTATGTTTGCAGACATTCTTGTGTGAAGAACCTTCCAATCAAGCAGTTCAATTGCAACAGGTGGAAGCAGCTATCCGCAATGTTAGAGAACATTGCGGATGGTAGGTAAAAAAGCGGTTATTAGACTTCGGATGTTTTTCTTCCCTCGAAATCAAGAAAAGTGATCGGGATCGATTGTGAAAAATCGACTTCTCTTTTCAAATTTCGCTTTACCGGCCGCCAGATAAATAATTATAATTATAATGCTTATCCTAGTAGTTTTTCCTTTGTACTTTCTTTATATAATTTTGTGTACTTTTATTCCAGCAGTTGAAGATGGCTTACACTGTTGCAACCCCTGTTTGTTGGGCTTTCAGTCAAATTGATAATGTTGCTCTAAAAATGCCAAATCCAATATACAAACCAATAAAATTCACATTTGATTACCTTGTGAAAAAATGGTTCTTTGTTGGTCTTGCATGTTTTATTGCACTAGCACACTCTTTCCCGAATGCAACTAAAGGTGTGGAAATTGATTATTGGGCAGTTGCTCTCATTTTCTTTATTTCGGGATTGTCGATACCTACAAAAGAACTGGTACTCAACCTTTCATTTTATCAGGCACATATATCAGTTTTAGTCATGTCATTCTTAATTACTTCATCTATTGTTTTTGGTATTTGCTGTGGTATTAAGGCAGCAGGTAATGATGAAATTGCAACTTGGATGTTAGTTGGTTTGATTGTTACACATACATGCCCAACAACTGTTTCATCCAATGTTGTTATGACTAGAGAAGCCGGTGGTAATGTTGCATTGTGTTTATGTGAGGTTATCATTGGTAATATGTTGGGTGCATTTATTACTCCTGCATTATCTCAAATGTATTTAACAGGTACTTGGAAATTTGCAAATCCTGCAAATGGTACATCCGTTTCAACAGTTTATAGACATGTTATGATGCAAATCGGTTTATCAGTTTTCGTCCCAATGGTTGTCGGTCAAATAATTCAAAAAGTATTCCCAAAACAAACTAAATGGTGTATGCAAACTTTAATACTTAATAAAGTTGGTACTTTCTGTTTACTTTTAGTCATGTGGTCATCATTCTGTACGGCGTTTAGACAAGATGCGTTTACTTCTGTTTCACATCAATCAATTATTATGATTTGTTTTTTCAATGTGGCAATTTATTTGTTTTTCACAGTTTTGTGTTTCTTTTATGCAAGACCAACATTCCTTCTTAAGATTTTCCCACATCCGCCAAATGGTGAATCTTCCACAATGTACAAAATAATGTACTATATTATTCGTCCTTTTTACTATAGTAGAAAGGATACTGTTACAATTATGCTTTGTGGACCTGCTAAAACTGCTGCATTGGGTGTTTCTTTAGCAACTTCTCAATATGGTAATGATTTCCCACAGCTTGGTCAAATTTTAGTTCCTCTTGTCCTTTATCAAGCAGAACAAGTTTTTACAGCTGGTATTCTTGTTAACTTTATGAAGAAATGGATTGAAGCTGGGGAGGATGAAGAAAAAATAGAATTTGATGTTCAAGATGATAAAATCATTGAAGTTGAAGAAGGGAGAGCTAATTGATTGGTTCTTTTTTATGGGGGTAAGAATAAAAAAATATACAGGACAAATTTTCCTTTTTAATAGAAATTATATAGTAAATGTAATAATAAATCTCACTACAAGTAAAATATACCCATATTCCATTTTAGTTTTCTATTCAGTTTTCTATTCAATTTATTATCAACGCATTAATAATGCGGTAGTAAAAAAGAAAAGAGTTGATGAGGAGTCATGGGACGATTATGATTAAGTATTTGCTTCTCCTTTACTTCAATGCTTTGTTTTTCATTTATTTCAGGTTTGTAACATTATTATGCCTGCCACTTATTCAATTCTGCCTTTTTGAATTTTCAGACTTCAACCCTAGTACAAAGATGGCCGCAATTACCGATACATAAAGATATATGTTAGTTAACTCAAAATCTATTGGTGTAACATAGCTTATAAACTCTATAAATGCCGCATTTCACGTTTGTACCTTAAAAAATTCACTTGTATAATCAATTACTATTGAATTTAACAATCTGTATTTCTTTCCTAAATTAACATGTAACGTTCCCAGGCGTGCTTCTTAAAATCGCATTCCTGCTGCGATTGTGAGATCGGCGGGCGACCGTAATGCCTCTCAAAAAACTATAATTTATTTATGGCATCTACAGCCGTTGCGTAAGCCATGCAGAGCGTGATATTTAACAATCAGTAGATCACACAAGTCTCTTTCTCCTCTCTGTATCGGTCTATATTGAATTTGTTGAGGTTGCTGTTTTGAGCAGGCCCGATATATGCTTCTTGCTCCTTACTTCGTCTATAACAGCGTAGATTTGAGGCAATCTGCAACTTGGTTTGTTGATATATATATGTGCGAGTAATATAAAAAATATGTTAGTCATAATACACCTTGGAAAAACTAAAACTATATGCAATTTTAAGGATTACGGCACCCTCCTGTCTTGTAATTAAGTCAATTTAGAAAACGATAATCCAATTCCTTGAGAAAAGCATTTATTTCTATCGGATCTACACTGATTGTTCAAACCATGATCTACAATAAATACCTTAAATTAAATTGAAATATTTTCTAATCTTCCAATCATACCAAATCGAGAAATCTAGTTTGCTTCTACATTTCTATTTTTGTGTTTTTCCCGTCTGTTTTTCAATCTTTTGTTGTTTTTGCTGTGTAATTAATGATAAGCCAAACATATGGCCTAAATGTCTTTTATGGAAACTGCATTTTCCAATGCTTTTCTCCTCACCTCTTTTTCCAGAAAAGAGCCACCCAGAATGTTTTTAAAGTCAGAAAAGCAACATTCACCCTTCCCCTGCCAATGTTTTACCAGGGCATCTTTCCTGGAATATTTCAATCCGCAACCCCAACTTAATCCGTTGATTTCTCCAAAACATAATAACCGTAGTTTATAATGTGTAGCTTCATAATGTCTGTCGAGGTCATTGCGTCTTTTGAATTTACGGCCACATACACACTGGAGCTGTGCCGACTTTTTCAGGTGGCATCTTTTATGTGATGTTAAATTAGAAATGTTTTTGAATGTTTTATTACATTCTTGGCATATATGGTCTCTTTTTTCGATTTTTATCTTTAGATTTTCTTGTTTGTTAATATTTGTGTCTTCTCCAATCATCTAATATAACGTGTCTTTAAAATTTAATTTTGAACATTCTCTCTCGGGCTAGGAGCAAGCTAAATAAAACTACATAGAATTATTAAAGGTAGTGTCACAAGATTACAAGAAAAAAAAACCAAAATCAGGATTGTGCCATGCTTATATAGACATATTTTTCACAAATGAAATTCCTCTATGCACACAGTTTTGTCTACCCCATGTACAAAAAAAATTGAGGAACGGTCCAGACAGCAATCTTGATTAGGAATTTTATGCATGTAAAAACTGTTAAATTCAGAGGTTCTCGTCTATTTTGACGTTAGTGCCAGTTATAAGTAGGCGTGTTATTTCCAGTATCAAGAGAGAATTCCTGTCTTTACTTATGACTATATAGTATATTTTTTTGGATATTTGTTGTAGTTAAACTGCCTATTTAAAAACTTTGGTGAGCTCAATGATTTTCTCAATATCTTCAACTGGATCATAAGAATCCATTTTATAAACACACAAAAAATCTTTGAGACACTGTTGGCCCTGATTGGTCTTCCAATGTTTTCTTAACCCATCTTTCCTCGAGTACATATGACCACAACCCCAGCCATTACCGGAACATTTGAAAGTTGTTTTGAAATGTAATGAACGTTCATGACGGTTGAGATCTGAACGTCTAACAAAACCTTTCTGGCAAAATTGGCACAGGTGTGGCTTGAACTTTAGATGCAGCCTAATATGTGAATCATGGTTAGATTTACGTGGGAACCCCTTCCCACATTCTGCACAAATAAATTTGGAACTGATTGTTTTTAAATCCTTAGTATTCTTAGTTGTTGCTTTTTTGTTTCTCTTTCTGAAACTGGTTTTATGTTTTGGTTTAGCTTTGCGTTTTGGTTTAGAGATTTTTCTTATGTCTTTTCCTTCTACCTTGCAATGTTTTGATTTAGGTGCTGTTTTGCCAGAAATTTGGACAACAGTGTTATGGGAACCTTTGTTATGGCTCAAATTTTTGATAGCAGAAAAAGATTTGACAGCAACATTTGGTGTATTGTGAGACAAAATATTCCCAGCCACAACAGCATTTTTATCAAAACTTTCATCATCACAACTTTCATTACTACATGCCTCATGGTCATTTCCCCCTTTTGATACCATTTCATCATATTGTTCATTTTCAAGCGTGTAAATGTAACTCGTCAAGTCACTATTTGAATTTATACGTTCAACGCTAACGATTGGTGGAATATCAATACCAAGGCCAAACAATAAATCCTTTTCGCCTACCACTACATTATCTTTGAAAGATTCATCTGTATCGGAGGAAGAAGAGACACAAACAATATAGTCATTATTCAACCACAACTGATCGTCTTCACTAACCAGTCTGAAATCGATCCTCTCATCATTTCCAAATTCTGTCTCTTCATCATTTTCCTCAACTCTACCATAATCAATCGATCCTGTAGGAGACCGTATTAGTCCGGGAACTTCCTGATGTTCTTCCAATGAATTGAGATATAAGCTGTATTTTAGCCTATCAGAAACTCGGTTATCCATCACCATACTTGGAACAATTCCAGCATGCTCATCACCCTCCTTATCGAACACGCAACGAGGATCTGCAATGGAGGCTCGAAACACCGATTTGTATTCGATCTCCATATTTTCAATCCAATATGATACTATCTGTTTTCACTTGACACTATCTGCATCCATCGTTTGGACCCTCAAACTGCAGATATCTCCTTCTTTATAACTTTGAATGTCTCTTTTGTCTTCATCTTGCTCCCCCTGTAGTTGATTTTAGCTCAACGATCCCTGTACAAAACTACATCAAACAACTTCACACTAGCCGTTTTAGGAAAGCGGGCGCATGCTGGACCCTGCGAAGATAGGAGTAAGGGATAGAGATAAAGATAGTAGTAGTAATAATAGTAATGATAATAGTAATAGTAATAATAATAGTAATAATAGTAATAATTTTAAATAGTAAGTTTTTTTATACACTTTGTATCTAAATTGCTAACACACAACAACTCTTCAACGGCTTGGGCGCAAGAAGTATCGATGAGTCTATCAATTAATTCATCAACAAGTTTAGAAACACTTGTGGTGAACAATTGATGGTCCTGATTCATCATATTCTTGCTTTGAAATCCACATTTGTTGGAAAGTAGATAATGATGCTAAGATAGAACCACCAATCCAGACAGAGTACTTTCTTTCAGGTGGTGCAATAATCTTAACCTTCATAGAAGATGGTGCTAATGCAGTGATTTCCTTTTGCATTCTTTCTGCAATACCTGGGAACATAGTAGTACCACCAGACATAACAATATTACCGTATAATTCTTTTCTGACATCAACATCACACTTCATAATAGAGTTGTAAGTAGTTTGGTCAATACCTGCTGCTTCTAAACCTAAAACAGATGGGTGGAATAAAGCTTCTGGTGCTCTGAATCTTTCATTACCAATAGTAATAACTTGACCATCTGGTAATTCATAAGATTTTTCAATTGCGGATGATTGAGATGCGGTTTGGATTTCTTGGTCATAATCTAATGCAACATAACATAATTTTTCTTTAATATCTCTGACAATTTCTCTTTCAGCGGTAGTAGAGAAAGTGTAACCTCTTTCAGATAAGATTTTCATTAAGTAATCAGTTAAGTCTCTACCTGCTAAGTCAATTCTTAAAATTGCGTGTGGTAAAGAGAAACCTGCATAGATTGGAACAACGTGAGTAACACCATCACCGGAATCTAAAACAATACCAGTAGTTCTACCAGAAGAATATAAAGATAAAACTGCTTGAATAGAAACGTAGAAAGCTGGAACATTGAAAGTTTCAAACATAATTTGAGTCATCTTTTCTCTGTTAGATTTTGGATTCATTGGAGCTTCAGTTAATAAAACTGGGTGTTCTTCTGGAGCAACTCTCAATTCATTGTAGAAAGTGTGGTGCCAGATTTTTTCCATATCATCCCAGTTGGTAACGATACCATGTTCAATTGGGTATCTTAAAGTTAAGATACCTCTCTTAGATTGAGCTTCATCTCCAACATATGAATCTTTTTGACCCATACCGACCATGATACCTTGGTGTCTTGGTCTACCAACGATAGATGGGAAAACAGCTCTTGGAGCGTCATCACCGGCAAAACCGGCTTTACACATACCAGAACCATTATCAATAACTAACTATAAGAAAAAAACATAAAGGGATATAGAATGTTAGTACCAATGTTTTAAAAGTGAATGGGACAACTTCATCAATTTGAAATTACTATTTATTTTGTTGTGTTGTGAATTTAACCGAAAACGGAAGGTGCGATGATACCAGTTCACAAAAACAAGTTTCAAACTCAACTTCGTATATAGAAATTTGAAAGTGCGAGCAAAAATGCAATTTTCACCTAAAATGGTGCAGCTCTTAATACATCAATCAAATTGTAATAATGGTTATCAAACAAGTTGTAATAGTAATTGTTAACAAATTTTGAAGAATCAAAATAAAAAATAAAAAAACACGTGTAAAATTAGATCAAAGAAAAGAAAAAATATTATGAATTTCTATCCTTGATTCACCGATCTTATATTGAAAGGGCAACAAACAAAATAACTTTTGTCTTCTAATTTAAAACAATGCATGAATCATGTACATACAGCAGCGATATCTTCTATGGTAAGGTGTTAGTATTTGGTTTGGCCAGTAATCATTGATAAAACACGAAAACTGAGGTAAAACACCTCATTATTCCAAATCAACCAACGCCACTTTAGGGGATGGTGCTAAGTTCAAGCATTTAACTTGATCAACCAATTCAATGGTCTATGGAACTGTTGGATCTGCCTTCTATTTGTGTGTGTTTACATACCGGAATCCATTGTTTGATTTTTTGACTTGTAATTGTCTTGTTGAAAGAAAGAAACACTATCAACTCCTATGTCGAAAGCAACCACGTAGCTTCAAACAACAGGAGCGGAAGGCAAATTTGAAAAGATCGCGAAGAATCCACTGTATACTATATAAGGTATATTATATATATAATATAGATATTATGCATGTGTCGCGCCGATCGACGGGTCTACCTGTACTTCATTTGAGGTCCTTTGGCAGCTCTCTTTTCCATCTTAAGCTGTCTCTTGGACTTTGCTGGCTCGGTATTGGCATCGGTATCTTTAGCTGGCTTGTTGTGTCTGAAACTTGGCATAAACATAGATATAATTGTAGAAATGATTCCCTTTAATTTATATGCTGCATATGCTGGGATAACTAACAGTATCCACCAAACCCTCATAGTGCCAAAGACACACATTAAAAGGTCGATCAACAATGTAAGATAGATAACATCAAACATGTATTCGGTCAATCCAGCTTGCTGTAAATCTTCACCTGCTCTAACCAAAACTTTATACCCATCTGCATTTACTTGATATGATGGTCTGCCTAGCTTTTCAACAGTCCATTCGCAAAACAATGAGGGTAAACTAAAGATAATGTACCACTTTTTACCTGTTGACGGTCTTTTAAAAAAGAATATGCAAAAGATTGAGAGTAGATTGATGATCACAGATAACTTATGAACACTTGATAGAGTTTCTAGGTTTTTAACTGCCTGTTTCTTCTCTGCTGCCCCTGCCATTTGGTCCTACTACCGTTTGTAAAAGAAGACGCAGATATGGAATTGGGATTTTTGCGAGATGAAAATCATAATTCATGTTGAGATTTTGCAAATCGACAGATATACACACAAGAGAGAAAGAGCAGTGGTATAAAACGTTAGAATAATAAGATTAATATAAGATAAACATAAATATGGAATTAAGAGCAAGGTTAAGATATATATAATAACTGCTATATGCTATATTGTCTGTATTGTATTGTATTATATTAATATAATTTTAAAATTATAGTAAAATTATTGTAAAATTATAGTAAAATTATATCAAGTTAAATTATATCAAGTTAAATTATATCAAATTAAATTATATTTATTATATTATACTCCATCCATAAACATAATTAAATTATACTTGTCTTTTAACAACAGCCACCTTGTTGAGAATTAACTGCAGTGCCGGCTAAATTAACATTGGGTTTATTTGAAGTATGGGATGTTGCTTGAGAATTGGCCATTTGTTCTTTGATTTGTTTTGACATAAGAACAAAGGCTTGTTCAACATTGGTGGATTCGGCAGCAGAGGTTTCCAATAATTGGATTCCTCTTGAATCTGCAAACTCTTTAGCAACTGCGTAATCAACAACTTTCTTATCTGTTAAATCACACTTATTACCAACTAATAGCTTTTGAACACTACTTGTTGCATATCTGTCGATTTCTTGTAACCATTGATTAACGTTATTGAACGATTCTTGGTCTGTAACATCATAAACAATAATAATACCGTGTGCTCCTCTGTAATATGATGATGTGATAGTTCTAAATCTTTCTTGTCCTGCAGTATCCCAGATCTGAAGCTTTATTGTCTTACCGTCTAATTCTATGGTTCTAATTTTGAAATCAACTCCAATCGTTGAAACATAATCTTGTGTGTATGTGTTTTCAGCAAATCTCAATAATAAACAAGACTTACCAACACCAGAATCTCCAATTAATAAGAGCTTGAATAAGTAGTCGTAATCGTTGTTCATTGTGTGTGATTATTATATCTTTCCTTTATCTCCTGTTAAAAGAAAACTACACTAAGACGAGGGCAACATATTTTTCTCGCATTACCAAAATTACCGGTTGAGATTCCAAATTGTAGTAATCAGCTACATAGAATTACAAAAGTCACGAAATGCAAATCCAGGAACGTGTCTCTTTTCTTACAGAGTTAGCACATTATACATCCATATAAGTGTATTACGTTAACCAACGTCTTTTTCTCAGAGAAAGGCATTCAATCAATCCCCCTGCCAATCCCCAGTACAATAAGACCAGTCGCTAGAAAAGTACCTGGTCAATAAAAATGTCTCAATCCGGTAAGTGGCTGGTTTACATCATGAATTTTCAACCAAGCTACCTTTAATTTAGCTAAAGCATACATTTGGCTGGGTTAGTAAAGATTTCGGTAACAAGATGCATGTTAGGTATATAATTTGAATCTGTTCCTGTCTAAATAATCTGGTACAACCCAACTGTCGTGTTTTCAAACAGTAAATTACCTTTGGTGCCTTTTGTTGCATAGCCAATTTTAAGAAACTTTGCTACACTTTTGTTTCACATACATCTTGCATTTTTTTTGTTACAATTAATAATAGACTAATATACAACATTTTATTTTAATTCATTTCATACTTAATTTGATCGTTTTAGCCGATTTTAATGAACTATACTTTCAATATAAACTAATAAATAACTTCTAACTTTCGTCAATCGTTTTTTTTTTTTTAACTTGCATAAAATCCTACAAACATATCATGAATAAAGATACCAACATTAATGTCAAATTTTCAAGCTCTTTATTGAATCGTACCCGCAAAATTTCAGCTGAAATTCAGAGACCACTTAAACGTACAAATTCCTTGACATACCGAGTTATTACGCCAACACATATGACCATACCATCAACCTCTTCTATTGCTGAACCTAAAACTCCTTTTGTTAAAAAAATGATAAAAAGAAGATTCACATCAATAAAAAAGATTTCAACTACTTTATCAAATACCTCACTCAATGATGTGTTCAGACCAAAAAGCCCCATGGTTAGTGATTCTGATTCTGATTCTGATATATCATGCTTTTCTGACACTTCAAATAATAGTATTGAGCCTGATACAAGAAATACTTCATTTAATTCGTCAGTTGAATCTTCTCCTACTTCAACTCATTGTTTGAAATACCATCCAATACTTACAGAAGATTTTTTAAAGCCATTATTTTGTCAACCAAAAGAAAAACCAACTCCCGAAATTTTTGAAATCCCAGAAATTTTAGACCTAATTTTACATTATGTTGTTACTCAAGATGATATTCCTACTGAACCCAAACTGTCACGTCGTCCACCTTTATCGTACAATCATTCATTGCTAATTCACGGGAAAAATGGCTCACAGGTTTGGCAACATCAACAACAACAACAACAGCAGCATCCTTATCATCCGCATCAGGTTACTGATCAATCTAAACGTGCTAATCTATACAACTGTTTATTGGTCAATAGAAAATGGTATTCTATAACACAAATTATTATTCGAGAAAACCTTTACTTTAAAACTAACCGACAGTTAGTTGATTTTGCTGCACAATCTGAGCTAAAATCCGAGCCATATTCCTTGGTTTTACATAAAACTAAATCATCACAGTCAATAGTTCACGATGCGTGTTCACGAGTTGATGGGTCACGTCTTAAGTGGATTGAGTTTTACATTACCCCAAATTGCACACCTCCAATACATTTAATCACAGAAAAATTACAAAAATTAGTTGTTCCTGGATGTCGATCATTAACAGATGATGAACTTATTAGAATATCTGCAAAAGCAAGAAATCTGAAACATTTGGACATAAGAGCATGTGATCAAATTACCGATGCATCAATTTATTACGTTGCTAAACACTGTAAAGATTTAGAAATGTTCAATTGTGGTCGTCACAATCGTGGAGAACTGATCAGTGATGTTTCTATAGGTCAAATTACCAGTAATTGCAAATTACTTAAAACTATTGGATTAGCTGGTTGTGCAGTTTCGGATTGGTCAATTTGGGAATTGGCCTTAAATTGTCTAAATTTGGAGAGAATAAGTGTGAATAATTGTTGGAAATTAACAGATGTAGGGATTTGTGGGGTTTTAAAAGCCAAATTGTTTGAAAATCTTAGTGTGTTAGAAATTAGAAATATTCCTTTGCATAACGTTAAGGAGCTGGTATCCTGGAAAAAACGTAAATTTGTTGATCGTAAAATCGTTTTGATTGAAGCATGTGAAAGAATTGATACTATGATTAACGATTATATATAAAATTACTAAATATTAATTTAAAATTTAAGCTTCACAATAAGCTCTATACAATGTAAAATCATTTGATTGCGCATCAAGTTTGATTTCAGTACCTGGAGCGATATAATAAACAGCACCTTCAAATGCATCAAGTGTAGTTTCGCTGTTAGAAATCTTACCTGTACCTTTTGTGACAATAACGATAGAAGGACCGTCAATACCTTTCATTTCAGCAGAACCACCTTTAGTAAATTCAACTTGTAAAACAGAGAATTCATCAATTGGTGGATCATATAGAGCAAATTTAGCATCCCCTGAACCTCTAGGGAATGGGGCTGGTGGTTGTTTTTGATCTTCAACTTTATTAGTTGAGTATGTTAAATAGTTGACTAATGTATCAACATCTTTAAATTTAGGAGTAAAACCTGCACGAATAACGTTATCTGAAGCAGCCATACATTCCATAATATCTCCTGAAATATATGCATGAGGTTCACAAGCTTGTAAAAACATTGCTTCACCAGTTTGCAAAATACAATGGTTCAACATAAGACAGCCACAGAAAAGACCAATATCATATGGGAATTGTTCATTTAAATTTTGGATTAATTTTGCTAAATTATCATCATCAAAAAGTTCAGGCTGCTCAATTGCTCTTTTTACCAACAATCTGGCATATTTGTCAATTGCTTCATCTGTAGAATTCATGACTTTAGAGAAAAGAAATTTCAAATTTTCCTTGGATGGATCATTGATGAAGATGTCAGCGTTTTCCTGGCCAACTAATTCTGCAAATTCAGGGATTTTTTGTAAATGTTGTTTGATTGTTTGTAATGGCTTAAATCCACAGAATGCTTCAAATGGTGTAATTGCAACTGCCATTTCAGGTTTATGGTTATCATCAGGATAATGACCTGGATCTGAGGCACGTAATTTTCCTGCAAGCTCTTTATCAGGGTGAGATTGAATAGATAAGACTTTCTCAATTGATAAAACTTTAAAGAGAAATGGTAATTCATTTGTTAAGTTAAATTTAGAAGCAACTTTTTCACCTAAATATTTAACTGGATCGGAAGCAATTAAATCTGATAATTTTTCACCTGTTTTTTCAATAACAGTTGGAACTTTTGGATGGGTACCCATCCATAATTCTGCGTATGTTTCATCTTCCTTTATTTCAACTTTGGCATCATTAGCATGTGCATATCTTGCAACAATGGATGAAGAACCAGTTTTACCCCATGCATAGTTTTGTGGACCACCAATAACTCTAAGAAGATCGTTAGACATATTTGTTTATACTATTTAGCTTAAAAAATAAACAAAATATAGCAACAAAAAGAAGAAACAAACGTATAAGAGGAAACAAAAACAAAGACGAAATTTTAGTCAAGTAGAAACGTATTAACAGAAAAACGTGTTCTTTGCTTTTTCTCCGCACATTTTTCCGAAATCAGAAAATCCGCATACGTATGGGGAAAATTTCACAACTAGCATATATGCCGGAAAAAATATACATTGGAATTTTAATCCAAACTATCTTACCCTATATATTTTTATTATTTATTATTTTTGTGGTACGTCATTTGAAAACAATTTTTTTTGTACTTGAAATTTCTGGTTATTAAGCATCAGCCAGTCTATTTATATGTCCACTCAAACTGACAACTCTTCTACCGAATAATCCGCTGAATGATGAACCAAGTGAAGTGCCTAGTGAATTCCCTGTAGGAGTGTTCAATGATGTGTTTCTATTCAATACGGGAGATGCAGATCGTGAGACAGGTAAACTCTTGCTATTGACACATGCTTCCTGGTATAGTGGGGTTGGCTCACTGACATTTTCTAACGCATCATCATATACTTTACTATAATCAGGTGTACTTTGATCTCTAGTGGGGAGTGTAAGCATTGCGAGGGATGCGAGATTTGTATGTGAAGTAACTGGTGTTCCTACTGGAGTGTCAGGTGTAAACAAAGCATCGTTTCTTGATTGATTATATGGTGGTGGTATTATAGCACTAGGTGAATCAATAAATTCATTTTCTGTTGGAATAACCATCAATTCGGGTAAGGTATGTATATGAGGAACTGGTATTTTGTCCAATTCTTTATAAAAAGATACAGGTACTTTAGATTTAATCTGTGATATGTGCCCATCGGGATTAATCAAATCGATGAATAATATGAGTCTGTGTTTTATAGATATTTGTGACGATGAAATGTCTGGAGTAGAGCAACTTAATGGTACTACAGCTTTTAAAGACCATGTATCTTGAGGAAGTTGTGATGGTAAAACTGCGGGAAAAACTGTAGTGTGAACAAGTTTATCAGTATTGAAAAGATTTTCGTCAAGGAAATTCGGTGTGTGTGTGTGAATAACTGTGCTTTTATATATTTCAACACGTATCTTCCCTAAAGAGAGTTTCTTCAAAATTGGTATAAACAAGAGAGAAATATTCAAAACCGACGACTGAGTGGGTAGTTGATTGTTCATTGATATTTTGTATTGTACTTTACCAGGCCAAGTGTTCTCACTTTCATAAATTGTGGGATCCAGTGGTGGCATCTTTATTATAGATAGTGGTTTTGAAGCTTCGTATGAGGTAATAGTTGATGATATCGAAGCCTGAAAATTATATTCTATGGAGGATATAGATGTTTGGATAGTATCTGGTAGATTATTGGGTAAATTGAATGTAAATGGTAATGCATAATTACCTGGCGGCAAAGTGTATATTTTATTTGGTTCATTTGGAAATGGAGTTACGCCTGTTGGTATTATATCGTAATTGAAAGCTGTTATTGGTAACAAATTATGGAGTGGAGAATTTGTATCGGTGAAATGACCCAAACTACCATTCGAATCTACCAATAGATTAGGCCATGACACTGTAATGATTTCTTCATCACTTGTGTATGGGATTATGCCCAATGATTTCCCGTTTTCTTTGGTTTGAAAAGACTCTATAAAATGAACATGGTGTATTCCTCTTAGAGTTAAAGATACTTTTGTCAATGAGTGGGGAGATGTCAAAGCAAATACCACATGACCAGATAATTTTAGATCCGTAAGTGTGTTCTTATATGGAGAATGGACACGAATAGAGAGCATGTTTAAAAGTAAACCATTACTACAGATGAAAAAAGTTGGAAAAAAACTGTGCCGAATATATAAAAGATTTTTGTGTCCTCTTGTTTAGAGCTATTCCATGTTAGACTCAACTAGGACTGCTCGCAAGCAACTCCGGGCAGACAACCTCCTCCGATAAAAAAAAGTTTCTATCGCTTTCGCGTGGTCCGCTCTTAGGAAAATGGCAACGCTTTTGAGGGGTTCTCAGTTTTGCTGCCAGAAAAGTGGGGGGAGTGGGGGAGAAACGAAAGGGCATGCCCGTCAAAAGAGCGGAGAGATTTGAAGGACAATGCGGGAACGGTGATTTTGCCAGATGTTTTTGCTATTTTCTGTCTTGTGTTGATGTACTTGTAGTTGTTTTGTTCAAGGCAATACAATAGCATTACATCTTTATATTTTATGTTATTGTATATAAGGTATATAATGTGTCTTACGTGTATTGCGTATATTGCGTATATTGCGTATATTGCGTATATTGCGTATATTGCGTATATTGCGTATATTGCGTATATTGCGTATATTGCGTATATTGCGTATATTGCGTATATTGCGTATATTGCGTATATTGCGTATATTGCGTATATAATGTATAAATTGCATTTGAGGGGCAGAGATATTTCTATGAGCGGGGCTTGAGAAAAAAGACCCTGTAACAAGTTTTCCAGTGAGGTGATGCGCCCGCCCCATCCCACGTGGCGGGAAATGGGCTCTGTCGGTGTTCGCCGCACGCCTGCTGCATCGCTGGTGCTGCAGCAATACTGGCGGCCACACAAAGTTCCAGGTAAAATTTGAGAATAAAGCCCACCAAAAAAATGCGAAAAACCCCACGAAAAAGCGCACAGAAGCGCTAACAACCCGGGCTTTCTCTGTAGAGAGCGGCGGAGACAGCGAGGATATTTTGATAATACTGCGACGGAGAAACTTGCCAAACATAAAATTCAGGGACCAAAATTTGCAACGGTGAAAGCAAAAATCAAAACCAAAATCAAAACCAAAAACAATAAGGCTTTGGAATAGAATCAACCAGAGTCAACTCTACCCAGCTCAGCTCAACACGATTCAGCTTGGCTCAACTCCTCTTGATAGTACTAAGTACAAATCCAGCAGATATCAATGCCAATTGTTTAAAACATCCACTGCCATATTGAGCAAAAACAGCCCCCCATACAGCCCCGCCGACAGCTGGAGCAGCAAGAAAGATTCCCCATGCTGTACCAAATAGTTCTACACCCCATATATGTGCAACCATTGCGGGATATGCGGCGAAAACTGAACCGTAACACGAGCCTATAATACCAACAGCTGTAAGATTTTGGTTTAATGAAAACCCAATAGCAGAACCTATTGCTGCTATCATGACAAGAAATTGAGTACTTACTGTATTTAAACCGTCGATTCCACCAAGTAAATCGCCCAATATTCCAACGGCCAATCTGCCAATAGTACTGCATATTGCAAATGTGCCAACTGCGCTGGCTGGATCCTTTGTAATAACTCCTAAATTAGCAACGTAAACTTCAAGTGGCCCCGCAAGTAAGAATAGTGATATGAATAAAATATGAGCTGATGGATCCCTTATAAAATTTTTGAATCTAGCATCATGACCATTGGTGTCGTCTGGATCTATTGATCCATAGGATAGTGATTGTTGTTTGAATAAAATTTCCTTTTCGATGGTAACAACAATGCTACTTATCCAATTGACTAATGCAACACCAGCATAAAGAATGGCCAATGCTTTAAAAACATATTTTACATCCACGTTTCTCTCTAAATAGGCCAAAACTAATCCGCTTAATCCGTAAAATGTAACTGGTAAGGAGATTCCCAACCCTTTACTGTGTGGAAAAACTTTTGCACATGTCAGTAAGCTGCAAAAATATGAACTTGATGTACCACACCCAATAAAGAAAAATGCAATCGACATATAAAATATAGATAGGGAATTAACATATGCGAAATAAGCTAAAATGTAACCTGGAGTAAGGAGCCCCCCGACAAATGCTAATATGACTGGACCGTGTATATCACTTAGATATCCTAAAATTGGCAATGTTCCATATAGCCCCAGTAGCATAGAGGCAGAAATAATATTATTTTCCAGGGTGGTATATTTCAATTCATTGGTAAAACTCGTTGTGAACAATGAAAAAGTAGCAACACTGGCATCAAATAAACATGTTGTAAGTGCCAAGCAAAATGAACCTACTCTTATTTGTTGTGGGGTGAAATGACAAGATATGAAACGTCTTAGTGTATATGTAAGCTGATGTTCAATAGTAGACAGCATTATAGATTTGAAAAACGCAATTCACCAGACCTTCACCTGATTATAAAAATCCTACTATGCCTTATAAATATCCGCCAACAGTTTTACTGTATATTCGAATTTATATATATATGTATATATGAAAATTAATACATATATATATCTCTTACATTTGCAAATATATTTTAACTTGAAACGGTTACATTTCTTCACAGCTCTGAGCGTCGTCGCTCAGCGTTGCATTTGCGAGCTGGCGCCGCGTTTGGGACGGGCCGTAGGGGCCTCGAGCTCCTCAGCACACTCCAATATTCATCTTTGTGTTCCCAGTAAATTTTAACGGGCCGTCCCACGCAGGAAAGGGATGGGGCTATTTCTCCCACCCTGAAAATCTGATCCGCTTGCTCCGTCTGTTCGTCTTCAGAAAGTGTGCAACTATAGGTCTGGTTGCGTAGAGAATAGTTGTTAGCAGATTAAAACATATATAAAGATACATGAACGTTAAAGACTATGATACCTACTAACCACAAAAAATTGAGATCTCTAATAAAATCAGAATGGTGTAATACTTACTACAATAACCATATATAAAAAAAATGAAAATAAAAGGGTTGGTAACAACAGAAGTGCAGCTAACTTGTGATAGTTGTTATGCTTGTTTACGTTTTATAAAACATGAAAGTTTTTGTTGACAAGTAGCTAATAGATTAGGTGTGTGAGTAACAATAGCCTCTGTATAGTATAAAGAAAAGGCTCGTTGGCTGGCTGTAATGGATAAAAATGCGTTCTCGAAAGAAATTATAGAAATTATAGAAATTGTAGGATTCCTCATGAGCAAAAGAAAATGGTGCACTTGAATATGCAACTGGTCCTTTACCTTTCTCCTTCACACTTTGGTCTTGTGATAAACAACAATGAACAGGCTCCCACGTGTTTCTACTAGACAGTTTTCACAATTGTCAGCCCTCAGACAAAAGGCCAATCCAGCAACAGAATCTAACTTCACACATTTCGGCTACAAAACCATTCCAACTGATGAAAAGGAAAAGCTCGTTCGTGGTGTTTTCTCATCAGTGGCATCTAATTATGATGTTATGAATGATGTAATGTCAATGGGTATTCATAGATTATGGAAAAAACATCTTATTAGTAAGCTGGATGCAGGTATGCGTCCAAATTCCAACGAACCATTAAACTTTCTTGACGTGGCAGGTGGTACAGGTGATATTGCGTTTGGTTTATTAGACCATGCAAGACTCACCTATGGTGATAATGAATCTACAATGACTGTTGCAGATATTAATCCAGATATGTTGAAAGAAGGTGAAAAAAGATGTTTATCAACTCCATATGCAAATTCCCCAAGAATTCAATTTCTTGAACAAAACGGTGAAACAATGGATGCAATTCCAGATAATTCAAAAGACGTTTATACAATCGCTTTTGGTATTAGAAATTTTACAAATATTCAAGCAGGTTTAAATACTGCATATCGTGTGCTTAAGCCGGGAGGAATTTTTGCTTGTCTTGAGTTCTCTCATGTTACTGAACCATCCTTAGACTACATTTATCAAGCTTATTCATTTTCTCTCTTACCAATGATGGGTCAATTAATTGCTAATGACAGAGACTCTTATCAATATTTAGTTGAGAGTATTAGAAAATTCCCAGATCAAGAAACTTTTGCTGGTATGGTTCGTAAGGCTGGTTTCTATGTCCCAGGTAAAGGATATGAAAATCTCACCTTTGGTGTTGCAGCAATCCACATTGGTGTGAAGCTATAATAATAATGTGTTTTGTTAAATATATATGTGTGTGTTTATATGTATATATGTATATATTTTTTCTTGTTCTATAGATATATTAGTCTTCTCTAAGTATGAAAACCCACCCCATCAAAACTCTTGTTGACCTATTCCACCCTCGCCCTTGAAAAAGTATAAAAGAGACCTTTTTTCCGTACCTATTTCTCATTCTTTCCTCCTCTTGTGTCTTCCTTCCTTTACCATCCTTATGCTAGGGCATTACGTGTATCAGTGAGGATTCGTCCGAGATCATGTTTTTGCTAGTTGAAAACTTCAACATGACTGCTCTATCATGTCTGTGAAAGCAGACACGATGGGAATTTTTGGAATCCTTTCTTTTAATCAAACTTTGTTTTTAACTAGTTTGCTTGATATTTTATAGTTGTAATGTTGTAGTTTAACCAATTAATTTTGTCTTTAGTAGTCCGTCCTATGTAAGTGTTGGCTGTTATTATGGCTGTAATATTAAACGTGAATTTTTTTTTTACAAAACCTTTTAATTCTCGACATGAATAAAGAAGTAAGTAAGTGAAGAATTTTTTATTTATACACAGAAGTTTTTTTGTCCTTTAACAAACCACATATGTTCAAAAAATTCACCAAAGACGACGTCCATACTCGTACCAACCTGAAAGCATCAGTTGCGAAAACTTTAAAGACTAAATTGATTGCTCAATATCCATTACTTGAGGAACACGTTGATGATATTATTCCAAAAAAGACACCAGTGTCATTATTCAAATGTGAAGATAAAATTCAACTTTATGTAATTGACAATCAAATCTTATTTTATCAACAATTTGATGATCTTATCCCAGAACTCAGGTTGGTTCATAAATATCCAGAAGCATTCCCTCGTGTACAGGTAGATAGAGGTGCAATTAAATTTGTTCTTTCTGGTGCAAATATTATGTGTCCAGGGTTAACTTCAAAGGGTGCAAAATTACCTGAAGAAGATTGGCCAGTCAATAAAATTGTTGTTGTTTATGCTGAAGGTAAAGAAAATGCAATGGCAGTTGGTAAATTAGCAATGTCTATTAATGATATTAAAACAATTAATAAGGATACAGGTATTGAATTATATGAATATTTAGGTGATGGTTTATGGCACTTTAAAGATTAAAGATTAAATAATTTAGTTTAACATTTTATGTATATATATATATTATTATTTATACTGTATATTTAATTTCAAAATAAACTATGCTGTGATCCATTTCCTTGTTTGTAACTAAAAGATGAGGCATTTTTAGGTGATGAAAACCTAGTATTATACAAACTTGGATCTCTGAAAGATGCAAATGTGAATGAATGTTTTAATCCATCAAGTTTAGGAGTAGTTGCAGCTGAAAAAGATTCTTCTTCATCTTCAGCTAATTCATTTAAATTCATTGTTGAACGGGTACGTAATGTAGTATTCAAAGTATCATGACTTTTCTTATGTGATAAACTTCTTCCTTCTTCTAAATCATGTAATTCCACGTTTAACTTACTTTTTGTGCTCCCGTAAATCTTTAATTTACGTAAAAATTTCTTAATACTTCCAAATTTTTTTAATATAATGTAATAAAATAAACTGCCAAATAAAAGGCAAAAGGTAAGAAAAAACAAACCACCTGAACTTTTAGTCAAATCTTCAATCTCTGTTAAATGATTAGTGTTTAAATCATTTAATACAGGAATAGCTGAACCAGCAACAATTCCAATTTCACCTTCACCTTCAATCTGTGAAGACGCATACATAACCATCTTCCCTAAAGTCCAAGACAGTTCATGACCATCAATATTATTCACACTTTTAAAAATAGGTTCATCATTAATATCACTTAATCCATCATTCATCCCCAATCGTGGAATACCAAAACCTTCATGTAAAACATTAACAATCCAACTTGCTTTAAAACATGAAGTTTTCAATAATTCAAGTGTTAAGTTGCTACCATATTCGCCATTTTCAAATCGTGTCATTATAGTGCCCCAGTCTGTTTTACAAAATTCACTAGTTGCCATTTCAAAATCTTTATAATTATATTCGCCTGTTAATTTGAAAACATCATTTGCTGTGTACCAATATTCACTAACACCAACAAATTTTTCTATTGAAAAATCAATAAATGGGGCATGGACTCCATTAAATAAACATGGTTCATCAGGACATGGTAAATGTCTAAGTAACAAAGGATATATTGTTTTCAAACAGCCCTCATATTCACCTGATCCGGTAACTGTAAAAACTTCATCACCATAATTAACATCAGTTTTCATACCAACTGGTGAACATGGATCAACTAGATCTCCTTTCCCATCCCCATCTTTATCATAATTAACACCAGGTGGTAATGCATTAACTAATGCATCAAGTTGTCTACTCCGTGCCTCATTTGCACCAAATCCCAGCCAACTTGAAACAAAAACTGAAAATGAATTGGTTAAACCATCATTCCGTCGTAAATTCACACTGTACATATCTTCTCCATGTTTATCCAATTGATCTTTTCTACTAGGAGTAAATGCTAGTTGTGTTGACGCACCACCCATATCCATAAACCCATATGGTATTTTTTCATTGTTTAGTCTGCCTGTCAAATAGTTCAACGCAATCCATCCATATAAGCCTTCGGTATCTCCATCAATTACTTGAATGTGTTCCTCACATGGCAACACCAAAAAATTGCTCTTTTCGTGTAATACATCGCAAGTTTCCTTCAATATTCTTTCTCTTTGCTTGGTAGGTAATAACCTCATCCCCGCTGTTGCTTGAACATAAATTGGTGTAGATGAATGTAAATTCACAGGGATTAGTTTCTCTGCATCTTCAATAATATCTTCAAAATGATCATCCCATAAATCATAACTATGTTTATTTTTATCTCCAAATGTTGATAGTCCAGGTTTTGTCTTCTTGTTAGAAATCTGTTTAATTTTTGGAAGTCCTGTAGGATCAACCGTTACGTCGGTATAATATTCATAAACTTGAGCCCTAGAACCTGATGATCCCGAGTCAATAATAATGGCATACTTAGGTTCCATCATATTTGTTGTACAATGCGATACTGGTAATTTTGGAAAGGCGTTAACGAATTAGTCCTTTGTTGTGGTGAAGTAATGTTGGAAATTCATGTCTCACACTTTGCCTGAATTGGGAAGACTTTGCTGGGAAAAACTTAGGGCATGAAGTTTTTCATGCTTTTTTTTTACAGGAATCGCATCCCACTGGGGAGCCTTTTTCCATGAAAGAAAGATTTTCCCACGGGCACCTATGAGAATGAATTGATCAAATCCGAGTTAAGAAAAAAAAGTTAAAGTTTTTTTGTAAAAGATAAATAGTTAGTTTTATATAAAAAAAGGATGAATAAAATTATAGTTTCACCATATTTGGAATTCATCAAAATAATCCACACTTTTATTCCAAGAAGTAACTCTATTTGCAACAGTGTTTCTGATTGTATCCATCAAGGTTGGTGGGCCACATGCAACAATACCTACGTTTTTAGAAACTGCATTTTGAACGTTAGAATCAATCAATTCTTCAACATCTGGTCTGAAGTATTGGATTGTTATATGGTTTGTATTATCTGTGACTGATTTTTTTTCTTCTTCGGAACTTGAATCAAAATCAGTGAAAAGTTCCTGAGTTGTACATGAAGTAATTTCGCCTTGCTCTTTAGTGACATATATTTCAATATCTATATTAACTTGTTCAATCAAAGGTTTATAAGCACGAACAAAGGATAAGGTTTGAGTTATCCATATTAACTTGCCGGAATTGACAGATGTTGCATGTTCAAGAATACCTGGAACACCTGAACCACCAGCAATAAGTAAAGCTTCATTATATTTTTGAAGACTAGAAGACATATTTCCTCCATATGGTCCTTCAAAGCAAACTTTCCAAGACATTTTACCACCATTGGCGTTTAATTTATTCCAAACCCTATACGTAACACCTTTTTTGATTTTAATGTAAGCACATAATTTGTCACCTTCTAATACTGTTGTGAAAGGATGGTTTTCCCAAAATATCCAACCTGAGAAATAAACATATGAATAAGTACCTGGTTTATGATACCACCATAGAGGTTTTTTGACTTCGATTTTGAATAATTCATCACCAACAATCGAAATAGTTGCATCTCTCCATCCAAAAGCAGAAAGTCTAACAACTCTGACTAGTCTATCAAAGAACCAAATACAACAAGTTGCTATCATCCATTCCATCCAACCAAGTAAATTACAATGGTACCAGCACATTATAATAAAAGCAATTGCAAATATAACATGTAAAGTTAAGAAATATTCATAATATAAGTGCCTAAATGGATGTAAAGCTTGACCAACAATAATAAAGCATAAAACAGTTGCAGCAACACCGCAAGCAAAATACGTATCTTTAAGATAAATTGTATAATATCCTGCTGAATAGCATGTATATGCCACAGAATGAATCAATGCATCAAGTGCCATCCAATAGGCAACAATTTTGTGAAAATGTAAGAAAGTTGCATATGACCAGCCAGTAATCCAAAGTAAAATATTATTTCTACCAGCAAATAATACTAGTAAAGGGATTTTACCAAATGCCATTATACCTGTTCTATCTCCAATATATCTCTGCCATGCATATTCTTTAGTTCCAAACCACCAACCTTCTTTGTATCTATAACTTACAGAGTAAAAGGCAACTTGCAAAGCAAAGAGAAATAAATCAGTAATAAATTGGATTCTATTTGGAAAAAGAATTGAAAAATATTTCCATCCATATATTTGTGCAAATTTACCATTTGGAAGCAAGGTTGGGAAAATAATATATTTTTGACAAAGTTTAACAAATTTAGAGTTATTCAAAGATTTTGAAATTGTTTTTCTTGAGAAATTATGAATAGCACTGATTAAAACCAAAAGAAGGAAATAACCACAAATACCAACGGCAAACCATGTTCCAGAATCTAAATTAAAATAGTACGCTTTATAACCAATGTATTCGGGGATTAAAGCAGTAATGTTAGGGGAAGTTGGAGCATAAAGTGGTACAGAAATATTTGCTATATCTTCAAGGGGGACAAAATATTTTGTGGCATTTTCATATTGATCACGATAATATGTCCAATCATATTGATAAGAAGAATATTGGCCGCAAGAGTCAGAAGCAAATTTGAACATTTTTTCCCTAAAAGCTTCTGATTGATCATCTGCAATATCCAAAGCACAGATCAGTATAGTACCAGTAGCGGGTGGGTAACCACAAATAGCATCGTAATAAGATGAATACTCCGCAAGGCCCAATGGCGTATAATCAAAAACAAAAGGATCCATACCAGTGTTATCACATGTCCAAAACTCGGCACCTCCTGTGTTCTGACCCAACGTTGTTTTTATTGTCAGTTTTTCTGCAACTGCAAGCGTTGCTAGCAGTAAAGGCAACAGTGGTAGCATGTTCAGTTGTTAAGAAATCTCAAAATATCAAACAATCAAACACTGATACCATCTAATTATTCTTTGAAAATGCAGTTACTTATGTAGCTTTTATACTCATCGTTCAAGATGGTTTATGAATGCGTAGAAATACACATCGAACATCAAAACACAAATAGAAAACTGATAATTTCATTTTATTAGAGAACCCTTATGTTTTTCCATCTGATATTTCTGCTTCACCAATCACAGACATTTACTATACTTCGGTGATGAAAATTTTTTTGGCAAATTGCCTCCAGATCAAATAGGCTTAGAAAATGACGGTTTCAATGTTTGTTTCTAGATGCAAACCTTGTATTCACTCTAACAACCCCAGAAAACAAACTTTCAGACCAACCACTAAATACCCCAGAAACTTAAACTCCTAGGAAATGGCCTTCTCGGTGATTGCGGATTTTACCTGCAAAAACACCGCTTTCTGTGGAAGTGGTCGCCGTTAGCCGCCGTTAACCGCCGTTGTCGCCCCTCAACAAAAAGCTGAGCCTCCGTAAGGGTCTAGATTTTGTGTCTGGCGTGTTTTGATAACATGAAACGACGCGTATTATGGAGCCTAATTTTTCAAATTTGACAGATTTGTCTTTAATACGTTGAAAACAGGCCAGCATATTTGTTGATTTTTTAGAAACAAGAAGTTTCAATTTGGCCATATACTTTGTACTGTCTTTGAAATTTGGCACTGCTTTGAATCCTGCTTTTATCCGTTTGCACTCTTTCTCTCATTCCTGATTTTGATTACATTCTAATTAGTTTTAGTTGGATATTTGAAACGCAAAAATGAGAATATTAGCTTGTAATAAGCGTGTGACGACGCTACTAGTTTCAGCTGGTCTGTTTTTTGCTTGTATATGTTTGTATCTTAAAAATTCGTTATTTTTATCACTAAATAATGATGATCTATCAATTAAGTACACAGCTGAAGATATTGAAAAATTAAAACATAATAAAGGAAATCATCGAAATATTTTACAATTTGATAATAATGGTGATTCAAGAATCATTATACCTGATCCAATTGAAGATTCATTATATGCTCAAGAAGAAACAACGCCCGATCAATTGAATGAAAAAGACCAGGAAGAAATTCTTAATGAAATTAATAATTTCAAAAAACAAAAATTAGAAAAAGGTAGAGAAAATCCAAATCCACCTAATCCATACAAAAATTGGAAAATTAATATTCATAAGGATTTGAGTACTATCACTTCAAAAAAATTTATTAAAGGGCATGAAATAACAAAAGATTTATTTACTAAATTAGTTAATTTAATTTATGAAAATAGGCTATCATTCCCACTAGAACAAAGGATGAAAATGGAAAATGGCAAAACTATAATTGATCCTGTCATTTTTTTTGCTGATGTTGATGATAATTTAAGTGAAAGACAATGTGAAGGTCTTTTCCACTTTCCAAAAGATTTTATTCAAGATGCAACTGCTAAACATAAAATAATAACTGATAATTTACCAAATATTATTCCAAGCTTTTATTCCGGCAATGGATATGTCATCGTTGGAGGTGGTAAATATTCATGGTTTGCATTATTGGTGATAGAGGTTTTGAGACATTTGGGTTCAAAATATCCCGTTGAAGTCATAATACCAACAAAAGCTGATTTCGATGCTTCTTTCTGTAATTCAGTTTTACCAAAATTCAACGCTCGTTGTGTCAATTTGTTTGATGTCTTTGATGCTGATCTATTAGATAAGGTCGGTGTAACTGGTTACCAATATAAATCTTTGGCTTTGTTAGCATCCAGTTTTGAAAATGCATTTTTGCTTGATTCTGATAATTATCCTGTTATCAATCCTGATATTTTATTTGAATCTGATCTTTATTTACAACATACAATGATAACTTGGCCCGATTATTGGAGAAGAACAACATCTCCTTATTTTTATGATATAACAGGTCGGAAAATCGGAAAGAGAGTTAGATTTTTAGATGATGCTCATACTGATCCAAAATATTATAAATTTAGAACTGAAGACACTGATGCTAAAATTATGAGATTAAAGGTTCCATTCCATGATAGAGAAGGTACGTTGCCTGATTGGACAACAGAATCAGGAGAAATGTTGATAAATAAAAAGATTCATTTTAAAGCTTTACTTTTAGCTTTGTATTATAATTTACAAGGACAATTTGCATTTTATCCATTATTGTCTCAAGGTGGAGCAGGTGAAGGTGATAAGGAAACATTTGTTGCAGCTTCTCACTTTTTTGGATTGAATTTTTATCAGGTTCATAAAAAGCCTGACAGGGCTTATGGTTTTTATAAGTGGAGAGACAATTTATTTGACACTTCAATTATTCAGTATAATCCAATCAAGGATTTTGAAATTTTACAAAAGGTAAACAGTGAAATTGATAATGAAATTTCTTTGAAAGGTGATGAATTTACTTACAATTATAGAACTATGTCACAAGATAAATTTTCTATTGTTGAATCAGAACCTATGTTTTATCATGTTCATGAGACTAAAATGGATCCTTATTCTCTCTATAAAATTGCAGCAACTTGGGATTTAGACAATAAAAAAATAAGGCATTTAGGTGGTGATTTCCCAAGGTTTGATTTTGATCTAGAGCAATTTTTATGGAAAACTGTCAATAAACATTTATGCAAAAATAAGACAAATATGCAGTTTATTACAAACGAAGAGATGAAATACCAATGGAAAGGTATCTGTGCTGATTTTATGACAGAACAATTAGATTTTTTAAAAAAATCCGAGAAGGTTTTGATTGAAAGATATACACCTGATGAACCATATTCTAATCTTAAAAGATGCGAAAAGCTTTTGGAGGATAGCTCTGAAAAGGTTGTTTAAAAATCAAGGCTTTTTGATTTTTCCAACCCCCATGTTTATAGACATATTTATTTATACATATTTATTTATACATATTTATTTATACATATTTATTTATACATATATATTTATACATATTTATTTATACATATTTATTTATACATATTTATTTAGTTTGAAGGGCTACACTTTTTTATTTATCGAGACTTCCGGATCTGGAAGGTACTGCGAAGGAAAAAAAAATTTTCATGATTTTTCACCCTTAGCTAAAGAAAATATAAAAATTTTCAGAAGAAATGTTTTATTCAGAAATAGGATTTTATCCAACGAGTTAGTTATATAACAATGAGAGTTAAGAAGCCAACTTCCAAGCGTATGACCACCCGTTTAAGGGAAGGTATTAAAAAGAAAGCTGCTGCACAACGTCGTAAGGATAAGAAAACTGCAAAGAAAGATGTTACATGGAAATCTCGTCATCCTAAGGATCCGGGAATTCCATCATCCTTCCCATATAAAGATCAAATTATTCAAGAAATTGAAAACAGAAAGCAAGAAAGAGAAGAACACAAAAAGCTAATGAAAGAGCAAAGAAGAGCTGCACAAATTTCATCTCAAATTGCAGACTCTGAAGATCTTATGGTTGATGATGATAACAATGATGATGCAGAAGAAGGTAATGATATGGCAGCATTATTAGAAAGTGCACAGCAAGCAGCTAGAGAATATAATGGTGAAGATTCTAACATGGGTTCAGCAGATGCAATGGTTGAAGATACTTATGAAATAGTTGAACAAGCATTTGAAGATGATGAAGAAACTGATAGTAGTGAAATTGAAAAATCTAGAAAACAATTTGATAAAGTTTTCAAAGCTGTTGTTGATGCCGCAGATGTTATCCTTTATGTTTTAGATGCGAGAGATCCTGAAAGTACAAGATCAAGAAAAATAGAAGAATCAATTTTACAACATCAAGGTAAAAGATTAATTTTCCTTTTAAATAAAGTTGATTTAGTTCCTGATGATGTTGTGAAACAGTGGATCAATTTTCTTGGTTCAGCATTTCCAACTATTCCAATTAAGGCAGCAAGTGGTTCCAACAGCAGTAAAAGTTTTAACAAAAAATTAACTCAAAATAATACATCAAATCAGTTATTATTAGCATTAAAAGCATTTGCACAAAAGAGTAATTTACATAGATCAATTACAGTTGGTGTTATTGGATATCCAAATGTTGGTAAATCATCGATTATTAATTCGATAACTGCACAACATGGTGGTAAAAAGCAACCATGTCCAGTTGGTAATCAAGCAGGTATAACAAGAGTTTTAAGAGAAATCAAGGTTGATAACAAGCTTAAAATTATTGATTCACCAGGTATTGTTTTCCCTGATAATTTGAAGAAGGGCAGCTTAAGCAAAAGAGAGTATGAAGCTAAATTGGCAATTTTAAACGCAATTCCTGAAAAGGCAATCAATGATCCAATCAATGTAGTTACAGAATTATTGAAAAAATTATCAAAGGAAAATATAATGGCTGAAAGCTTCAAAGAATTTTATAAACTTCCTGCACTTGCGTCCACTGATTTGAACGATTTCACAAAGAAAGTCTTGATTCATATTGCAAGAAATCAAGGTAGATTAGGTCGTGGTGGTATACCAAATTTACATGCGGCTGCTTCTATTATATTAAAAGATTGGAGAGACGGTAAATTCCAAGGATGGATATTACCAAAATCCTCATCCAAATCAGACGCAGCAGCAGCTGCGCCTGGCACTGTCAATGTTCCAACCTCGGAACCTGTAGAGCAAACCCAAATTGTCCAAGAATGGTCCAAAGAATTTGATTTAGACAGTTTGTTTTCTGATGTTTTCGGAAAAAATTAAATTATATATATATCTGTATATATACGTATAAACATAAATATCATCATAAAGAAATTTAAGCTAATTTGTCGATGGTTTGCTTGATTGCAGCTGGGTTAGCACCAATCACTTTACCGACTAATTCACCAGACTTGAAGAATAATAAGGTTGGCATAGAAGTAACTTCGTTGGTTTGTGCAACAGATGGTAATTCGTCGACATCGACCTTGTAGAAATTGACATTAGCATAGTCTTTAGAGAATTTTTCCAGCATTGGAGCAATCATCTTACATGGACCACACCAGATAGCAAAAAAGTCAACGACGACTAAGTTTGCTGCAGAAATAGCAGACTTGAATTCTTCTTCGGATTTAATAACTTGAACCATGGTTTGATTGGATGTGTGTGTGTTTGTGTTTGTGTTTATATTATTTGTGTATGTGTGTTGGTTTACTTGTTGCCTGGTAAGGAACTTGTTGATGAGAACGACAATTACTACGAGAAAAACGAAGTTCAGCATTGTACACTCCTGTCCTTTTAAATAAAAAACACTCGGTGGCAAATTCCCACTTTGCAAAATCCAGAACCCAAATCCTCATTACTCAGCGGGCGAGACTGCCTGCCCTTCTTTTCTGGGGGCAGCAACAAAGATTGTCTTGCTTACATACACCGTTGCCATTACAGCATCACATCACCCACACCATCACAGTTATAGGCGCCACATTACCTTATTGAACCTTTTATTCAATAAGCCCCAAGCTATCACACTTTGGATTCATACTTACACGCATATTCGCATATTCGCATATTCGCATAAACACACATCCGCATAAACACAGATAAATCTGCAGAGCCTACTGTATAATACAATCGCTCATTAGACTAGACAGTATTTGAGCCGATACTGATAATACTGTTTTTGTTATTGACTACTTCGCAAATACAACCACAAGTATTTCTTTCTTCATCTGTACATATTCTTAGTTGAAGTTAAGATTCCAACACCTAGAGTATTCAGTTTGCGTGTGTTCACTTGATTAACTTGGTAAAAATACAAGATTTTTTAGCGGCTTTGTATTTTTGCGATTTTCTCATTTTCGGGATTTTGATTTTGATTTTGATTTTGATTTTCTTTTACTTTCCTTCATTTTCTTTTTTTCCTGTTTTCTGCGTTAACAGGATCCCCTTTTCTCTGCCAAAAACAATTGCTTGGTTGATAATTCTAGAATTCTATACAGGCACACTTTGGCATATACAGGATTTGAATAATCTCATAGATTCTCATAGTTGTTGGATTGGAATTACAGTTTACACTTGACGAGGCATCTGATCATAAATAAGGAAAAAAAACAAAAAAAAAAAAGAGTTGATATTTAACTAAAAAAATATTTCATTTTTATAAAGATCAAACGGACTTTACTATGTCATTTTTATCAACCCTTTTCTGTTGCTTTGATGCTGAAGATAATTCGAGAATTGAAAATAACACCCATTTACGTAATAATAATTCGCCAGTGACTCAGATACGTCCTAACCTTTCAAAAACTCAATCAAATTTACAAAAAGCTCTGACTAATCATTCAGCCCCAACTTTAAAATCGTCAAATACTAGAAATACTAGATTGAATAATATTGATAAAACGGAACATTCTCCTAAACCAATGAATAAATCAACACCGGCAAATACAGTGGTTTTAGATGTAAAATCAAATTCCAAAATAACAAGAAGCGATTATAAAGAAGCAATTGAAGAAGTTTCGGATGCAAAAGATTCCGCATCTAGTTCCAAAGTTGATGAGGATATTATAATTCATGAAAATCATACACAAAATACTGATGAAAATCCAAATACAACAGCAACTACAAATAATGATGATTCAAACCCAATTTCAAATTTAAATCCAAATGATATAACAGCTAAAAATAGTTTTAATTACGATAATCAAATATTCGATGAAAAATTTGGCCTTGATTTAAAACAATTGTTACCAGACCAATCGGTTTCTTCATCTGGTTGGCTTTTAGAGGCACAACCAAAAGAATTTAAAGGTAAAAAATGTTTGGTCCTAGATTTAGATGAAACATTGGTGCATTCTTCATTTAAATTCGTTAGGCAGTGTGATTTTGTTATCCCAGTTGAAATTGAAAATCAAATCCATAATGTTTATGTTATTAAAAGGCCAGGTGTTGATAAATTTTTGAAAAGGGTCGGTGAATTATTCGAAGTTGTGGTATTTACTGCATCAGTTTCAAGATATGGTGATCCATTATTGGATATTTTAGATAGTCATCACAAAACAATTCATCATAGATTATTTAGAGATAGTTGCTATAATTACCAAGGAAATTATATTAAAAATTTATCTCAGATGGGTAGACCACTTGAAGATTTAATAATAATTGATAATTCACCAGCTTCATATGTTTTTCATCCACAGCATGCGGTACCAATTTCAAGTTGGTTTAGCGATTCACATGATTGTGAATTAACTGATTTATTACCATTTTTAGAAGATTTAGCACAACAAGATGTTGATGATGTGAGACTGGTTTTGGATATTAATATTTAAAATAATCAACAACAAATTAATAGGCTGCTTGATTGATTGATAGGTTCATTACAAATTTTAATTTACATTTTTGCACTGGTATGCTATAGTTCTTAAAACAATAAAAATAGAAATAAAAATAGAAATAAAAATAAAAATTACAATAAAGGCGAAAAATTTATTAATCTAATTTAATTCATTCTCTGATATGTTTATTATATGCTATGATATTCAATGCACTAATCTTTTTCTGGCTGGCCTGGGATATGTATATATCTATGTACTATGTAACGTAATTGTATAGAATAGACTTGGTAAAGCAATCTCCAAATATTTTTTTCTTATCTGCCATTGAGAAAAACGTGTCACTTGCTTTTTTTGTCAGTTCTCGCCCTGTTAGTTTAACTTGGAAGAAATACAGTTGTACAAGGCAGATGTAGTCAAGATTAGATAGTTTACCCACCAAAGGATAGTTTGCATACCTTGATAGATACTCTAACACGCAAGGACCGTTTAGAATCAGTACATTAAACACTAATATAATTATCATATTAATTTATCAATTTATCACTATCGAATACAACCTTTAACGTTTAAATAAAACCAATAAATAATACAACAAAAAAATGTCTACAGAAAATTGGCAAGATAATCTTAATATACCAGTTAAAGACCTTCGTCCGCAAACAGATGATATTGTTGGTTCAAAAGATACAACATTTGAAAGTTTTGGTCTTAAAAGAGAATTATTAATGGGGTTGTTTGAAGCTGGTTTTGAAAAACCATCTCCAATTCAAGAAGAAGCAATCCCTGTCGCTTTAATGGGTAGAGATATATTAGCCAGAGCTAAGAATGGTACTGGTAAAACTGCTGCTTTTATTATTCCAACTTTAGAAAAAATAAAACCAAAAGTTGATAAGATTCAAGCCCTAATTTTAGTTCCAACAAGAGAATTGGCATTGCAAACGTCACATGTCGTCAAAACTTTTTCTAGACACATGGGCTTGCAAGTCATGGTAACAACAGGTGGTACATCATTAAGAGACGATATTGTTAGATTATATGACCCTGTTCATGTCTTGGTTGGATCTCCTGGTAGAGTTTTAGATTTAGCTTCAAGAGGTATTGCAAAATTAGATGAATGTCATATGTTTGTTATGGATGAAGCTGACAAAATGTTATCACCAGAATTTCAAAATATTGTTGAACAAATCCTAAAATTTTTACCACAAAAATCAAATAATAATAAAGCTAACAATTACCAATCACTTTTATTTTCTGCAACTTTCCCAAGAACTGTGAAAGCATTTATGGATAAACATTTATATAAACCTTATGAAATCAACTTAATGGATGAATTAACTTTAAAGGGTATAACTCAATATTATGCATTTGTGGATGAGAAACAAAAATTACATTGTTTAAATACTCTTATTTCAAAATTACAAATTAATCAGGCAATTATTTTTTGTAATTCTGCTAATAGAGTGGAATTATTAGCTAAAAAAATTACAGAATTAGATTATTCCTGTTATTATTCACATTCAAGAATGAAACAATCTGACAGAAATAAAGTGTTTCATGAATTTAGACAAGGAAGAGTTAGAAATTTAGTTTGTACAGATTTATTAACTAGAGGTATTGATATTCAAGCTGTTAATGTTGTTATAAATTTTGATTTCCCTAAAAATGCTGAAACCTACCTCCATAGAATCGGTAGATCAGGAAGATTTGGACATTATGGTTTAGCTATTAATTTAATCAATTGGAATGATAGATATAATTTATATCAAATTGAGCAAGAATTAGGAACAGAAATTAAACCAATTCCTCCAAATATTGATGAATCATTATATGTTGTTAAAGAACCTTCTGCTGTTCCAAGACCTTTTAAATCTGATGATAGAAATGTACAAAATCATCAACAATAAGTCTTGTATTTTAGACATTAGTCTTATTTTACACTATTTTGAATTAAGTCTCAAACAATATTCAACTTTTTTTTGAATCTCTTTTGACTTATTGATGACTTTTTCATTTCCATTTTTTCTATTTTTATTTTATACTCTGACTTCTCCCTTTTTTACATTTACTTTTCGTTTAATTTATGTATGTTTTCTTTTTTTATAAACGTTTATTAAATGATTTTTTTGGGGGGAAGAATAATTAGAAAATAGTTTTAAAACATAGCTTATCGTTTCAATGCCTGTAAATGTAATAAAAGAAAAAGAATAGTTTTTCACAATTAATCAATGTCCCTACCAAACTGGGGCTTTTTTTAATTAATTGATACACTTTGTTATATCATACATAATTTATTGTTGTGCTCCAATATGTCTAGAGTGTAAACTATCCATTTTATAATATTGTCGATCATTTAAAAGACTATATATTTTATATATTTAAACTTATGTAAGTCTAAGTGGGATCCCCCTCTTTATATAGACCTACGTATAGTTTGTTGAGATTACTATAAATAAATACCTAATTAATAACGACCCTTGCATAACAGCGTTATTAATTCGTCATGTCATGACGCATCTATTGTTTTGTAATAGACATATGTTTCATGTGTAATATTCATCTTTATCACTATAGATACATCATTAAGACATGACCCTTGCATAATTACGTTATTAGTTTGTCATGTCATGACGTCTCTATTGCTCTATGATAAACATACGTTTCATATTCAACATTTATATATTTGTAATTAATCTTTGAATACCTGTTAATTTGATTTTTGGCAAATAACTTGGTTTAATTTGAACAACTTGTGTTCTCTACAATTAGTATTTAAAGTAATTAATTAATTTAATATTTTCCTCCAAAAAAATCATAATAATTAGGTTTTTTCAAGTTTGTTTAGTTGATATAGTAAAATTAAAAATATTTACTTATTAATTAAAATATTCATTTAAAACAAAAGGTAAAAGAGATCAATTATAAACTAGGCATTTAATTTTTAAGCAATGCCCGTGTAGCGTAATGGTTAACGCGTTTGACTTCTAATCAAAAGATTCTGGGTTCGACTCCCAGCATGGGTGCAGGCATTAGCTTATATTTTTTATGTTTTTGATACAAATGTTCTTTTATGTTTTGAATGACTGTTACCTGTATGTAACTTTGTAATAGGGCGAATCTAGCTATTATTCAATCTTTCTTATTCAAAACAAAAAGAAGCAAAATGCAAAATTTGCATATTAAAATTAAAATAATGTTAGTTATAAATTCTTTAAAAGAGTCGATGCAAACTATATGCAAAATGATATATTAAATTAAAAGCTTATTATCATATATATATTTAATAGTAAAAGTTAATTAGTTTTTCTTACCTTTTTTCTTTTGGGCAGATTTAACAACAACTAAACCTATGAAAGTAGTAACTAAACAAATACCAATAATTAAAGCAACAACAGGCAGTGCAATTGCATAATATCTTGGCAAAAAGAAATATTGGAAAATGTTATCATCTGAAAGAAATGGTGTAACAAATGTCCAAAGTGTGTAATATGTGAAGATGAAAGTTGCAATTAACAACATCACTAAACCGACTTGTTGATCCTCCTATGAAAATTACATCATGTGAAACAAGTTAGTAATAATTAATCCACTGTTTTTTTTTAAGCTAAACATTCTTGATTCGAAAGAGTTCAACATACCATTGTTTGTTACACTACAGAAGTGAAGTCAAATAAACACGGACTTTAAGATCATCTGAACACTGTTACCGTGTCGTTATTTGAAGATTAATTGTTTTGAAGCTTCATTCGCGCAAAAAGTGCACGGATGTAATAAAGGGCAATTGTTTCAGCTTTTCTCGGAGGTCCTATAAATTGCAGCCAGACCCTTGCTACGAGAGTTATTCAGCACGATAACAGGTAATTTAACGTCATTGCACAATAAATGAATATAGTATAAAATATTATAATTCACACTAAAAGTATTTCGCTCGAATTTCACGCCAAACATAAGAACTAAGGCAGTAGAAAGCCGCTATTAAAAATACAAATGTCTGTAGGGCCAGAAAGATAAAGGTCAGAAGAATTATTGTAAAATTCAATAGCAAATATGAACAAGTTAAGTACTAGTAGTTTAATTTTTTTTACTTATACTTTGTCAACTGATCAATCATATGAAATCCTAATATATGCTATTAATATTACTGATGCGGAAACCGTATCATTCATTTAATAAGAAAATATTGCAATCGAATCAATCGAAGGATTGGTACAATTACCCGCCAGCTTAATTTCTGGTTATTTTCTAAAACCTAATTGGCTAACAAACACAAAAATAGATCCGTTTTTTAACAAAGCAAGATGTAACTTAACCTTTCATGGGCTGTTCTACTGAGATATCGAACAATTTAGCGAGGGTCTTAAAAATTTTGGGTCGCAACAAGACAAAAATATTTTATTTACAAATTGCTCACTTAATTAGAGCAATTTCCTCGGCTAGGCGTTATCAGAATTACTCAAAATGGTAATGTTCGATCGGACATTCAGGCTGGACATTCTTAAATGGGCTATAGACAAAACAAGATAAGGTGAAGAAGAAAAAAAGATTTAGTGATTATCAAAAAATATTTTTTCTGGCATGTTATTTTATTTTGATGTAGGAAGATTGAAAATGCTTAAATTCCGTCCATATTCCATCTTTTCAAGCCATCAAAACGTCTGATGACATTATTTCATTCGACATAAAATTCTAAGACCATGTCACTGGCTCCACAAAAGACAGCTGAACAGATCAAAGAAGAAGTTGACAAAGACTGGGTTCCAGGTACAGTTTTCCTTGTTGATGTTGACCAGAGTTTAGATGTTAAACACAATGGTTCATCAGATATTGTTTTAATTCCACAACCTTCAGAAGATCCAAATGATCCTTTATTATGGTCTAAATGGAAGAAAGAATTTCAATTTGCTATTTTATTTTATTGGTCCTTTTTAACTGCGGTTGCAACCAATTGGAATGGTCCTGTTTGGGATATTTGGGTTGATAGATTCAATACCACATATACTGTATTAAATGACACTGCTGCTTTATGTTGGTGTTTCTTAGGTGTTGGTTGTTTACTTTTACAACCAACTGCTATGACATTTGGTAGAAGAAGTGTCTATTTATTTGCAACAATTGTCCAAGCCATGGGTAATGTTCTTGGTGGTGTTTCTCATAATGTTGGACAACTTTATGGTGTGAATATTATGACAGGTTTTGCGGGTGCTCCATGTGATTCTTTAGTTCAAATTTCGACAACCGATATTTTTTTTCAACATCAAAGAGCATCAAGAATTTCAGCATTAACATTTGCACTTTATGCAGGTTCTTATTTAGGTCCAATTGCTGCAGGTTATATTGTTGAAAATAACCATTTAGGCTGGAGATGGTGTTATTGGCTTTTAGTTATCTTTTTTGGTCTTCTTTTTGCCGTTCAATTGTTTTTTATGGAAGATTCTACCTTTGTTAATCAAAGAGCAAATGAAACTACTGTGGAAAAAAATATTTTAATGCAAATTAGAAGTAAAGAAGAAGCTGTTGATTATGAAAATAACGAAAAGAACAAATCAGTCCTTGATATTGAAGAAGATGCTAACAGTAGTTCTATTCCAAAGGAAAGAACTTATTTACAAAAGCTCAAGGTTGTTGAATTAGAATATAATGATAAGAGAGCATGGTGGAAAATTTTCATGAGACCGGTTTTAACCTTGGGTCTTCCAGCAATTGTTTGGGGTGGTTTTGTTTATGGTGTTCAAGTTATGTGGTTATCTTTGATTGCTACAACACAATCTGAATTTTTTTCTGCACCTCCATATAATATGTCAACATCAGCTGTTGGTGACACCAATTTTGCTTCATTAATTGGTTGTTTTTTCGGTATGTTTTGGGGTGGTAACATGTCCGATAAATTTGTTGCATGGAAAGCAAGAAGAAATAATGGTGTTCTTGAACCTGAATTCAGATTATGGTTTTTACTTTTACCAGCACTTATTAACTCCGCCGGTATTTTATTATACGGTCTTGGTATGAATGCTGGCCTTCATTGGATTGCACCTGCCGGCTTTGGTATGGCCTTTTTAGGTTTTGGTATGGGTTCAGGTGGTGCTATTGTTTTGACTTATGCGCTTGATTGTTATCCAAACCTACAGAGTGAAAGTATGGTTATGATGCTATTCTTGAGAAACATGATTGGTATGGGTTTTACATTTGCAATTCAACCTTGGTTAGACAAGGATGGTATAGTTACAACTACTTGGTTGATGTTTATGTTATCCATGGTTTTCAACCTTTCTTGTTTAATTTTCATCAAATGGGGTAAATCCTGGAGAGCATGGTCCAAGGACTACTACCTCAAATGTTCCGATCCACATTTCTTTTTATAAAGAATTTTTAATAATTTTCTATTTGTATATTTGTAAATCGAGCACCTCTAGTGCTGTAATTTCAATGCCTCATCGAACTGTATAGCAATCTGTGATATATGTATAGTAATCTGCTATATAGTTAATTGGTAATATTGTTAGTTACTTATCAACTACATGCTACCCAAACGCTGGTGCACGGGCCAAAAGCCACCTCCACAAAGCGCAGGAACCAATGGAAACCGCCAAAAAGGTGCTGACAGAACCTGTTTCCCGATGTCGGGAATGCAATTGCCCGTGGTTCAGGGAAGCTGAGCAGATTTCTCATATATAACAGCTATGTACTATCATATAGAAATTACCCGATACTTTTAAAGCCTGTAAATGTTGCAAGGGAAGGCTAGAATGCCTAAAATAGCTAATGATTTCGGCTTTTAATACAGAAATGTTGAATAATATTTTGTTCTTTGGAGCACTCGCTTGGGGTAATATTAATTAAATATTATAAATGAGTTGGGATTTCCTTACACACTTGTTCTTTCTTTAATAAAAAATTCTGTAGTTAAATAACTCCAACAACACAATTGAATATGATGTCCGCAATTAGAGCTTCCGTTGTCAAGGCCAACACAAAATCCTTTTTAACTAGTGCAGTTAGAACCAAGGTTACTCTTCCAGAATTAAAATATAAATTCACTGAATTAGAACCTTTTATTTCTGCAGACTTAAACACTTTACATTATACCAAACATCACCAAACTTACGTCAATGGTATAAATCAAGCATTAGAACAACATGCTACTGCTAAGGAAGCTGGCGATCTTAACAAATGTGTTGAATTACAACAAAACATCAAATTCCATGGTGGTGGTTACACCAACCATTGTTTATACTGGGAATCATTAGCTCCACAATCTAATGGTGGTGGTAAATTACCAGAAGAATCATCTGCATTTTACAAGGCTGTCATCTCTCAGTACGGCTCTTTCGACAAATTAATCAGTTTATCCAATGCTGCATTAGCTGGTGTCCAAGGTTCCGGTTGGGTTTTTATCTGTAAAAACTTAAACAACGGTGCTGTTGAAATTGTCCAAAGATACAACCATGAAACTGCACACGGTAACTTAAAACCATTACTTGCTCTTGATGCTTGGGAACATGCTTACTACTTACAATACAAGAATGTCAAGGTTGATTTCTTCTCTGCTATCTGGAACATTATTAACTGGGCTGAAGCATCTAAGAAATTCGATGCTTAGAGTAATATATATATATACATTTACATATATAAGCTTTTTTAGTCATTATTTCTTTTATTATTCTTTTATTCATAAGTATATAAATTATTATTCAAGATGTTATTATAAAACTGCACCAAAACCGAATGTTATTTTAATTGCCTTGAAATATTTATCTTTAAAGTTATCTTCAACTAATTCTTCATCACCAATAGGGACACCATTCATTTCAACATTCATAATAGTTTCACTGCTACCTTGGTCTAATCTAAATGTAACCTTAACATAATGACCTTCCTTCCATGAACTTAATCTCCACAACATTTCAATTTCTTTATTTTCAACTAATCTAATAATTTTACCTTCAACACCACCTCCAAAAAGTTTGAATTCTGCACCAACCTTTGGCTCAATTCCACCAGGTGATGATCTTGTCCATATTGAAACTCTTTGTGGATCTAGCAATGTTATATATAATTGTTCAGCGGATGTATTAAATTCAGAACTTAAATTTAATTTTGTAATATTATATTTTTGGGCATATTGAGGTAATGGTAATGACTTTGAATCTTTTGAACTGCTACTTTTATTAAAAGTAGTCTTCTCCTTTATAACAGCCTTCATATGATTCATATTTTGATTACCTTTAGTAAAAGTGGACATAACTTGAGAATCATCAACTTGAATATCTGAGCCATGAACATTGATTAAAGTTGGACCAAAATCTTCTAAAATTTTTCTGATCTCCGAAACCAATTTACTTCTGATTAAAACTCTGCTCGGTTCGTCAATTCTTTCATCCAAATTAAATTGGTACTCATCAGGTTCAGTATCATACATAATTTCAGGAATTGAAATTGTACCTTTGTGTCCTGTGCTGGATTCATAATTTATAACTAAAGATAAATCATAAAGCGAAATAACTTTACCTTTACGTTGACAAACTTCACAATCTCCATCTAATGATTTAACAGATGTTAATTTAACATTAGTATCTTTTTCACTTGCTGAAATGTTTTTTAATTTTTCATCAAAATATGCACGAGCCCAATCAATGCAATTTTTATCAACCCAGTGCCAATTATTTGGATTTTGAACAACCATTATTTATAGATCTACCTATATTATTGCTTTAAGGAGAATATAAAAGCACTTATTTAAATGTTTAATCAACTGCAATTAAGGTGATGTATATATATATAATGAAATATAATAAATAGCATTTTCAAAAGCGAGGAAAAGGCGGCTTGAAAGATTTCCAGGTGGAAAGTTCTAGAACGTTTATTTGATTTTATTTTATTTCATCTGCTTTTATTCAGTTTTATTTACTTTTATTCATCTATATATACAATAACATATATACAATAACTCTCTATATATTTCCAATTTATTTAAATGGAACAGTCATGTTTATATGGACCGCTTTATTTTCGGTGAATAATTCAAGCGCATATGAACCTAATTCTCTACCGATACCAGACATTTTGGAACCACCGAAAGGAACATGAATATCGGAATCACCATTGGAATTAATCCAGACCATACCTGCTTCTAATTTAGAAGCAACATTATGTGCCTTTGTAATATTATTAGAGAATAATGAAGCTGCTAAACCGTAAGTTGTATCATTAGCTCTTTCGATGACTTCTTCAACAGTCTTGAATTTTGTAATTGCAACGACAGGGCCAAAAATTTCTTCTTTCATAATTGTCATGTCATCTGTACAGTCAGTAAAAATGAATGGCTTACAGAAATAACCAGGACCGTCAATAAATTCACCTGAAACCAATTTTGCACCCTCCTTCTTACCAATATCAACATAAGATTTGACCTTTTCGTATTGAAGACTTGAAACTAATGGACCAATTGTACAACTGTCATCGAATGGATCAGCTGTTATTGCCTTTTCTTGTGTTAATTTCTTAAAACCTTCAATAAATTTATCGTAGATGTTTTCTTGGATGAAAAATCTTGAAGTGGAAGTACAAACTTCACCTTTATTGTACCAAATACCCCATATAGCCCATTCAATAGCTAACTCAAGATCACAATCATCAAAAACAATATATGGAGATTTACCACCACATTCAAGAGTGACTTTTTTAAGATTGGATGAACCAGCACCTTCCATGATTCTTTTACCGGTAGCAGTTGAACCAGTAAATGCAATTTTGTTTAATTTAGGATGTGCAACCATTGCGGATCCAACATCTGCACCAAACCCGGATAAAATGTTTAAAACACCTTTTGGTAAACCAACTTCAAGAGCAATTTTACCGTAAAACAATGCGGATAATGGAGTTATTTCACTTGATTTCATCACAACTGTACATCCAGTTGCCAAAGCTGGAGCAATTTTCCAAGCCATCATCATGAAAGGGAAATTCCATGGAACAATACCACCAACAGCACCCAATGGGGTTGGTTCAACGTAACAAATTTTATTCTTACCTAAAACTGAAGACCCAATCAATTGTCCAGTGTGTTTGTCGGCCCAACCGGCGTAGTATTTAAACACGTCCGCCGATTCTGCCAAATCTGCAGATAAACATTCATTAGCGTATGGTTTACCATTATCGAGAGATTCAATTGACGCAATGATTTCGGCATCTCTCTTAATAATTTCATACATTTTATATAGCAGATCTCCACGTTCAGCACCAGTTAGATCCGACCATTCGGATGATTTGAATGCTACATTTGCTGCTGCAACTGCATCATCGACATATTTAGGACTAGCCTTATAGACTGCGCAAATTGGTGTTCCTGTTGATGGATTGATGGTTTCAAAAGTTTCTTCTGTTTTGACCCATTCGTTGTTAATGAACAAACCCAATGGTTGTTCAATACTTTTACCATTTGGTGTAGTGATTGTAGCAAAAAGATCTGACATATTTTTTTCTTACTTTACTTTACTTTACTTTTCTTTTCTTTTCTTTTTTCACCAACTTCCCAATCTATGCCATCTCCAAATCAAAGGGACCCTTTTTCAACGGACCAAGCTTGGTTTTTATATTTTCACCCGCTTATCTTTCACCACAATTGTTTTTATTGATAAAAAAGCCGATAAGCACTCGAGCGTGCCGAATTGCGGTTTCGGGCCGTCCGAAAAGGGAAGGTGCATACCACACCCGGGGTTCGCCTAGCGTCTGGGTGCAGACGTATGGGTGTAAGATATGGTTGGATTATAATGTCGGAACGTAGCCGGAGACATGGAGAAAAACAATGCAGTTGCCGCCAAAACTCGCCGCCGTTACTCGTTACTGATGTTTCACCGCCTTGTCAAATGTGAAAACGCCTGTGGCAGCAGTTTGCAGATTTAGCACAGTTCTTGTTATTCGATTACAGGTGCTATACCCAGATTTTTTACTAGACACATTATCTCAGTATCTGCATCAACAGCCCTTAACAATTTTTGGCCACTACTGAGCATTATGTGTTTGCAGCCCTTTCTCTCTTCGTAGTGGGCTTACAATATACCACAACTACAACTCCAATCTCGCTATTGTGTTTCCGCTCCAGGATTCGAACCGCGTCGAAATCAACAGCGTCTGATGCAACAAGTTTTGGAATTTTGAAAATTTTGTACTTTTTGGAATTTTTTATTTTTTTTATTTTTTTTATTTTTTGTATTTTTTATTTTTTGGGATTTTTGGAATTTTTGGAATTTTTTATTTTTTTTATTTTTTTATTTTGTGCATTTAACATGAATCAAGATATTTTTCTAAATAGATTCAAATTACCTTTTGTTAAGCTTTATTTCTGGCACACAGCTGTGTATATATTCAATCGAAAATGTTGATACGAAATTCTCAGAATAATAAGACTGCTGATATAGGTATCAAGAAAATAGTGCACAAAAAAACGTTAAAATCACATAAACCAATCATTTCGGAATCTATTCTGGATGTAGATTCACAAAGATATTATATTATAGCCGTCTTTATACTTATACAATCATGGAAACTTTATGACCTTTTTATATTACATAGATACTCAAATCCAGATAATATCACAATTGATAATATTGATTACAATCAAGGATTCTTTTTGACCAATTTTTTGCATCCAAAAGTATCATTTGTTTTTAAATATTTTTTCTTGGACAGTCTGATCATCCTGACAATTCCATTTTTAAACATACCGAAACTTTTGTTTACGCCATCATTTAGTATATTACTGCTGATTATCGTTAACTGTATCACAATTCTTTTAACATGTGCTTATCCTTTCACTCTGCCCTCAATTATGTTTTCCCTTTACAGGTCAATTTTCCCAGAAAAAGAATTGGCAATTATGGAAACTTATATTGATACCGACTCAATTATTAATCGATCTGAATATTTCAAGGGTAAAAAGACAATTAGATATGCACCAGATTCCTCAATTAAGATTAATCCATACAATCAACAATTTTGCATTCGTCCGGTTTATAATAGTAAAATCAAAATTCCAATTAAAGTTGAATCAGCTTATGATTTGAATTTTCTTCAATTGAATTATCATGATTTTAACAATGATGATACACTGTTTAATTATACTCAAAAGGATATTAAAAATTTTATTGTTACTGATTATTATAATTCCCCATATTCAAAAGTTGATGCTTCAGTTCTTGCAGATTCAGTTTCTCAAATTTTAGAAATTCCAATTGATAAACCTGGTTATTATTCTATCAAATTAGCAACTGATAAAAAGGGTAAACAGATTCGTTCATATAGATCAGATACAATCATACCTGTTTGCCCTGAAGCTTTCATTTCCCAAAGACCTTCATTTACTTTTGATAAGTGTATTGATGACTCAGTTGATGATATAGAAATTAATTTATTAGGTGTGCCTCCATTCACTTTACATTATGAGGAAGAAATTAACGGACGTTTATCTAATCTACCACCAACAATTGTTTCAAATGTTGAGAAAATTGATTCCCCATTAAATTCAAAGGTTACTGATGAAACAGAAAAGATCAAATATGCTTCGAATTATTTGCGTGATATTTCATGGGCTAAAAGTTATAATATTACACTTCCGATTGGTGAAAAAAAATTAGGAAAAACCGGTAGTTATATATATACAATTAATAAAATTACAGATGGTTTTGGTAATACTATTTCATATACCCCAGATCCAAGTGATAAATCAACTTTTGTTTCATTTGTTTCTCACCCTAAACCAATTTTAAGTATTTCTGATCCTAATTCAATCCCAATTTTAGTCAACGGTGATAAATACCTCGATATTAAAATTTCAAATGCTGATTCCTTATATAAAGAAAGTCCTTTTGATGTTTTTTTCAAATATATTCCAAATGAAAATGATAGTACTTTTGAATCTGAACTTTTTAAAAAAACTTTTGATTTGAGTAAAAATGAGGATTTAAAGATAAAAGTTAGTAAACCAGGTACTTACATCATTGAAAAAGGTAAGAGTAGTTACTGTGATTGTAATATTGGTATCGATTCACTTAATGTTTTATCTGCTAAATTACCAGAAATGGCTGTTTCATTGGATCCTATCATTGATAACTGTGTTGGTACAACTGGATTTAAGTTTGGTTTCGAATTTGCTGGAAATGCACCTTTTGAACTCGGCTACAAAATATCAAGACTTGATCCAAATGATTCTAATAAAGTTATCAGAGTTGAAAAAGTTAGTTCAATTAGATCCGAATCAAAGACTTTAGAATATAATTTTAAACCTTCAAGTGAAGGTTCGTACTCTATTGAATTTGTTACTTTAAATGATAGATATTATAAAAATCAAATTAAATATCAAAACGGTGAATATAGATATATCACTTATTTTAAACAAAAACCAAAGGCTTATTTTAATAGGGGTAATAAAATTCAAAGATTAAAAAGTTGTTATGGTACATATTCAGAAACCTCTCTTAATATTGAAGGTAAAGCGCCATTTAATATTACTTATGATATTATTTCACCAGACTATTCTGTTGAAAGTTTTAATCTAGAAAATATTAACGAAAAAAGGATCAACATTAAAACTCCCAAACTTACCAAGGGTGGGGAATATATTTTGGCTCTTAAACGTGTGTCTGATTCAAGTGAATGTGAGGTTGAATTCAAAGGACAGGAAGTTCACATTGATGTTAAAAATGATATTCCACAACTAAGCTTTGTAAAAGATGATACTTTTGAAATTGTTCAAGGCTCATCATACACTGTTCCATTAAAATCTCAATCAACTGAAAAAATTGATTTGATTTATTCTTACCAATCTTTTGATGGTAGAATTAATAAACAGTACACTTTAAATAATTATGACCATACTAAAGGCCTAGAGTTGTTCAACGAAGGTATTTACAAATTAGTTTCGTTTAAACAAGATAAATGCCCCGGTAAAATCGTTAATGATTTAAAAGTTGAAATCAAATATCTACCTGTTCCAAAAATAGCATTTCAAATGGACTCAGAAATTTCCAAAATTTCAGATTTTGTTATGGAAAAATCAAAGGTTTGTGTTAATCAAAATGATCAAGTTAATTTTCAACTATCTGGATCACTACCATTTATTATTAGATATCAAATTCATCATTCTAATGGAAAATTGGAGGAAAAAATTGAACAAATTAATAGCCATATTTTTACTCTTCAACTTTCAACTGCCAACGAAGGCTCTTACGCATATACAATTAAGGATATTTATGATTCTATCTACAAAGAAGACGTATTGAAAATGTTAACAAAAGCTAATAGTTATGTTTTCCAACCGTTGACCTTAAAGCATGAAGTTTCTTCTTTACCTTCAGCTATATTCTTGAATAATGAACACAAAATTCAAGCATGTATTTCATCTTTGAATGATATAACGCATATCGATCCAATCAAAATTAGTCTTAAGGGATTATTACCGATTTCTTTGAAAGTTGACATTTATCATGAATTAGATGGGGTTTTGGAAACTGTGGAATTCACTGATATCCAAACTTATATAGTTGATTTATTATCAATATATGAATACCTCGGAATTGGAACTCATATCATTTCTATCAACCAGGTTATTGATGCAAATGGTTGTGTTTCTGGTGAAAATAGAGGTCATGATGAAACAATCACAATTCAAGTTAATGATATTCCAAAGATTAGACACTTAGTTGAAGAATCCAATCAAATTTCCGATTTTGAATCCAACAAGGGATATAACTACTACTGTGTTGGTGATCAAATCACATATATGCTAAACGGAATTCCACCATTTAATATTAAATATGAATTTAATTCTGTTTCACAAGAAGTTCAAATCCCAGGTAATTACTTCAAACGTAGGGCTCCAGGACCAGGTATTCTAAATATTAAATCACTTTCAGATTCTTCAGCAAAATACTGCATGGTTGATTACAATGAATTTAGAGATGATTTGAGTGCAAAAATCCATAACTTGCCATCTGTTGAAATTGTCCAAGGGGATAGCATAGAGGAAGATATCCATGAAGGTGAACAAGTTGAAATTACATTTTTATTAACGGGTACACCACCGTTTAAATTAACTTACATTAGAAAGGAATTAGATGATCCTTCAAAAATTGTTGAAACGGAAATTGTTGAAGACATTAAAACTAATGAATACCATATTATGGCTAATTTAGAAGGTACATATGAAGCAATTGAAATTCAAGATAGATATTGTATAGCAAGAAACCATAAAATATAGATTTTATTATGTTTCTATGTTTCTATTTGTTTTTGTAATCTATTTTGTACTAATATTAATTAAAATGGGTTATTTGAAAAAAAAAACTATTTAGCAAAAAGGTTAGAGAAATTTATAAACTCCAAGTTCAGTCATATATGGCGTTGTTTCCTTCTGTTCGTACGATGCTTTAGAATATAAGGCTACTGCACCCGTAACAATATCCACGGAAGGAACACCTTTCCTATTCACCCATTGTTCGTCGTTAATTAATAGCAATGAACGGCTATCTTTATCTAACGAATTTGAAAATGCCATCTTCACAGTTTCATCATGTATATTTTGGGATAATTCTGAAAGTTTTGGAGGCCTCCAGTGTTCAATTTTTTTAGAAGTCTTCTTAATTTCGTTCATGTGATATGTACCAAATGATGTTAAAGACATCTGTTTAGGGTTGCAAGTTTTAAGAATTGGTGTTCCGCTAGTTCCTGTTTGTTGGGTTAAAATTTGTGGTGATACAAAATAAGATTTTTGACTCTGTTCGTGATCAATTAGTGTCTCGTCACTTTCATTAATTATCCTGTTGGTTTCTTCAGAAAGTTCAGAAATTATAGGCAAGTTAGATATTGAAATATCCGATGTGCATATGACCTGCACTTGATTGGATGTACATTGATTCTGAGAAAAATCAGGGTTTGAGTAGATACTTGGTGTAGCACATACCATATCTGAACAATCAATGTCATAATCACTCTTCTCTTCACTACATTCTTTTTCAAAATCTTCTTTGGAACATTCAATAGTGTTCAAAGTAGTGTTTTTCTTAAAATAATTTTCTTCTGTTTTTGGTGAAGCAAAGGTATCAATATTTCTTGGATTGCTTTCAAGATCTAAAGGAATCGTTTCAGTAGGCCCTATGAGATTGAAATCTGAAACTTTGCCACCACATTTATCTAAGGTTTGAAGCATAGAATGATGCCCATCTATCGAAAACTCATCGTGTAAAATTTTGGACTGGGTTTTTAAACTTTTAGGAGCAGGTCTACTTGAATCTTTAATTTTGTTTTCTATCACGTCCAAGCATGGAACTTCAGTTGAATCTTTCTTGGTGTTTAGTTCATTTTCTTCCAAGTTATGTATCCCATCCACTATACCAAGTAATGAACTCTTAAAATTCTCAGCCAATTCTTTTTCATTGACTACCATTATATCAGACTTTTCCGGTTCAATATTTAAATCAAGTTTATCAGACGGAATATTTATGGAGATATACCACGTCAATGGTAATAGAAATAAATTATCAGAATAAGATTCATTTATTTTTCCAGCAATAAGTTTACCAAATTTATGTGTTAAATTCAATGGTCTTTTATTAACTGTTAAAACCTTCAAGTTCTTTTTGATACTTGGAACATCACTTGCCTTCATTTTTGGTAATATTGCATCAACATGTACCACAAAGTCGCCAAAATTACTGGATTTTACTTGAAAACTAAAAGATCTTTGGCATAGCCAATTCCTTTTTCTTGATTCTAATATATCATACATGAACTGTAGTTTATCAGGGTTATTTGAGAAAGTTCTCTTTTCAACAGTTACAATGTTCCCATTCGTAGCCATTCTAACATATCGCAATTGAAAACGTATATCTCTGAAAGCCAGAGCCAATTTAATAATCAACTCTTGAATTTCTTTTAAAATTTTGCCTTTTCGTTTCTTTAAAAAGTTATATCTAACTGGGACCGACTTGAAAAGCCCAACGACCTCAATTGACGTTCCAAAAGTACCAGATGTGGGTTTAGGATTAGCTATAGGAAGACCTGAATTATCCACGGACCATGTTTCCCCCATCATATCTTTTTTTGTTTTTGTGCTTATCTTTACAGTTTTGGCCAAGCGGGCAATAAAGCTAAGAGCTTCTCCTCTAAAACCCAAGGTTGAAACTCCACTTGAAAGCTCAGCAGCAGATTTTAATTTGGAAGTTGCACAATTCAAGCACATCAAATTTCTATCTGCTTTCATCACACCAGTACCATCATCCTTTACTGAAATGTAATCTAATCCTGCAGTATCTTTGTCTAGCTCTATGTATATGTGTCCAGTTTTGTTTTCACCCAAGGCAATTCTCTCACATATGGAATCAATAGCATTTTCTACCAATTCTTTTATGACTAATGTTTGTGACTGAACTGATGATGTAGAAATAATAGTGGCAGAAACAGCTTTTGGCAATCGCCGTATCCCCATTATTATTAGTTTATTCAGGCATCAGATCAACTTCAGCTAGAGTTGTAGATTGTGTGTAAAACATCTACAAGTTGAGTTCGAGCCGCTTCCTTAAAATTTCGGACTTTGCATGGAAAAAATCAAAATATCATAATGACGTGTTTTGTATCTAAATCAAAATCTAAATCAAAAAGCCATTGGTAAAAAACAATGTACTTGGATGTTAAGAAATTGATCCAATTTCTAGGACCAGGATTATTGGTTTCGTGTGCTTACATTGACCCAGGAAATTATTCCACTTCAACAGCAGCAGGTGCCCAATTTAAGTATGCACATTTATTTTTCATTTTAATATCTAACATATTTGCAATTGTCTTACAATGTCTTTGTATAAAATTGGGAACTGTTACAGGTTTAGATTTGGCTGAAAACTGCAGAAAATATTTACCAACGTGGCTGAATCTAGTGAATTACGTGCTGGCAGAAACAGCAGTCATTTTCACTGATTTGGCGGAAGTTGTCGGAACTGCAATTGCACTTAACATTTTATTCAACATACCTTTAAAAGTTGGAGTTTTACTAACTATTCTGGACGTTCTAGTGATAATTTTTGCTTACAATCCAGATGGGTCGATGAGACATATCAGGAAATTTGAAATTTTTGTGTCATCATTGGTTATCTTGACATTCGGATGTTTCATAATACTAATAAAAAAAGTTAACATCGAATCGAAATTGGAATTATGGGAAGGTTTCTTACCATCCAAAGTCTTGTTTAAGGAAAAAAGTGCCATTTATCTTGGTTTGGGCATCATTGGGGCAACAGTAATGCCCCATTCTTTATATTTAGGTTCGAATTTAGTCAAGCCTAGGTTAAGAGACTTTGATATTAAATCAGGATCTTATAATGTCGAAACCATTGTTGGAGGTAAATCAATCCACAAGCCATCTTTTAATGCAATTAAATATTGCTTGAATTATTCATACATTGAATTAATTTTGTCACTTTGTGTTATTGCAGTTTTCATTAACTCTTCAATTTTAATTGTCTCTGGTGCATCTTTATTTGGTAAGCCTGGTGCCAAAGATGCCGACTTGATTTCCATCTATGATATGTTATGCGAATACATTTCAACTCAAGCCGGTTTCATTTTTGCACTAGCTATGCTTTTTTCAGCTATTGCTGCAGGTGTTATATGCACAATGTCAGGTATGGTTATTTCTGAAGGTAGCGTTAATTGGAAAATGGATCCCTTTTATCGAAGACTTTTAACAAGAACAATTAGCATAATCCCATGTTTATTTATGGCTTTATTTTCAGGCAGATCAGGAGTTGCTACTATTTTGAACTTGTCACAAGTTATACTTTCATTGATTTTACCATTTGTTTCTGCACCGCTTTTATATTTCACTTCTAATAAAGCTATAATGACCGTTAAAGTTAGAAGTGAACAAAATGAACAAGAACCAAATGAAACTTGCTTCTTACTTGGTAATCAAACAAATGTTGAAACTGTCGATTTTTCCAATTCTCTGCTTACGAATATTTTGGGATTTTGTTCATGGTTTTTAATTGGTTTTTTTAACTTGTACCTAATAATACAGTGGCTCAAAGGTGAAGACGTCCATTTTTAAATATCTTATACAAAAGATAATGAAATTTATTTTACTAGAAATTTTAATGTTACACGACTATTTATTTGTACATCATTTATAAAAAGTTTATGTCAAAATAGGTCATCAGCTTTTTCATCAGCACTCTCACCCCTATCAGCATCCTCTTCATCCCCAACATTTAGTTTACTACCTTCTTCCTCAATCACTTCATCTACAAATTCAGCTTTAGAGTCTTTCTCGGCATCAATATCGTCATCATTCCCTAATTCTATAACTCCATCTTCATCGACATTTGTAATTTTTTTATGATTATTTTCCTGATGTAATTTTTCAAGAATTGAATCCAGTCTGCCTTCAATTTCAGCCTGTTTTTCAATAAAAAATGTATTTCCAACACTCTTCTTTTTGATTTGAGTGATTTTCCCATTAGGAGGAATCTTTGGCCTATTGTTTCTTTGTTTGAGCGGTAATTCATCATCTTCAATTAATGGTAGATCATCTTCGTTTTGAATTTCTAAAAATGGTTCTTCAATAATTTCATTATTGGCAACTTGCGATTGATATCTCTTCAATTGCTTACCATATATCAATCTAGTCTTATCAAGTAAATCGCTATAAAATGGTTGCAGGATTTCAAATTGATTTGGAATATCTTTTTTAAGCATCTTGTTAAACTTAAATTCCTCAAAATCTTCATAAATACGTTTCGCCATATTTTTATTCATTTGATTGAATTGATGTGATAACTTAGATTGAAGTAAATGCAATGGAATATTTGAAGTCAATAAGCCAAATTCCTTGTCCAATCCCAATTCCTTAAACCCAAAAAAGTCCTCCCCAATTTCATCGGAGAAATCACCATTCACAAATTGTTCTGAATCATCATTAAATTGAGTTTCACTAATTTCTTGCATACTAGGACGTAATAAATCACACAAAAAGTTTTCCAAACCAAATTTAAGATCAATCAGCTTTTTATTTTGTTTAGTCAATTGTTCTTTATAATAAGTGTAAATAGAATCTGGATTTTGAATACCATTATAGCTCAAAACAATTTGCAAAATTTCTTTGCAGGTTAAGGGTTCATGATTCTTTATTCTCAATTTGTTGATTGATTTCGACTCCATCTGGATTTTAAGCGTTTTTGCTAGGTTGCAGATATAATTTTTAGAAACTTCAGTTAATACTGCTGCACATGATGTTGATGTTTGTTCAAAACCATTCAACATAATCATTGCAGAAACAGATTTTTGCAAGGATTGAGATGCAATTTTTTCTGTCATCATATCTCTTGTGCATAGCTTAGACATGGGATCGATATCCTCAAATTTAATTTTTGGATGAGTTGGTGCAACAAATTGAGATTGATGAACAAATTGAGTGGTTTGCATAGTTCTAATGAGATTAATCTTAAAGCAAACTTTTCTAATATCTTGCATTAGTGAAATATTATCTAAGATTAAACCATTCGATCCTTGAATTTTTAATTTAAAAGAACTGTCAGGCAAATCATCTAATTTTTGACCCTTTTCAATCATTTCTTCCAAAATCTGTTCTTCAAGTTTATTAAAATCAATGTTTTTATGCCTTAAGCCAGGTATACCACCAGCAACGTCATATTCAATAAGATATGGATCATCATTTTCATCAAAATATTTTCTATTTTTATGTAAAACAATATTAGATTCATTATCCAGATACTTGCTAAAATTATGCATTTGAGTTTTAGTTCTTAATGTGGCTTCAGTATCAGGCTGAATTTTGTTATCTTTAAATAACATAGATCTTTGGTTACACAATTTGTATCTGGTATTTGATGTTAAAGTTTTCCATGTTAACATTTCCAAATCATCATTATCATCGTTCACATCCTCATCAATAAATTCTTTTTCATTCATAATAGTTATTTCCTGATCGTCGTTCTCATCAACATCATCATCATCATCGTCATCACCACCATTTTTAATATCAATGCTAACATCATCATGTTGAGGATTTTCACTATTAATCTTTTCATCTTTATCCTCATCAGATGCTTTTTGTTCTGCTTCTTGACCTTCCTTTTCATCATTTTTATCGTAAATTTTATCCCCATTTGATTTCACATCAGCATTTGGTTTATCTATGGTTGGCACAACATCTGCACCATTTGACTGTAAATTAGAAGTATTTGTTTCATGCTCATCCGTTTCTTTTTCTTTCACATGCATAGTGTCATCAATGTTAAAATTTTCAGAATTATTAGTATCAGGCAAAGGTGAATCTGATGTATGAGAATTCAAATCATCTTTTGAAGTTTCTCCTGTGGATTCAATATCAACCAAAACTGGAGTTCTCCCAAGATTGACGCCCCTTCCCTTTCTTGTAGTTTTATTCCCCATACCTCTTGCAGAAACTCTTCCAAAATTTTGATTTTCTTCTTTATCTTTTTCTTTCATTTCTAGTTCAGCTGCCTCTTTTTCAACTTCCGTTCTATCCCTAATAGTTATGTCAGGAATTAATGGAATCAAACCTAAAGTTTTCTTTCTCATTGCAATTGCATCAGTTCTCAAAAAGTGTTTAGGATCGGAATTATAAGTTAAACAATTTTGCCAAATCAACATTAGGTCATCAACAAATTCCTTTTTGTTCTGGTATTGTAAGGTTTTTAACTTTTTCAAAACTGTATTCAAGTCCATCGGAGTCTTAATAATTTGATAATAATTTGGAGCCTCTCTTTTAGAAACACGATTAAGGAAAGGAGTAGAATGTTCAGTATAGCTTCGTAATTCAGTTACAACTTTTTCACAAGCTTCATAAAGTTCTTCTTGACCAATCTTATTATAGTTGGCCCATTTTGAACGATTTTTTCTGACATCCATAATCAAATTTTTCAATTCTACATCTGTAACACCGAGTTTATCCCTATTTGCTTCGATCTTTTGCAATAAATTCTTAAGAGACAAGTTTGCAGCACCCCCCAAAGACATTAATTTATTAACTTGTTTTGAATCGGAATCTTCAGAACTTTCCTTGGGCTGAATATCAGCAGATTCTTCAACTTGCTTATTGCTCCTTTCTAACTTCCTCCTTTTAAGTATATTTGGTAGATCATTTTCAAAACTATGATAAGTTTTATTGAAATTTTTAATTAATTTAAGTTCATTCTGCTTTTCCATACTTGACTCAATTGCCGAAGAAGTACCCAAAATTGGATGCACCATTTCACCAATTGCTTCTGCATCAGGAATTAGTTCAGAAACACTTGGATATTTTGGTTTTTTCAGTAATTCTTCTTTACTAACAAGTAGCACCAAAGATTCCGTGGTATCATCATATATCAAATCATTCTCTATATTATCATCTTTTTCGGATTCTATAGGTTTATCCTCAGCGTTTTTATTGTCTCCTGAGGACACTTCATTCATATCTTCATCATCTTCGTCATAATCGTCGTCTTCATCGTCATTTTTAGTCGAAACCTTCAACAAATTGGCCATGTTTGTACTATTTGTAACAGATTCATCAACTGCCACTTCGTCACCTACAATATTATCTTCCAGAAGTTTAAACTCAGAAACACCTTCTGCAGCATCACCCATATAATAATAATCAATGGCCTTTTCATACAACAAATATCGTACTGTTGCATTCAAATTTCTCAGTGCAGAATAGCCTGGTTTCATATAGATGTTTTCATTGGAATTCGAATCATCGCCCTTATCTTCTTTGAATTTTAAAAACAATGATCCTTTTAAAAATGACACCCAGATTGGACTTTTTCCATCCGGTTCAAGTCTTGGATCCAATAAAGTCTTTAAAAGATTGAATTGCTGGGGTGTCAAATAACAATTGAAAAATCCAGTTTCAAAGAGCTCTTTTGTAACACTCCAAAGATGTTTCTCATCTCCTTGCTCAAACGCCTGCAATGTCCTTTTTCGTTTCACAGACACCATAGCTCTGACCACCTAATACAATCTGTTTTTAAAGCTTATTTATGTTTCCAAAAGAAAAAATGTGTATATGTATATCTTTCCAGCTTTAAATTGTTTCGCATGCGTGAAGATATTTTTTGAGAAACCCATCAGGAAGGCTTTACAACTGTACAGATTACAGATTACAGGCTGTTTTCTCTCTGATTTGAGATGTGTTTTAAAGGCGTAAAGTAGATTGAAGGAACAAAAAGATGCCAGATTTTGTAGACAAAGTTTTTGACTACACATCATACACAATTCAAGGTGCCTCAACGGTAGTTCAAAGTGGATATTTGGTTTCTAAAGATGCTCTAGAATATTCATATGACACATCGAAATGGATTGGTGGTTTTATTGCCGGTGGTGCAAAGAGCTTCTATGGTAAGGTACAAGAAACAGTTCCTGAAGGAATAAATATGATTACTAAAGTTACTTCAAGTCCGCCTCCTCCACCCACCACTATTTCGGGTATTTTATACAACAATGTCTCCAACTTTATGAACAGAAATATAACAACGATCGGACTCGGAATTGCGTTACCATCTTTAGGATACAGTGCTTTTAAGTTATACAGAAATTTGATCCCATGTGAACGATTTGCTAGCAGGTTAGATGGTAGATACCGTTATGAGGTTGTGCTTGTCATTGGGTCAATGAATTCTACATTTGTTTCTAGACTGGTGAATGATTTGAACACTCGTGGTTACATTGTTTTCGTTACTGTTATAAATGAACAGGAGTTGGAATTAGTTGAAGCAATTAATGATACAGATATCAGACCTTTACTTATTGATTATACCAATGAAACATCGGTTAATCATAGCTTATTAAAATTAGCAAGCCTTTTGGATACTAGAATTGATAACGTTCCAAATGAATTTTATTATCACTTTAAAGGTGTTTTATCTATTCCAAATTATACTAATCTCCCAAAAATAAGGAAGCTGGAAGAGTTGAATGCCAGTGAATATCTCCGTATCACTGAAGCATTTTTTTTGAAAATTAATACACTTCTCTTTAATGGTCTTCTCTCTATAATTAGGGAAAGTAATGCTCGTAAAGCGGCAATTGAAATCTATAATAATGAAAAAGTCAAAGGTGGTTATGCAAAACTTATCTTTATCAATTTTTTAACTGTCCCAAGTAATGATACAAGGAGGTTGGCACATAATTTGTGTTTAGACATCAATAAAACTTTCTACAAAAGAATTTATTCAGAAGTTTCAACATCATTGAGAGAATCCTTATTCAGAACATTCAGTCAAGCTGAAAATCCATTGATGATTGATACTACTTCTTTAGATATTATTTTACATAAAAATCAAAATTCAACAATGATATCTAATTATCAAATAATAGAAACTCTTACAACTCATTTTAACAAAAAAATGAAACCAAAGGATCTTCATAATAAGATTTTTGATTTACTTAATCAAACAGCTTTGAAAAAAAATTATAGGTTAGAAAACTGACCCGAGACAGGGGTAGTCCCGTTTTTTGATTATTTTGACTGTTATTTTTGTGGTATACTCTTATTTTTTATTTTCATTTTTCAATGTTTAAGTCCTTTATAAATTCTATATCTATGCTAATATTTTACATCTAGTAACAGTGTGATCTTCGACTGTACCAGCAGTGAAGTCAGCTATTGATAAAATACCTTTTCTATCCAAAGCGTACAATTTATAACCGTCTAAATCAAATTTGATAGAAGCAGCCTCCTTTGCTCTCGATGCATTTGCAACCTCTAGAACAAGTGATACTCTTTTATTATCATTATCATCCATTCTAGGCGCAGTCATAATATAAACATTACCGTTTCTGTTCACATATGCAACACTATCACCTCGAGGAGAAACACAACATTTATGAATTGTTGAACCAACTTCATCAACCTTCATTAATAATTTGGGTTTCGCAATTCCATCAGGTCCTGATATTGATGTGATATTGGTGTCAATAATAATAGGTTCAGAATTTTGTGACAGTGATGCTATAGACATCAATACATTATCAGGGAAAAAGGATAAATCTGTTATACCTTCGCTATCAAGAGATGTGTCAATTCTACGTTGAGATTTCATTATTAATGTTGGCCTTGAAGGATCAACTAAACTAACAACCAAAAATCTTGATTCTAAAACTGTTGATATCGATAATAATAAAGAATCTGAGGAAAATTTAATAATACCTATAGGGTCTCTATATGGCAATGTAAAATGGTATTTTGATACTTGAAATGAAGATTTTGAAGTTTCAGGAATTAATTTTATCAAAATAATAACTGCTTGTTCAACCTGTGTATATTTATCCTTACCGTTTATTCCTAAAGCGACGTAATTTTCATCGGGGGATGCATCAAGACAACGTATTGGAAAGCTACATTTATAGGTAAATAGACAACGCCCACTTTGATTCAAATCTAAAATTCTCATTATACCTCTGGTACCGGAGATAAATAAATAATTTTCGGTTATTTGACAACATAAATGTTCCCAATCATTTAAAAGCTCAATTGACTCACTAATGTCTGTGGTTATATTAGAATTGGCAATTATTTGTTTAATATTCATGTTTTTCAAAGTATCAAAACTTTCACCATAACAAGCATCTGATTTTCCACAGCATAAAAGTTTCGGTTGCTTTTCAGGTTTTTCTGTATCAAAAGAGTAAACTTCCCACTTTTTCTCTGTCAATAAAACCAATTTAGTCATATTTGGAGAAAATTGTGTTTGTAAATAAACTTTTGCTTTCAAAAAAAAAATGTTATTGCTAATACTATGGGTATAAACACGTCTAAAAAAAGGGAAATTTTTAGACAGTAAAAGTTCTTTATTAGGATGTCTTTTTTCTGATATTATATTATTTGTTGGATTATTTGAGATTAGTTTAGTTAAATTGGATGTATTCTGGTACGATTGTCTAGTCCTTTGTCTTTTCAGAGAGCCAAGAGACGATATGGTTGAGGAGGTTGTTGGTGAATGTGTGCTGATATTATTATTTACTGCATCTTCTGAATAATAATTGTCCTGTGATGTTAGCTTGCCTGTGAAACCAGAAAGTCGGGATTGTTCATTTGATTCAACAGAAGTGGAATTCTGCACTTCCATCAGAACCTCATGAAATGCTGTAAGAAAAGAATGGTTGTTTTGTGGCGATGTATTATTTGGATTCTGTTGACTTTGATATGTTTTAGATGCCCGTTTTTCAACACTCATTTTGGAAAATATAGAAGAGAACTCATTCATGTCGTTATCAGAATGGACCATCTCTGCATTAATTCCCGTGGCCTCCTTATAATTATTATCATTGTCTGTATTTGTGTCTGTGTTTGTGTTTGTGTTTATGTTTATGTTTATGTTTATGTTTGTGTTTGTGTTTGTGTTTGTGTCTGTGTCTGTGTCTGTGTCTGTGTCTGTGTCTGTGTCTGTGTCTGTGTCTGTGCTTGTGCTTGTGTTCTTCACTGTCCATAAATTAACTTCTTCGTTTAACTTTGTATAATATTGATACAGATCTATCATATTTTGACAAGGCGCAAGATAATACGAATCTTGCTTACCACATATAGGACAAGTAAGCAATTTCACATCTTGCTTCATCTGATGCTGTAGAAACTCTTTCGATATGATGCATCCACATGATACAATTGCCGGATCACCAACAGGTGCATAGATAAGAGAAGGTGGGCTTGTCGATGTGTCCAATCCCGCAGGTACACAGAGTAGTGCAGATAGATGTTTCAAAATATCATTGGCACTTATAGAACTTGTCCTTGACCGCCCAAGCATACTGTTTGCCCCCTGTGTGTGTGAAAACTAGCCGTGGTTCTTCTTTGTCTCTTTGTATCTGTTCTAAAAAGCAAGTACCGATTAAAGAAAAAAATCCATGCTCAAGGATTTTTTTACGTTGGCCATTTCCTCAACAAATTGCAGTGCTTTTGTTGTTCAAAGACGATACGTTTCTGTGAAGAACATACAACCAATGTCGCAGTTTTACGGGTATACGGTTGACTTGAAACTCAAGGAATTGGGGGTCAAGACCATTCGAGGAATTATCAATAACATCAACAGCAACGAAGTGGTTTTACGCAATCCTGTATATGTGAATGCAGATGGCTCATATGAAAAAGTTGGAGACAGTTCACTGGCTGTTGCATCGAGTAAAATTGCGGATTTGAATGTGATCGAGTTGGCCAAGAACAATTCGAAATATATCAAGAAACAAATGAAGATGTTGAAAAATGGTTCGGAACCTAATATGGATGATACTGTCAGCGATATTGAAACAGAAGCAGCTAAAAGTAGAGAAGGCAACGTTAAAAAGAATGGAAAGAAAAAGAAAAATGGCAACGGCAACGGCAACAAGAATAACGAAGAATTCGGATCAGGTAGTACTGATTCTTCATCGAAGAAAGAACTAGACGTGAAATACGTTGATATTTATAACGAAAAATCACAGCAACAAACAGACAGTAGTAAATCCAAGAAAAAAGTAGAGCTTGAAGAGTTTGATTTTGCTTCAAATTTGCAAAAGTTTGATAAACAATCGGTTTTCAAGAACATTTCACAAAATGACAACATTGACCAATCTGCAAGATTGGTCAGCTTTAATAAGGTGGATCCTAAGGATACTAAATATGGTATTGATGAAATGGTATTAAACAAAAAACAAGAGTCCAAATGGGATGACAATTCTGAGTATGATTATTCTAATTTTGTTAATTCAAATAAAGAATCTAGTCTACCGAACAACAATAAAAACATATCCACTTCTACTATTGCAAGCTTAACCAAATCTGAATCGGTCGATATGTTATCCAATAGACAGACATCTAATGCATCTTTTGATAGAAAGACATCGTTAACTCCAATATTTGCACAGTTTTTCAGTCCAGGAGATGATGAATCTCCTGTTCCAACATGTTCAACCCTCCAAATTTCAGAAATATTTAATCTTTGTAAAACCAAATTTGGGTTAAGTGACCAGTTAATTTGTGAAAATTCCGGTAGGAGTATATGTGAACTAATCATCAATAATATCATTGGAAATTTTAGAATTAGTATCAAGAATCACAATGAACCGCCATTAATTTTAGTTTTGGTTGGTAATAACAAGGCCGGTGCGATTGCGTTGACGGCCGGTAGACATTTATTCAATAGAGGCATTAATGTTGTTTCGTTTTTGCTCTATGATCAGCAACATTCGCAGGATGAATTATCATCTGAAGTTGACAAGGAATTAAAAATATTCAGTAACATTGGTGGTAAAATAGTTAACAATCTAGAACAATTAGAAAAGCTTTTACAATCTACTGATAGTTCCCCACTGGAGTTTATATTAGAAGGATTACAAGGATTTGACACCGATTTGAACGATCTCGTTAATCAAGAGCTCAAAATGGCCATTGATTTAATTGAATGGTGTAATTCATCCAAATTGCCAATAATGTCTCTTGACATTCCTGCAGGATTGAATCCATCGTCCGGTACTAATGACAGTGACGAAAGACTCATAGTCATGAGTAAACACCTTGTCTCCGTCGGTCTTCCGCTTTCTTCGGCTCTTAACATCTACAAGTTTGGATACTTTGAAAAGGGTAAGGTCAAACATTACCTTGTGGATAGCGCAATTCCTCGCCGGGTGTTTGCAAGTAAGGGAAGCTTAAGAAAGTTCGACAGACGCTGGTTTACAGACTCCAGTGTCGTCGATCTGCATGTTTTATAGTTGATACTGACTTGTGTAATAGTTTAAGAATATGAAAACCCCTAACATGTAATCGCAGAGTTCATAGTGCGCTCTTTTAGAGATTGTCCATTTACAGGAAACAAAAGTGGCAAAGACAAAAATCCAAGCCATTTGCCACCGGATATTGTGAATTGCAGTTGACTTAGAACAGTAAATAGACTCAAATCTACAGCAGAAGAGATCTATAGATATAGACAAGGTAGCGCATGGTTGGAATATGGTTGATTTTGTTTTGAATGAAGCTGCAAAAGGCAAAAGGATTGTCTATTCGCCAATAGAGTTATTAGAACTGGAACGATATGCAACACACACAGCAGATGTGCCAGACATTTCATTTTATAGATTCGATGCAGGTAAGCAGAGGATGAACCAATTTTTGGCAAATCGGAATTTGTCCGGCCCAGCTAAAAGGAGTAGCAATAAAACAAGTCAGAGTCGGAAATTCACCGGCTCTCGTCCTAATACAAGCAATGATCATATGTACGATGAAGAGGCCGTTCCAGAATGGATCGATGAAACAGATTTTAAGGTGGATCGTGATTTCCAAATGTATATGAAATCAGGAACATATACGACGGAGGATTTCGAAAGAGAAAAGCTGTCTTTCCGTGGAAAATCGGGTGAAAATAAAGCTAGTACTGGTTCAGACGGAGAGAATTTATCTGCAATTACAGTAAACAATCAAGGGGTTGATGACGATGAAGGTTTGAAATCGCTTCTTTTGCTAGAATTGAAAAAGGAATACGAAGAACCCGAAATTTTGGGGCCCACAGAAGAGGAATATTACCGACAACTTGAAAAGGAAAAGAGTAAGAGAGAAGAGAATGCAGTTAAAGATAGCTTGAAAAGAGGAATTGCGGTGCCAGAGAAGACAACACCGAGCCGGAATTTTGGAGATCTTCAATTTGCAATGGAAATGGAAGCAAGAAAGCAGTTGGACAATACATTTTTCAATTCTTTGATAAATAAAAGTGAACAGGCTAATAAGACATTTGATCCGCCAACCAAAGATGAAACAAATACTCCTATTATGAATACAGGATTGATGGAAGATAACGATTTTTTGACTGAAAATACTTCAAGTAGATTTAGAACCCTTCCAGCCCCATTAAATCGTTCCAATTCTCAGATTTTACCAGATGAAATGATAAAACAATCTCCATTAGAGATTGATCAGATAAATAACATATTGTCACCCGAAGAAATAAATGGGGGACAGCTACAACAGCCACATCAAGCACTTCAAAATCATAACGTACAACGTGTACAACAAATTCAAATGATGAAACATTTGGAAACGATGCAACAGGGTAACAACAATGACACTGGTATGAGTGGTCTGCCAGTGATAAATCAAAATCGTCAGTTATCTTTAAATATTTTACCAGCTTCAGAAACAAAACAAATAAATTTGAACAATCCTATATCTCCATCCATACAGCACAACAATATATCTGGTAGCACTACCAGTGAAAATCAACCAATTCCAAGACTGAATGTAGCGGTTTCGCCCTACTTTTCCTCTGGTATGGTCCCGTCTGGTATGAATCCTCCTAGAATGAATCCTCATGGAATGGGTCCTACTGTAATGGGTCCTACTGTAATGGGTCCTCCTGGAATGAATCCTCCTGGAATGAATCCTTCTGGAATGAATCCTCCTGGAATGGGTCCTCCTGGCATGGGTCCTCCTGGTCTGTCCCGTCCTGGCATGGCTCCACCTGGTATGTTCCCACCTGGCATGGCTCCACCTGGTATGTTCCCACCTGGCATGTTCCCACCTGGCATGTTCCCACCTGGCATGACCCGCCCTGGTATGGTTCCAAGTGGTATGACTTCATCTGGAGGGCTTCCTCCTGGAATATTTCTGCCTGGTGTCACTGGTAATGGGTATTCCATGGACATGAACCAACCTGTTCTTAATTCACATGTTGCAAATGGTAATCCAACTACGGCAAATAGACTATCACGCCCTATTCAACCCGGCAGGACGCAACACCCGGACATGAACGTGGGAATTTTACAGGAACAGCGTCAAAATTCACTGAATAGTGTACCTGAACAAATGAGCAACCTACCAAACCCACAACAACAAGGTCCGAATGTTTTGCCTCCTATGCCATCCAATCTACCCCCTCCAAACCAACTCCCGTCACCTTTCCGTGAGAAATACTTCCAAATCCAAGGCTTGTTAATGCAGTATCAAACCACGAGCCAAAAGCTACCACCTGCACTATTTCAAGACATAGTTAAGTTTCACCAGATACTTGAAATGCAGTTTGGTCGTCCTACAGGCGGGAATCATATGTAATTACTCTAGTCTAAGTTTTTCAACTATATAAGACATCTGTTTACATCTGTATAATATTGCAAAGCAATCCATTCATGAATTATCAACTGGAATCAAATCAAGTTTTTGAGCGTGAAAAATGTTTTTTTTTGTAGAAAAATTCAGAAAAATGTCAAGTTTAATATCTTTTTTATCAAACTTCACAATCAAAAAGGATATAGCACACTAATATACAGATGAAGGTGGTACAACAACGAGATAAATTACTTTCTAATTTTGAAGTTTACCAGCACTTGTGTGAAGTTCAAAAGGAAAATGAATGGTCATTCTCTATACCCCAATCACAAAAAAGACGAAAAAATAGGTTCAATCCACAACTACTAGATCTTGAGATAGTAACGCGTGATCTGAGTCAATATTTAATAAAGGTTGAGCAAGGAAATGATGTTAAAGTAGAGAATTTTGTTGGATTAATGCTGTTCCTAAATACTTTAGAAATCGAAGTTATCGAAAAGTTAATGATAATGAATACATTACCACGTTCCCTAGTCAATCTATACGCCATTATCGAAGAATGTGAAGATAGATTTTCTCCAGATCAATGTGAAGAAATGTTACAACAAATCGAAAAGTTTTTCCCTGCACCGCTCAAAGAAGAAATGGATGTTGACGGTGATGCGGATGAAGCTGAAAATGCTGGTGAAGAAGAAGGCGAAGAAGATGTAGAGGAAGAGGAAGAAGATGAAGAAGCCTTTGTTCAAGACAATGAATTAGAGCACGAAGGTTATATCAAAAAGAAAAATGATGAAAAGGAAATTGATGAAGTTGATGCCTAAGTACCAAAGGTTTTACAGTATTATTTAGTTTTTTAGCGTATGTGTAGAATAGTCTGCAAATTTAACTTTAATATTCATAGAAAATAAAAAATTTTATTCTATAGAATAATAGAAAATAATATAAAAGAAAAAAAGAAGTGAACAAAAAAAATATCACTGTTTAAAAGTATTAAAAGAGGTCTAAAATGTCGTTATTTTTCGATTCAGTGTTTGATTCACTTGTTGCTTCATTTGAGTCTGTTGTTGTTGTCGTCGTTGTTGTCGCCGCACCGAGAATGTTGAATAGATCATTATGTTGGACTGATTGACCAGTTGATTCTCCGCTTCCCAAACTCGAAAACAAATCATTTAATTCAGCTAATACGGAACCATTATTTTGTTCAATGTTTTCATTAACGTCGATATCTTCATTATCAAAATTGAGTAAGTTATCAGCATTCATTGCATTGTTTACAATTTCATTTTTTGCAATTTGTTGTAGTTCCTCAATCTTTTTAGTTTGCAAAGTGGACGATAAGCTAAAAGTATTATCATTTTTATTTAATGATGTGAAAGAAGATGCAGGTTTATAAAAGACCGAACTTAAATTACCTAATCTATCAAGTAATTCTTCCAATAATCCAGGTGAAAAACTTTCGATAGCAGATTCTAAAATTGGTAATTTAGTTAATACAATATCTTTTTGTAATTCTTTATCGTCCACTGACAGTAATCTCCAATACAAGAACGCCTTATCTCTCACATCTGCATTTTCAACTTTTTGGCTAGCTTCGTTCAAAATAGTTTGTAGCAAATGTGGAGTTTTAGGAGTTTCTTTAACTAACTTAATTTTCACTAATGCCGTTAATGCTGTTGATTGATTTAACGGTTCAAAATCTTCAAAATTTTCAACAATTAACGTTAACTTGTCTTCTAAATGGGGTATTTCCTTCGGATATTCTCCCAAAATCCATATGTATGATGTTAGTGCTTCTGATCTATTTAAAGACTCAAAGTTTATATCTGCAATAATAGTGAAAATCGTTGACATAAATTCTTTAGGATACCTTCTTAAAATATTTTGGATAGAAATAACAAGTTCTTCGACAACAAAATCACCTCTATTAATAAATAATTCATATAATATTTCAACTGCCTTTTTAGAGCACTTTGAAACTTTAACTGCAATTTGTCCAATACCCTTGATTGCTCTATTGACCAAATCGGTTTCAACTTCCATGGAATATTCTCTAAACTCAGATATTAACAACATACAATTACTTTCATTGGAAATTCTAGTCATAATTTCAATTTTTTCTAATTTCAAATATAATGGATCATTATATTTTATAAAAAATGCAGTAAGTTCTTTATCTAAGATATTTGGATATTTTTCAAGTAGAATTCTGATATTTTTAAGTGCAACAAACTGAATTTCCGGTGCTGATGTCAAGAGAGAACACAATGGACTTGATAATCTACTCAAAACATTAACAGATTCACTTTCTGGTAACTTGTCTAGTTGTTTAATTAAAACCTTGATTGTAGTTAAAACGACAGCAGGATTCTCGTGTTGTAGCTGTGGAGATATTTTCCCAAGAATTTCATGAACTTCAGAAACTTGAGTAGCATTATACTCAACTAATGCAGATAAAATAGAAATTCTACCCCATTCACTACATTCGTTCAAAATATTCAGTAGTTTAGTTAAAATCTTAGAATCCATTTCAAGGACATCGTTTTGTGTAATTTTTGATATTTCTAACAATGAAGCAACAGCATTTGCAACCACCATTTGATTTGAATCATAAATCAATTCTAACAAATAATCTAAAAAGCCCTGTTCCATACAAACTGCAGAATTTAATTCAAATAATTTAGCAACACAAATCACCGCTGTTTTACGAACATATGGATTATCATCCCTCAGTGTTTTCTTCAAAGGAATTGAAATGTAATCAACCATTTTATCTACCCTAATACATCCCATAGTTCTAATGGCCAACGCTCTGATTAGAGGATTGGGATCTTCAGCATCTCGTACAAATGTGTTTGTTGCCAAAATAACCAATTCTGGGTGTGTTCTAGCGTAATTCATTAAATATAAATACACCAATTTCTTTTGCTCAAGATCATGTGTTGCAATGTTTTTCAATACATCCGGGAATAATGCAGAAACATCTTTCCCGACCGTCATTGCCGCAATAACTCTTTGAATTGTGTCTTTTCGTTCATCTGCATATTGTGAAACTAATCCTGACCGAAATTCATAGTTCTCTCCTTTTTTTGGGACGTTAAAAAACTTCCTAAGTTTCAGCTCTAATCTTTTGGTTGCCATTGATTAAAATCAAAAACTTGATTGCTACAAAAACAAACTCCACAAACACTAAAACGTATTATAAAGATAAATATCCTTCCAATATTATTTATGCATTGAATTTGAGGTGTTCAAAAAGAGTCGGCGCTCGCATGAAATTATCATGTTCTCTATAAGATATTATAAGATATTACACATTCTTGCACATATACCCGACCAATGCCGCTAGATCTGCAGCTGCATAGAATTCAGAACTTGCTTAAGATTCTTAATAATCCACATTACAAACCTAGCTTTATTCATGTTGCCGGTACCAATGGGAAAGGGTCGGTTTGTTCGTATATTTCACACGTACTTACAGAATCTGGTATAACCAATGGTAGATTTAATTCTCCTCATTTGATCACACCTAGAGATTGTATTCAAATTAATAATAAGCCAGTTTCTTTGAATGTTTATGAGAAATGCAAAAACCTCATCAATGATACCAATGAAAAATATAATATTGGATGTACCGAGTTTGAACTTTTGACATGTGTGGCATTTCAAATTTTTGCAGAAACAAAGGTCCCAATTGCAATAATGGAAGTTGGTGTAGGTGGAAGACTTGATGCTACCAACGTTATACCTTCGGAAAAGACCCTAGTTGTTGGAATCACCAAAGTTGCATTAGATCATCAAAATTTATTGGGTAGTACATTGGCTCAAATTGGATTTCAAAAAGTTGGTATTTTCAAACCAGAGGTTCCTGCCGTTATAGATGGCTCGAATGATGAATCCGTTATTAGAGTTGCACAAACTGAAGCAGAAAATATACGATGTCCGTTATATATATCTAATAAAGACGAATGCTGGGTCAAACCTAAGTTACTAGGAGATTACCAATATGATAATCTATCAGTAGCATTGAAAATGCTTGCACAGATAAAAAATCCTCAAATAACAAAACATACAATTGAAGAAGGTATCAAAAAAACGATGTGGCCCGGACGATTACAGCACTATGAATTGGCGTTGTCAAAACTTGGTATTTGTGACAGCCAAAATGTTTCAATGCTATTGGATGGTGCACATAATACGAACGCTGCAATTGAACTTGGTAAATACCTGAAAAAAATTAGAAATAATTCTGGATTTATATTTGTGATTGCTGTCACAAATGGTAAAGAATTATCCACCTTGTTTAAACCAATAATAACCTCTAAAGACGTTGTTATTTTCACACAATTTAACAACAATATTGAAGGTATGCCTTGGATTGAACCAACCCCAGTTGAACATTTGAAAGCTCAATTAGATAGCCAAGGTATTTTATGTGAGAGAGCCTATACTCTTTCAAACGTAAAAAATGCTATTAAACAAGCTTATGAGATTTCAAAAAATACAAATAAACAAATAGTTGTTTGTGGTAGTTTATATCTTGTAGCAGATATACTCAGGCTGTAAATTTGAAAAAAAAAGTTTTCTACATTTATTAAAGTTTATAAAGTTTTTGAACTGTAAGATAGAAAAAGAATATTTTTGCTTAGTTTATGTAATGTGTTTTTTAGATGATATTTTGTAATGCAGTGCATCTAGGATTTCAAAATTGGTTTCCCTTTTTGTACCCTTCGTACATTTTTACACCATTTCCGTATATCACTGCGATATTTAGAGCTTACTCTAATACCATCACTCTCTAAGAAATCCGATAAAAATGGATGATTCATCAAATCCCCTGGACTTGGTCTTTGGTTTTCCTTTTTCAAACATAATGAAACAAACTCAGATATTTGGCTACTAAAACCATCTTTAACGGATAGACTTGGGGGCATCTCGTTAACTATTCTCTGTAATAATTCCAAGATTGATGTTTGTTTGTTATCATTGGTGAATGCTAAATTACCTGAAGCTAACTCATATAACATTATACCCAAGGACCAAACATCACCTTTAACAGAATATACACCACCTTGAATTCTTTCGGGTGACATATATGTTGATGTACCAACAAATGTATCAGCCATTGAATTTATAAGTTCTCTGGAGACACCAAAATCACAGAGTTTAATTTTACCCTTTGAAGTCAACAAAACATTTGATGGTTTCACATCCCTATGGATAATTCTATGAGTGTCATATAAATATATTAGACCGGAAAGAATCGAATAAGCAACATGTTTTAACATGAATTCCGGAAATGGTCCTGTTATTTTGAAAACATGAGCCAACGATCCACAATCTGCATATTCCATGCATATCACCACATTTCCTTCATGTAAGAAAGTACCGTAAAATTCAATGATGAATGGAGAATCACATTCATGCATAATTCTCAGCTCTCTCATAATCTGAGATTGAATTAATTCTTTAGCTTCCAAATGTACAATTTTACGTGCCATAGTTTTCTGAGTTGGTAAATGTAAAACCTTGGAAACAGTACCTGATTGACCAGACCCTAATTTTTTAAGCCCAACGAGCTCATCGGCAGTTATAGGCATTTGATATTCCAAACCCAATTCTAAATTCTTGATATTCTCAATGAGTTCATTGGCATCTATTCTTCTCTCTGGATCTTTAATATCAATATTAATTGAAGGATTTTCATTGTCATTGGCATTTTCATCTTCATGTTCATCATTCGAAATACAGCTAATTATAGGTTCAAGTGTTAGTTTTTTCAAATTACGTCGATTCAAAGATTTTGGGGTGGTGTTCTTCAATTGTTCTTCACTATTTGTTAATCTCGTTGACATTATATTACTTGGAGCTTGGTGTTGAATTATAACATTTCTCCGGAATGATGAATGGGCTGGCAGAACTAAGGGTTTAAAATTACCAACTGATTTTGTGCCTGAAGTTTCTTCTGTATCGACCGGTGTAAACAAAAAGTTTCCGTCGTCTGGAGAGCTTGCAGAAACCAATGCAGGACTAACTAAAATATCTTTCGTTGCATCTTTTTGTAAATTCAAGGTTAACCCAGGCCCTATTCTTTTACCCGACATACTTCGTGCACCAATTATCTGTGACGTATCAAATGACAGGCTATGCATCTTCAGTCCCAACCCTGGTATGCTGGGGTTACTGGTATTTGAAATTTTGTTATTTATTGAATCTGAAGAGTTGCTAAAATTTCCATGTTCCGGTCCACTAATAGTTGCCTGAGGTCGCAAATGTTTTCCTTCTATATTTTTGTCACCTGGCAAAGGTGGTAACTTCTTCTCCATGCTCTAAGTGTGGCTGTTTTCAATTTTTGCCAAACCAACTTGGTCAATTATAGTGTTGATATTCATGAAAAGAGTATCTTCATTTTATCTTTTGCTTCTCGCGTAATGAAGAAAATGTACATGAATCGGTGATGAAACAATACCAGTCAAGAATTTTTGCCTGCTTTTTTCAGCACGTAGAAACACAAATACAGCAGTTGCAGTTGTGTGATTAGTGGAATTAGGTGTCTTAATTTATGCCAGAACAGAACATTAAGTTTGAAATCAACGAAAAGGTGTTTGTTTACCAGGGCGCCCTGCTTTATGATGCTAAAATATCAAAAACATTTGATCCAGTGACACAAAAAATAAGTTATTATGATGAAAAGAAGAAGGAATTTGTAAAGGCGTCGCCAGACAAAAAATTTCCTGATAAATACCTATTGGAAATAGTATATATGGTGCATTACAATGGTTGGAATAGTAAATGGGATGAATGGGTTGAACCTACAAGGATTTTAGAAAATAATAAGGAAAACAGAACTTTGAAGGAAGATATCGAATATGAAATACGGGAGCAGGAACGTATAGAACGAGAAAAGGCTACAGAATTAGAGAAGGCGAAAGAAATTGAGAAGGCTAAGCTGAAAATAGGGAAGAGTAAGGCCAAGAATGGGGCCAAGACCAATAATAACTCAGAAAATAAAGTAAATGGTAAAAGTGCATTAGATTCTACTGCAAACGGTCTTGGTAAAATCAGTGACGGTAGTATATCGTTGAAAAGGAAGGGAGCTAGGGAAGATGGTAATATTTCAAATATGTATGATGAAAATGATCTTTTAGCAATAGAAACAGATTTGAAATCAAAACGAAAAAGAGCAAATGGTGGAGAATCTTCTACGCATTATGAATCACGTACAGGATTTACACATCATGAAATTAAAATCTTGATTCCTGATGAGCTCAAAATCATTTTGGTTGATGATTGGGAAATGATTACCAAAAATAACAAACAGGTGGCAACTCCTAGTGATATTACCGTTAATTCTACCCTTGGTGATTTCTCAGAATATATTTTACAGGAGTTCAATGAAGATGGCCGTGAGCTTTCAGTTTTGTTGGAAATGACAGAATCAATCAAACTTTACTTTGAACAGTGTATTGGAACTTTTGTGTTATACAGATATGAAAGGCCACAATATAACCAAATTTTAGAAATGGAAACAGACCCAAATTTGTATAATATTTATGGCCCAATTTTTTTGTTACGGTTGTTATCAATTTTTCCTAATATTTTGGTTATGAATAATGTTGATCCAAGTACTATTAGAATAAGTAAGGTTTATCTGGATTTGATATTACATTGGTTAAATGTTAATAAAGAAAAATATTTAAATGTTGAATATGAAAATCAAAGTCCTTGGATCTCTATTATGCATGGATAGTGGATGAAAATTTATCGAAAATTAAAATTAAATAGTGTTATAGAGGATATTAAAAAAATGTAAACGTGTGCAAATTTAAAGTGTAATATGAGAATTGAAAAAAAAGAGAACTTAAAGATATAAAATATTATCAACCGTTTTTGTATTCATATGTCTTAGCATCTGATCAACATCTTTTTGAAAATCTACAAGATAATCACCGGTTGATGAATTTGTCAGCGATTCATCACTGCAACGTCTGTTTGCTCTTATTGGACTATCAAACAAATCATCTGCATCAGATTGAAAAATAGTTGAGTTTTTGTAAGACTTGACATGTTTATCTTTTGAGAACAGTTTTTCAGCTGGTGTAATTGAATCAGTTGAGACGTGAGAAACTGGTCTTAACTTTTGTAGCTTAATTGGCTTAATCGACTTGGCTGGTACGTGCGTACTTAAGTATGAGCTATCAAGACAGACAACCTCATCAGTCTCCAGAGACTTGTCGCCAAATTCCAGTGATATAATGCTGGAGTCTGATATTTTAGTCCGAGATAAGCATTCAAAGTTGTGCCATTTTTTGGAACCATCTATGATATCCAAGGAATTAGAAAAGTTACTTTTAATACTTGGGTCTAAGGATTTAGAGTCTAGTTTCCACATACTCAAATAACCAGAAGAATCAGCTGTCCATAACGTTTGACCCTTCCATTTAACATCATTAATACTTCCTGTTAATCCTGTAAGCTTAGTTAACGGCCTCAATTTTCTGATATCCCATATCTGAATAGTATTCGGATTTGACTGAACGGTAGCAATGTAATTTGGGTCAGATTCACACCAGCGTGCAGATGTAAATCCATTCGAAACAGGATCGCCGCTACTTCTACTAATGGTTTTGTCAAGAACACGTAAATCAACCAGCTCTAGTCCAAAGTTACCAGTGATAGCAGTAAGAGAATCAACATACTGATTTGTTTTTGCATCCGAAATGCCATTTTTATTAATTATTGCAATCGGATTACTAGATCTTGTCGTGTCCCAAAAAAACAAATGATGGTCATAAACAGTTACCATGGAATTTAACGGAGCAGATGTCCATGATGATGATGTAAGCTCAATTGACGTAATTGATGTTGAAGACTTACCAGTATTCAATAAAAGTGGTTGTCTGCAAAATGAAGAAGTATCAGACCAAGACTCGAGTGCTTTTTTATGGTTGAAACGTTTGATGATTTCGGCGTTTTCAAAATTGGAATTTTCGGTCAATGGGATAGCAGACAAGTAAGCTATACCATTCGAATGGCCAGAAAGTAAAAATTTGAAGTCGTGTGGTGGTTCAGAAACCGGTTGAAGAAATTTCAAGGATTGGATGTCCGGCAATGAGACCGAAGTCAGATGAATGAGAGAGTTTGCTGCAAGCTGGTAAATTTTCAGATTTTCGTTGGTATAATTGGAGCTCACGGCAATAGTATCTGAATCTTTTGAAAAGGCCGTAGTGGAAGAGAGTGCCGAACTGAATTGGTCGTTATAATTGGAATTTCTGTCGTTGATTTTCCAATAGCTGGATTGTGCTTTTTGGTTCAACATTTTTTTTTGGCTTAATGGGATTTAAAAGAACTGAAATGGAGTACAGAAATCAATAAAAAAATGAATAAATGAATGTATGAAGTTAATTTGTCTAGTAGTTGAGATTTGTCAATGAATGAATACTAGTTGGTACAGTTTTGTTCTCAAGGTATTAATAAAATAGCATGCTATCTTAGCTTTAAAGTAAATTCAATGATGGGAACGGTTACAAGAATGTCCTTAGCGTAATAATTTTATAATATATCAATACATGGACATACTGTCCTCTCCTTATATCGATGTGTAAGATTGAATCTTTTGTATAACCCAGATACATCCCCCATACACCCTTCCGACCCTTGCAACCCTTGCTATCGTATCCCAATGCGGAAACTTTCAAGATCAAGCCCCCCGCTCTTTGCTGGCGTCGGCGGCCCCGCTCGCATATTCATGATGTGGCCGATCGACGCCAGCAATTTGCCCTCGCCACTGTTTTGTCCTGCCAAGACTCATTTCTTAAGATGGTGTGTGTAAGAAGAAATAGGGTGGCATTTGAACGAAATAGAGAAACTAGAATCGTTCGGTTTTAGCCAAATTACGATTGCAGGGCTATTGACTCTTTTACGGATTTAATTTTTTATTAAGCTAGTGCTTGCAGTAGGTTCAATCACTTTTAAGAGGGTTTTTTTTTGGCATTCCTGTTAATTGCCGTTTTACAGGTTGATCAGTGCATTACTCGTGATTTATCGGTGTTTTAATTGAATCATCAACACGCCATACCATTGTTTACAGAATCGTTCATTAAATACATAAAACACACACCATGTCATCTTCTAACGTTTCCAAAATCACAGTCAAAGTTTTGGCTGCAGAAGGATTGTATAAAAGAGAAATATTCAAGTCTCCAGATCCGTTTGCAGTGTTAACTGTGGATGGATCACAAACTCAGACAACAGAAACCGCAAAGAGAACTTCGTCGCCTCATTGGAACCAATTTTTTGATTTTAATGTAACAGAAAATTCGGTATTGATTATACAGGTTTTCGATCAAAGAAAGTTCAAAAAGAAAGACCAGGGATTCCTTGGTGTTATCAATGTGAGAATCGGAGATTACATCAATTTTAGTGACCCTTCCAGTGAACAAACTGTTGCAGAGGAACTGAAAAAATCAAATTCCAATTTACCTGTTTCTGGTAAGATTATAATATCCATCTCTCATAAGAATAGTAACAGAGATTCAAGGGATCCTACCAATTTTTCAAGGCGTTCATCCGGAAATGTTACATCCACTACTTCCCCAACCGCCAATCGTCTCTCTCTAAACTCTAATAGAGTTGGTCAATCCCAAATAACTAATAATGATAGTCAATTCCCAGGTATTGCTGCTGCCAATTCTTCAGCAACAACTGCAACAACCTCAAGCACTACAACTAATTCAAGACAATTTTCTTCATTTGAAGATCAATTGGGTAGATTGCCACCAGGATGGGAACGTAGAACCGATAATTTTGGCAGAACTTATTACGTTGATCATAATACAAGAACAACAACTTGGAAAAGACCAACTTTGGATGCCAATGATAATTCAAATCAAAGACAATCAATAGCTAATACTTCACTACCAACTTTTGCTAACTCCACATCATCAAATCCGCCAAATAATCATAATTTGACTGAAGAAGAGGCTTCGACATTAGAAGCAACTGGTCAAACTGTACCTGGATTGGGTGAATTACCACCAGGATGGGAACAAAGATTTACTCCTGAAGGTAGACCTTATTATGTAGATCATAACACCAGAACTACTACTTGGGTTGATCCAAGAAGACAACAATTTGTTAAAAGTTTTGGTGCTAATTCTGGCTATAATGCTCAAAGATTATCTGCAATGGGACCATTACCAAGTGGTTGGGAAATGAGACTCGCAAATACATCAAGAGTTTATTTTGTTGATCATAATACTAAGACTACTACTTGGGATGATCCAAGATTACCATCTTCATTAGATCAAAATGTTCCTCAATATAAACGTGATTTCAGAAGAAAACTGGTTTATTTCAGATCACAACCTGCTTTAAGAATTTTACCAGGTCAATGTCATATTAAAGTTAGAAGAGATTATTTATTAGAAGATTCATTTAGAGAAGTTATGAGACAAACTCCCGAAGATTTAAAGAAAAGGTTGATGATTAAGTTTGAAGGTGAAGAAGGTTTAGATTATGGTGGAGTTTCAAGAGAATTTTTCCAACAATTATCACATGAAGTTTTTAATCCTGCCTATGGTTTATTCAAATATGCTTCAAGTGATAATTATACTTTACAAATTAATCCAAATTCTAATATCAATCCTGAACACTTAAACTATTTCAAATTTGTTGGTAGAGTTGTTGGATTAGCAGTTTTCCATCGTAGATTTTTGGACGCTTTCTTTGTTGGTGCTATGTATAAAATGATGTTGAGAAAGAAAATTATTTTACAAGATCTTGAAAGTGTTGATTCAGAAATGTTCAAATCTCTGTGTTGGATGTTAGAAAATGATATAACAGATATTTTATATGAAACATTCAGTGTTGAAGAAGATAGATTTGGTGAAAAGGTTACAATTGATTTAAAACCTAATGGTAGAGATATCGAAGTTACCAATGAAAATAAACGTGAATTTGTGGAATTAAAAACTGAATGGATTATTTCAAAACCTGTGGAATCACAATTCCGTTCATTTATGGATGGATTCAACGAATTAATTCCACAAGAACTTGTTCAAGTTTTTGATGAACGTGAATTAGAATTATTGATTGGTGGTTTGGCTGAAATTGATGTTGAAGATTGGAAAAAACATACTGATTATAGAGGTTATCAGGAAAGTGATGAAGTTATTCAATGGTTTTGGAAAGCAATTTCAGAATGGGAAAGTGAACAGCGTGCTAGATTATTACAGTTTACAACTGGTACTTCTAGAATTCCTGTTAATGGTTTTAAGGATTTACAAGGTTCTGATGGCCCAAGAAGGTTTACAATTGAAAAAGCAGGTGAGGTTGATCAGCTACCAAAATCCCATACTTGTTTTAACAGAGTTGATTTACCACCGTATAAAGATTTTGATAGTCTGAAGAAAAAGTTAACAATTGCTGTTGAAAATACTATTGGTTTTGGTCAAGAATGATATAGTTTAGTCAGGTTTTTTTTTATTGCATTCAGTCATTCATTTCTTGTTTCTTATTAAGTTATATTTTTATCCCTATTTCGTTTATGTATATTTTTTAGCTATGTTAATCATACGAGCCATTGTATCTTTAAACCATACGATTTTACAAAAAAAATTCTACAGCAACAAATTTTACAATCCAAAAAAAATTAAAGATTATGCCTGCACCCATGCTGGGAGTCGAACCCAGAATCTTTTGATTAGAAGTCAAACGCGTTAACCATTACGCTACACGGGCATTTCTTGTTAATAAGTCTCTTCCGAAAGATATTATATTTCAACTTGAAACAAAAACTCAAAATATACTCTTGTCATAAAATATTTTGGCAGTATTTTTAAATTTAGGTACAGTGGCCAATTTATTAAGAAATATGTTTTTATTTTTAACCTCTAAATTAACTCTAAAAATAACTATCTAACCGGGGGTTAGTTATAAGTATCAAAACACTATCTTTTTTGGCTTAGGAGTACAATTTAATAAATATAAATAAAAAATAACGTGTGTGCATCATTATGGCAAATAAGGTATGATATAACGTAAGCAGCAAAGCTCGAACGAAATATTTTAGACTTTCAAGCCAATGCGCAAATATAAGGTTTGTTCTTTTAGACCGTTGTTACTACATAAGCGTGAAAGAAGTTTAATTTTTATTTCATGTTTTATTCCCTTTCATTATCGTAGTATTTTTACTGTGTAAAAGTAAAAATGATTTGCATTTGGTTAAGTTTTACAAATAAATTTATTGCACAGGCAGCAAGTAAGGTTTAAAGTTTTTAGAGAGAATAGAAATACAATTTTGCAATATTAAAAAACTCTTCTCTTGGAAAAACTACATAATTGTATGTGTTCTTGGAGACACCAGCCCAACCGACAGCACGAGAGAAAAACGACTGATGTACTATGATGCACATGTTAATTTATTTTCCCCTTGAAATTTGAATCACAAGACCAATTGTAAAAAAACTAAACAAAATCAAAAATCAACACTTCTTTCAATCTGAAAAACTAACACTCAAACATAAACCAAAACAAACCCTCTAATCAAAAAAACAGTTATAAAAGTTAGCTTTATGTTTTAATGTATTTTTATAATCAAACCAAAACGATCGCTAAAAACGGGTAATCCAAGCAGAACGCCAGATCAGGTTGTTAATAGATGTTAGGATGTATGGGTGTCCGAGCCGACCTCTGATCATATAGACGATAAGAATACAATAAAAAGCAGGTTGATGTAACAAATGATTTGATTCTAAAGTTGTTAAGGATGTGTTTAAATGATCAAAATTTTAAAGAACGATCAAAGTGAAATTTAAAATATTGTCCAAACGTTTGATTAAATCGAGAATTGTACGTATTTCAAGGGTTATCTAAAATCTGATTGTAACAATTTGAACTCAAATTGAATTTGTCAGACCTTATTCTTGGAAAATCATTTAAAAGAAAAACAGGTAGTGTAAGAAAAGAGGACAAAAAAATTGCGCTAAAAAAATAAATTTCATTCTTCGGATCCAGAACATGTTTTAGCAGAGAAAGGGTTTTTTATTGTATTTTTAAATATTGATACTTTTCTTTTTGATTGAAAACCTCATGCAGTATGTCCAAAATAAGGAAGCTCGATAAAAATATTCATCATATTTTACAAAGTCAAGTTAGTTTAAACAGTTTAGGTGATGTGATACGAGAATTAATCCAAAATGCTGTTGACGCCAAAGCCAAAAATATTAAAATTGCAGTAAGTGTTAATTTTGATGATAAGTCGATCAGTTTATATGTAAGCGATGACGGTTTTGGTATATTTCCGGAATGTTTAGCTAATTTTGGAAAGAGATTTTTCTCTTCAAAATTAGGAAATTCCAACTCCGAAGGTGATTTAGAGGGAATCGAGACTTTAAAGAATGTTGATACGTTTGGCTTTAGAGGCGAAACAATCAATACTTTAAGGAATTTATGTGATACTATGATTGTTATTTCTAGAGCTCAATCATATGATGATGGTTTCAAAGTGTGTTTTAATGGCGATGAAACCATTGGTGGTGTACTGAAAAATAACTACAGTGTAGATGCAGGGACCACTATTAAACTTATTGGATTGTTTGAGAAAGTAAGGGTACGAAAGACAATAATAATGAATACTCTTGAGAAAAGTTGGATTAATGATGTTTATGAGATTAGGAAAAATGTTTTACATAGTTTGATTAAAAATCCGTTCATAAATATTGAAATTGTTCGCAATGAGATGAAATGTGGGAAGTGGTATAGAAAAAATATCGTCAAAAGTAATATGAATAAATATGAAGAGAGGGTACTTTTTCAAGGTCAAATGAAGATGCTCAATAATGTTTTTGGGGGAAATCTTTGTAATCATTATGAAATTTGTAAGGTAAAAATCAACGATTTTGAATTGAAGGCCGGAATAAGTTTATCGACATCACAGAGCAAATTTTATCAATTTATTTATTTGAATGGAAGGCCATTTATGAATGAAGAGTTGGAAAAGTTTGTGAATCTACTATTTCAGAAAAAATATGAAATGTGGGGAGATAATATTGGGAGTGAAGACGATAGAAATGTTATTAATACGAGGAGTAGTATGTACGGCAAACCATACAGTGTTAATCCTATATTTATTGCTTGTTTTGACACACCTATAGATTTATCCGAATTAGTTCAAGATCCAAGTAAAGTCTGTTATTTTAGTAAGAATGAGAGAACTTTAAAAATGTTGTTTAAAAAGGTGATAGAAGTTTTTTTTGCAATTTTTAGAAAGAAGAAGAATAAAAGAAAAAGGTTGGATATAGCTCCAAATGTATTAAAAGTAAGTGATGGCACTGCAACAGATGCTGCAACTCTGAAAAGTAAAGTAAGGATTCCTTTTTTTGAGAAGACTAGTGTAGATGACAGATTGTGGGTTGAAGATTTTACGCTCAATGGAGAGGATCCAAATCGAAAAATGAGCATCGAAAAGACCATGGAAGGATCGATTAATGAGAACAAGGAAGAAATTAGTGATGATCAAGCTGCTGGAAATGAAGACTGTGACGAGTTTAATAAACCATTGAGTCAAATCGAGATGAAACAACAATCCAGTTATTTTAGCCAAGTGGTTGACCATGAAATAAGGAAGGAAGACGTTAAAGAGTTTGAAGTGATTGGGCAAGTGGAAAGGAAATTTATACTGGTGAAATTTCGAAATCAGATCATTGGACTGGATCAACATGCCAGTGATGAACGAGTCAATTTAGAAAAGATGTACGACAACATTATCACATGCTGTTTGAATAAACAGTATGATGAATTGGCTAGTGCTATTTCTATCAAGTTTCAACAGAAACATGACATGGAAATACTCCTTCAATATAAGGCTAGTATAGAGTACTGGGGGATCAAATTCATATTTGCCAATGATGAAAACATTCTCATCACCCATCTACCGGAACTGGTAGCCAGACGTGTTACAAACGATGTATATATTCTACAGAACGGGATTTTACAATATTTACACAATCTTCATCTTGGATCGAAACTACAATCAACACCTTTGATCTCACACTGTCCGGATTTCATTGTAGAGTGTGCAAAGTCCCGTGCATGCAGACAGGCCATCATGTTTGGCGATACACTTTCTAGAGAAGATATGGGCCGATTGATCGAGAGGCTCAGCCGATGTGCTGAGCCGTTCCGGTGCGCGCACGGAAGGCCTTCGCTTTATCCGCTCTGTTTCTTCTAACATGGTGATTTTTGCGGGGGTGAGGGTCGTCAGACAATACACAATGTGATGAGTATTTTTGTTGGAAGCTGAGCATTAAAACAGATGTTTTTGTTTTGATGTGCAATTTGTTTTTGTTTGTATTAAACACACACAAGAAAGACAAGACAGACAATGGGTAGAGATCTGCAACACCATTTTCTTTTTGAGGTGGCGACGGAGGTTGCCAATCGAGTGGGAGGTATTTACTCTGTTCTCAAATCCAAAGCACCCGTTACAGTTGCGGAATATAGAGATAGATACATGCTGATCGGGCCTCTAAATTATAAAAGCGCAGCGGTTGAAGTGGAAGAACTACCAATCAAAAATAAGGCGTTAAAGGCAACGCTTGAGTCGATGGAATCAAGAGGTATCAGATATTTATATGGTAGGTGGCTTATTGAAGGCGCCCCAAGAGTGATTTTATTTGATCTCGGTTCGGCAGCGTATAATTTGAACGAATGGAAAACCGATTTGTGGAATATTGCAGCAATTCCAACACCGGAAACAGATACGGAAACAAACGACGCGGTTTTATTGGGTTATCTAACTGCATGGTTTATTGGTGAATTTGCTGTTCATCAAACAGAACAGGCAATTATCCTCCATGCGCATGAATGGTTGGCTGGTGTGGCTCTGACATTATGTAGACAGAGAAAAATTGACTGCTCAACTATTTTTACTACCCATGCAACTCTATTGGGAAGATATCTTTGTGCTGGGTCCGTTGATTTTTATAACAATTTAGATAAGTTTGATGTTGATTATGAAGCTGGTAAAAGAGGTATTTATCATAGATATTGCATTGAAAGATCAGCTGCTCACGCAGCTGATGTTTTTACAACGGTTTCTCATATAACTGCTTATGAATCGGAACATCTACTGAAAAGAAAACCGGACGGAGTTTTACCAAATGGTTTGAATGTTGTCAAGTTTCAAGCAGTGCATGAATTCCAAAATTTACATGCTGAAAAGAAAGAAAAAATTAATGAGTTTATCAGAGGTCATTTTTACGGTCAATTAGATTTTAGCCTGGATAATACCTTATATTTTTTTATTGCGGGTAGATACGAATATAGAAACAAAGGTGTTGATTTTTATATCGAAGCATTGGCAAGATTAAATCATAAATTAAAGGCAGTTAATAGTTCATTAACAGTTGTTGCATTTATTATTATGCCAGGTAAAACCAATTCTTATACAGTTGAAACATTAAAGGGTCAAGCAGTTATTAGACAATTGGAGAATACAGTTAAAGATATTCAAGACTCAATGAGTAAGAGATTATTAAATTGGTGTCAAGCCCCTCAACATTTTAATGATTCAAATAAAACTGAATTACCAGATTTAGATGATATTTTAAGGGCAAGTGATAGAGTTTTATTAAAAAGAAGAATGATTGCAATGAAAAGAGATACATTACCAGCTATTGTCACTCATAATATGATTGACGACTCCACCGACCCAATTTTGAATCAAATTCGTTCTTGCGAATTATTTAACAAAAAGGAGGATAGAGTTAAGATTATTTTCCATCCTGAATTTTTAAATTCTTCTAATCCGGTTTTACCAATTGATTATGATGAGTTTGTTAGAGGATGTCATTTGGGTGTTTTCCCATCATATTATGAGCCTTGGGGTTATACACCAGCCGAATGTACAGTTATGGGTATCCCATCAATTACCACTAATTTATCAGGTTTTGGTTGTTACATGGAAGACTTAATTGAAAATTCCCAAGATTATGGTATTTATATTGTTGACAGAAGAATGAAATCTGTTGATGAATCAATCAATCAACTAGTTGAACAAATGTTTGAATTCTCTCAAAAGACGAGAAGACAAAGAATCAACCAAAGAAACAGAGTGGAAAGATTGAGTGATTTGTTAGATTGGAAACGTATGGGATTAGAATATGTCAAAGCTAGAATTTTATCTTTGAGAAGGGCATATCCTGATGATTTCAATCAAAATATCAATCCCTTTGAAAACGATGAAAAAGTTAAACTTACAAGACCTTTGAGTGTTCCAGGATCTCCAAGAGATAGTAAAATTGGTTTAATGACACCAGGCGATTTAGGCACATTACAAGAAAGTAACGATGCAGACTATTTAAATTGGTCATTAAAAGTCGATGATGAAGATGAAGATGTTACTTTAAGGGGTGCATCAGTTGCACCAAGCGATCACGAAGAGTGATGTCATTTAGACCTATGAAAAACTTAGAGATTATTATTTATTAACATGTAATAGTAAACCAAACGTGTTTCGACCGCAAATCGATTTCCAATTTTCTCAAAATCTTTTTTGACTTGATCTTATATCCGCACACGAAAGGCATATAAAAAAGTGACTGTTTTACGTCTTATCTTTAATTTATCGGACATATTCTTCCCTTTTCTTTCGAGGTTTACACAAGAGCTTACCGTTTTTAAACAAAAATGTCTAATATAGTTGTCGTCGGTGCCGGTGTGCTTGGTCTAACCAATGCATTAAACTTATTACAAAAAGATCCAAAAAATAAAGTTACAGTTGTTGCACAACATTTTCCTACCGATTTTGAGTTTAAAAGTATCTATACATCCCCTATTGCAGGAGCTAACTGGGCATCCTTTGCAGGAATGGATGATTTATTTGTTCAAGAAATTGATAAGATTGGATACAGGAAATTTTATGAATTTATCAATGAAAGACCCGAAGCAGGAGTTACTAAACGTTTAGATACCGCATATGTGAGCGTTGAAAAATTCAAGAAAGACGGATGTGTGAAGAAACTACCATGGTTTGCATATGGCGAATTTGCTCAAGAATGTAAATTTAGAGAATTAAATGCTGATGAATTTGATAGCAAAAAAATTGCATATGGATTTGAGTATAATGGTATGGTTATCAGGACCAGTTATTACATGACATTTTTAATTAATGAATGTTGGAGATTGAGTGGTTCTGCTGAAGGTCCAAACGCAAGATTTGCGATCAAGAGAGGTACAATCAAAAGGTTAAGTGAAGCATTTGAATTGCATGCAAGTTGCAGCAAGGCGGATTATGTTATTAACTGTACAGGATTAAATGTCAGAGATCTTGAAGATGTCGAACCTGAAGAAAAGGAGAAAATGTATCCTGTTAGAGGTGTCGTTTTTGTTGCAAAGAACACTACCGGTATGAAAAAAGTCACAGTTGTTCACATTGATAAAGATGACGAAGCCTTATATGTTATGCCTAGACGTGAGGGAGAATTAATCATTGGAGGTTGTTTCCAAGTTGGCAATGAATCAAAGTATGTTGAGGATGATTTGAAAGAAAGAATTTTAGGTAGATGTATGCAATATTTGCCAGAATTCAACTGGCAAAACCTAGAAATCGTGAGACAACAAGTTGGGTTCAGACCTTTCAGAAAAGGCGGATACAGAATCGAAAGAACAGGAAAGATCATCCATTGTTACGGAGTTGGAGGTGCTGGATACCAATCCAGTTGGGGATGTGCGAACAAAGTTGAAGATTTGATTTACAAATTTGAAAACCGTAGCAAGTTATAAATGTACATGTATATATATAGAGATCATCTATCTAATTTAATTTTCCCTTGTCTCCTATAGTAACGTCTTAAACTTGGAATATTCACTAGCAACCAGGCTAACTTTTTCAATTGTATTTTTACGTATCGAAACCAATCCCAGCTCCCTTTTATGACACACACTATTTTTTCCAAACGTTTCTATTGCATTGGTAACCAATAAGTTGGATTGGTCGTCAATGGCTATAAGGGTGCCCTCGATGGTTCGTCCATCCCTTATTCCAAAAACGTATGAACGAGATATCAAATCTATAGGTTCCATATTGACAGCTTGTTACCTTTTCTGCTTTTATTTATCTGAATAAACTGTGACAGGCGGACACACAAGTGCAAATGTCGTATCTGACAAGGTCTATTGCATGGACTGAGCCAAGCTGCTCCTGCATCAGCCTCACCAAGCTTGTGATTTCATGAAAAACCTCCAGATCGCGAAATTTGGGCATTTTCGACAGGTTGAGAAAAACCAAAAGAAGAGGAAAACAAAGGTTTTTCAATGGCGTTTTTTACAGGATTTTGTATTTGAGTTAAGGTCAAGACATCGACAGAAACGGGATATATTTTTGTTTTTATTGAGTAAACTGTGGAGTAAATACAGCACAACAGGGTATAAGAGAATATACGAAACCACAAAATAAAGCGCAAAAAATATAAACAGAAAATTCAACACAAAGACAACAACACAATACAGTAAACTTGATAAAAAGTTGATAAAAAGTTAATAAAAAGTTAATAAAATAAAACTCAATCAAAAAAAAAATACAATATGGGTATCATTGACCATTCATCGATAAAGAGAGTTTCAGAGGACGACGGCCTCGAGAGCATAACACTCCGTTCAGACCTCGCTGCAAGATACACCTTCCTCACAGAAACCTTGCTCGAGGGTATGGATTTGATCCAGGTACCTGCTCAATACAAACAGACTATTGGGCTCGTGGACGTGCTTAAGACCGACGATAGTGAAGACCAGTGCTTGCAGCAGTGGGAGTCCCGGCTGCATTCCGAGGTGGCTGTCCTTGAGGCCGAGGCGGCAGCTGCTGCAGCTGCAGCCGACGCCGACGCCGACGCCAGACGTGCTTGAGCAGCGCCGAGCCGCCGAGCTGCCGAGGCGCGGCTGGGGCCGGTGACTCGTTTTTAGTACTAGCAGAGTAGCTGGATGGGGATGGCGTCCCTAAGTACAGAGTTGCTGTGTACTTTCTTTGTATATCGCAGACACACAAGACAAGACAATCTAAGACAATCTAATACAATACAACAAAACAGCTCGCTATGACTTCACAGAACAGAAGAATCGAGATGGACGTGATGAAACTGCTCATGAGTGATTTTGATGCTGCTCTTGTAGACGACAATCTCAGGGAGTTCTGTGTATGTTTGCCAGGCCCGCAAGATTCTCCCTATGAGGGCGGGCTTTGGAAGATTCACGTGGAACTACCGGAACAATACCCGTACAAATCTCCTTCAATTGGGTTTGAAACAAAAATCTTTCATCCAAACATCGATGAGACGTCGGGCTCAGTTTGTCTTGATGTTATCAACCAGACATGGTCTCCGATGTTCACCTTGACGCACATTTTTGAAACTTTCATACCGCAACTCCTCAATTATCCCAATGCAGCAGATCCATTGAACGGTGACGCCAGCGCCCTTTATCTTAACGATAAGGAACAATACAATAGTAAAGTCAGATCCTACGTTATTAAGTACGCCAATAAAAACGAGGTTTTAAGCAAATTCAACAAAGATATGGGAATAGAATCCGATGATGAATATTTGGAGAATGATAAATCCGACGAAAGCGACATCGATATACAAGAGGACGAAAAGAATGGTAATAATGTTAAAATTGACGATGACGACATTGAAACTGATAGTGACAATGATGATGATACAATGGGAATGGACTTATAGGCAGTAAGCGTGGCAGGTGAATAACTTCTGAATAATATGGTATTGGTTTTTTATTTTTTTATTTTTTTTGATTATTTTATGCATATGACTAAGGTATCTCCAATTATACAGTCATATATTCTATAGCTCTTTATTTCTATGGTAATATAGTCAATAGCTCTATAATCTTATAGTTATATACATATAATCCTATAATCTAATAGTCCTAATCCTATAGTTATTATTCCTTCGTCCCCAATGCGCCACAAATATTTCTGTAAACTAGCCTCACATTTATTTAATAGGCTTAGAAATTCCTCTTGAGGGAAGCATAGTCAGCAATTAAGCTTTTGATCTGTGTGTGAGAACTTCCAACAACAACAACACTAGTCTTCCAAAACATTGACTAATATCTGACATCAAAATCATGTCGACAGAAGATCGACATATAAGAGTGGAAAGGAGAATCTCATTACAGGCAACAAAAAGATATGAGGCACGAAATATTCCATCTAAAGTTATAGGTGAAATTGTCAAGCATCAAATATCGTTATTTAGATTGAAATCAGAAACATTTAAAAATATTTATAAAGATGAACCAATTAAGATGCAAACGGAAAAGATAATAAATGATTGGATTTATGTGGTGAGTAATTATTGTGTTTTTTTATTTGATATTGATATGGTTTTATGTGCCGAAATGGCAATCGAACTATTCACAGCATTTTATCTTGTTTTAAAATTGGTTTTTATGCAACTCTCATCCATTGATATTTCCTATTTAAAAGATTCTGATCAAAATAATATTAATGTATTTTATCAAAATTATAAAGAATTACTAAATAAATCTCATTGTGATTATTTTAAACAAGTTATAGTGGAAGTTGAAAAATTAATATATGATAATAACAATATTACATTAACTCCAACTTATTATGAATTGAAAAGAAGAAGCTTAGATCCTAAATATTTGAATGCTCTACAATCACCATCGGAACTATATCCACAATTTGATGATAATGAAACTTCAGAAAATGAAACTTCAGATGATGGAAGCCTAATAGATTCGTTAAATAACAATAATAATACTTTAATAAAACATATTGATGCTAATTTATTAAAGTCAATTGACACGAAATCTTTAGTTATTATCAATATCAATTCAAGAAATATCAATTCAAGGCAAAGAAAAATCCTGACCATAGATCCAAATCTTGTTAATCACCAATCTACTTATCAAAATAAAATTTTACCTCAAATAGTGGACCATCATGTTAAATTGGTTATTTTCTCTGAATCTAAAACTTTATCAAATTTTGAATTATCAGTATATAACCAACTAACGACCTACAATTTTACCGATATATATTGGCTGGAAGGTGGATTTGAAACTTTCAAGAAAAACTTTATGAAACCTCCTCATACAAGTTCAACCATAAACGAAATGTCAACATCTCCATCTAATATTCCTAAATTACCCGCAATAGATGATTTTGATTTATTTGATCTTTCTCTAAAATCTAAATCAATGACAGCACCAAATTCTTCCCCAGCAAATATTCAATCGAATCCATCAAGAATTGCTTCTCCACCAGTTATTCCACCAATTCCAATAGCCCAGCCATTAATACCAACATTTAGTAATCATACAAACACTCAAAGAAAGGTTAATAAAGTTCCGTCTTTACCTCAAAAAAACACAGACTATTTAAGCCAACAAAAGATGGCATATGCGGCAACTGAAAATAATTTAAGACAAAATTTATCAAAAGTTCCAACCACAAACCAACAAATTATATCGGAAGATGATCATAATAAAAATAAGAAATTGATTTATAAACCAATTGTCAGCTTGAGAAATATGGGTTCAACTTGTTATATTAATTCACTTATACAATGTTTATTTTCTACAAAATCTTTTAGAAATTTTTTTGTTGATGATGATTTAATTAAATTGTATTTGTCAAATTTCAATAAAGGAAAGACGTTTCCACTTGCATCAGGCTTACATGAATTATTTAATATGTTTTATAATCTTTCACCAAATGGTTCATTACCCCCATTAATTGAAATGAATAGATTTTTATCAGTCATTGCAAAACTCAATCCTTCATTATGTATACCCAATGAACAGCAGGACACTTCTCAATTTTTTTATTATTTAGTTGATGAATTGCACACTGAATTAAAATTAAATTATAGGGAAGCCGAAAAATTAGGTTATTTTGAATGTTATAATGAAATGGAAAACGATCACTATAATGGATGGAAACTTAAAACTTTACAAAGTGAAGGTTTTAGTTATATTCAAAATTTATTTAATATTAAAGAATCAGTAATTATGAAATGTGAAAGGTGTGGCCATAAAAGTACAAGATATGATACCTCAATTATGATCCATTTATCGGTTAAAAAAACCAGTCGTTCATTGAGTGAATTGATTGATGAGAATTTCTTAGCAGAAGAAATGAGTGAGAGATTAGATAATTCCTGGGACTGCGATGGTTGTAAAAAGGTAGAGAAAGAACTAGAAAAAATAAGAGAAAAAAAATTAGATAAAGCATTTGAATTAAAGCAGGAAAAAGAGAAAGAGAAGGAGAAAAGTAAAGATAAGAAAAAGAAAAACTTTTTTAAGATTACATCATCAAGTAAAAACTCAGATGTTGAAGTTCATTCAGGGGTTGAAATACATACTTCTGAATTGACAGATTACGAAAGATTAGAATATAATAGACTTACAGATATTCTTGCACGCCAAAAGGTAGCATATAGGTCAGTTGAACTGATAGAATTGCCTGAAATATTAGTTTTCTGTCTTTCAGTATTTAATACTAACCAAAAAGATGCTAAAATTAACCTTAAGAACCTGAGATTTCCTGATTTTTTAGAAATGAACTTTTCAAGATGTAAGAAAAAATACAAGTTAAATTCTTGGATTGATCATTGGGGTGCAAACTCCCATTCTGGTCATTATACGGCTACCGTTTCCTTTGAAAATAATAAATGGATTACTTGCGATGATGATAAATTAAACGGACTTAGTAATAAAACAGGTAATATCAAGGATAGTAACGTGTATTTATTATTTTATGAAAGTGTGTACTAAATGTTAAATAGTTACTATGTATATTTTATACCAATATAGAAAATAATGTACTTCTTCAAATGAGGAAATTCAAAAAAAATGTGGTGAAATTTTTTTAATTTTTTTAATTTATTTTTGATTTTTTAATTTTTGAAGAGTTTTATGGATTATTTGATTACTAACAATCGATAATCTTTTAAAGTACAACAGTAAACATATAGATATGTCTATTATATCAATTTCTACACCAGCTCCAGCTGGTTTGAGGAACGAAGAAACATTAAGGAAAAACGAAGAAGAAACTATACAAGATAATGATGAAATTGATGAACTTTTAAATTCTGCACAACGTAAAATTATTGGGTTACAAAACAGTGATATTGTTACTCCTGGTGAATTGATTACAGAAGATGCAACATGGATGAGAGGTCATGGTACTTATCATTTAGACGAACATACATATTCTTCTGTTGCAGGTACTATATTAAAGGTTAATAAATTATTAGGTGTGGTTCCATTTAAAGGACGTTATAGACCCGAAACTGGTGATCATATTGTTGGTAGAATTATTGGAATTAGTAATAAAAGATGGAAAGTTGAGTTAGGGGCGGAACATGGTGGAGTTCTATTATTAGGTGCCGTTAATTTACCAGGTGGAGTTTTAAGAAGAAAGAGTGATTCTGATGAATTACAAATGAGAATGATTTTAAAGGAAGGTGATTTATTAAATTGTGAAGTTCAAAGCACATTTTCAGACGGATCTGCAAGTTTACATACCCGTTCATTAAAGTATGGTAAGTTAAGAAATGGAATGTTTGTTAAAGTAAATTCATCATTAATTGTTAGGACCAAAAATCATATGCATGAACTACCAGGAGGGGTTTCTGTTATTTTAGGTGTTAATGGATACTGTTGGATTTATAAAACAAAATCTAAAAATTTAAATACAAGCAATAGTTCCATCGGTAAAACTGAAAGTGAATTGAAAGCTGCAAGTTCAAATAATGGATATTCAGTTGGTATGGGTAGTATAAGTATAACTAGACTTGAAGAGGAGAGTTCATGGGAAATTTATAGTGACAAGAATGAATCGATTAGTTCAAATATAAAAGAAACAATATCACGTTATAGATGTTGTTTGGTTGCATTAAATTATTGTAATATATCAATTGACGTGAAAAGATTAGTTAAAGCATATGAAATTAGTTTAGGTTATGGTGTTGTTAACAATTTAATTAGCGAGGATGTTAAGAAAGCCATTGGTGATGATTTAATCAATAGTGAAAAAATGAGAGGTGTTTAGAATTTATATAGTAGATCTATTTATATATGTTTTTTAAATATTCAAATTGATTATTTGGTATTATTTCATTAAATGATGCACCTTTTTTATTATTTATAAGTTTTTTCTCAAATGCAGTTCTTTCCTTTGTTTGCATCTGACCATTGGTGAATAGAGAATTAATCAAATCCTCTTCACCGATTATATTTTGCCCGTTTTTACCGTGATAAATAATTTCAGCAACATCATGCAAAATATTAGCAGTTAAACCCCAACAATTTCTAGTTCTGACATCAAACTCTTGATCTTCATGAGTTTCATCCTCTGAAGTTGGTGGAGATAAATCCTCGACTTCTTGTAACCAGCTAACTTCAGAAAGATTATGTAGGGGAAAAATGAAAGATCTGAGATTCCATGGTAGTCCAGCCCATTTAGTCTTGATATGAGATTGTTTCAGACATTCCTTAAGTTGATAATTTTTGGATTTTGGCTGTAAAAAGTCTTTCAATGGAACTGAAAATATACTTGAAGATTCTCCTGGGTTAAGTACCAAATCCTTCAACCTGCGATCTTTAAAATGTACATCTTCTTTCCAATTAATATACCCAATACATGGAGTGACAGCCAGAAAAGTTCTTGCTAAATAAGAAGGTAATGTCATCAATTCGTCAATTACAAAGCCGTATTGATTTTGTAATGTGTTATTATACCTGGAAATACCCACTTCTTCCTCCATTTCTCGCCTTGCACATTGGAATTCACTTTCCAAGCCATTGTCAGCTTTACCACCAGGGAAAGAAATATGACCTGAGAAGTTTTTCAATTTTTTAGATCGTTTTGTCAATACAACTCTCAATTCACCGTCTTTACCTAAAAATAACAAAACCATTACAGCAGACCGCCGAGTAACAGGCAATCTATGCCATATACTAAATTTAGTCTGATTCTGAAAATAACAGGGTTTATAGTTGATTAAATTAGTCAAATATGTCGAGTCCATGGAGTGTCTAACTATTCTATTTTGGTAATTTGTTTTAGCCGGTGGTGGTGGGGGGAACAATTTATTTTCTGCAATATTTGTCGCAGACTGGAAATATATAGCTGAGTGATTGGAATCTAAATCTATACTTAGATCTCCAACCCTACTGTATACACTGTTAACCGCCGTTGAAGAAGCGGCACAAGCTGAATAGTATGTCTTGCTCCTTATAAGAGATGCCAAATTCGGACATGTGCGCAAGGGAAGCATGTTGTCACGTGACTCTGGGCGCAACGACAGCAGCAAGAAATGCGAGTTGCTGCAAAGTAAAAATACACAAGAGCAAAAACCGCCCCGGAAAACCGCGGGAGCCGGCGCTTTTTAAGGGCGCACCTTCCCCGCCCAGTGTTTGCGCTTTGCGGGCACCAAGATGACAATACGGGGCGGGGAAAAGTGGAGGCTCAGTAAACCCAACAAAGCGCAATCGAATCATACGAGCCCTGTTTACATAATGATAATAAAAGGTGGCATATGTTTATATACAGAGATCTATACAGAGATATAGAGAGCCTTAGAGAGAAAGATATAGAGATATATAGATATCGATGCACCCTGGTTTTCCTTTAACCGTCGATTTGCTTGACTTGACCACGGAGAGCTTCCAGTTCTTCGGTCATCGCTTTCAAAGCGTCCAATATATTAATTGTACCCTTGGTAGCAATTCTGTGTTCTCCGACGATTTGCCTGACACCAAGGACAGTAACACAATTTTCGATTCTTGTAATTGTATGATCCAATAACAGTAAAATGAATGTTTCAACATCAGCCATTCTTTCATTCATTGTAGCTTCTGCTTGTTTTTTGACGTTATCAGTAAATTTAACATATTGATTGACCGTGCCGCCGTTCTCATACGATGCTAAATGAGATAAAACTTTCTCCAATCTCAATGCGATTTTACGCAATGTCCATGCAAACTCAACAGTCATACCACTGGCCGTTAATTTGTCAGATTTATTATCAATCTTTCCGTCTTTATTGACAACAACTTTTAATCTCGAACTTAAAGGTTTAGGGAAAACTAACCAAATGTTTTCCGGAGTTTCTAAACCTTTTAACTTTTTAGCTCCGATACTTTCCAAAACCATTCCAATGTTATTTATTTGGTTTACTTGTGTTTCAACATCTTTGCTTTTGGTTTTGTACCCATATGCTCTATTAATATCAAATTTACCTTCTTTGATTAACTGATGCACTTTATTTACTTTTTTCATCTCATAATAAAAATCATTACTCATTGTGATTTGTCCACCATCTGCAACTGAACTAACCCTTGAGGCCCTATTAACCATTGGACCGAAATAATCCATTCTTTTAGTAACAACATCCATTTCACAAACTGGTGTACCCCAATGAATACCCATTCTAACTGACAATCCTCTAAAAATTAAATTACCTTCTGTATCTTTAATTTCTAATCCCTGGGAACTTGATAAAATTTCAGCTGGCCATTCATTTGTGGTTAATAATTGTTGTTGAACCATAAAACACCACAACAATGCCGCTGTTGGTGTTGGGAAACTTACAATAAAAGCATCACCTTCAGTTTTCACTTCATAACCACCAATAATTCTTAGTTGTCTTCTCATTATAGCGTTATGAACTTTAATCGCACTCCTCATAGCAACTGGATAATTATCCCATAATAATGTAGAATTCTTAATATCTGTGAAAACCATTGCTAATTCACCAGTTGGTGGCTCAATTTCATCATCTAATTTTCTTAAAATCGAATCCTCAGGTTTAGATGTATTATGATGTTTTTGTTTAGTGGTAAATTGTCTCAATGATAAAACCACTGCTGAAAATTTGGTATCTTTACCACCATAAGAAATTGCAAAATCTCTTAATTTTTCCGCTGCTCCATTCGGATTAGATTTTTCTTGTCTAATAACATCTGCGGCCAATTCATATGAAACTCTTTTCCAAATTTCACTAGTACAAATTGCAATCATTTCTTCATTTTGAGTTAATTTGAATTTATGAATACTTGGTTTGGCATTGATATGTGGCATTAGCTTGAAAAACCCAACTGCCCTTGAAACATCAGAAACTCCATCTAATTTACCATCTGTTGTAACATAACCACCCGAATCTCTAATTCTTTCATATTCTTTAGGTGCATATGGTTCATGTTTAGTTGTAATAATATTAAATTCACCATCAGATTTTGTCAAAATACCCATAATATCACCAACATTTGAAACATAAACATAATCTTTTTTAATATAAATAATTGCAACTGAACATCCAGATAATCCGTCCTCTTCAAGTGTCAATTTATCAGTCGTTTTGGTTCTATGAGCAGCAGCAGAACTAAAAGTTGATGATTCATCTTTATTAATTAAAATACTCATTTCACTATTCATTGTTAAAAATGCTCCCCTCAAACAGTCTTCAACAGTTTTTGGATTATTACCAGGAACAATAACTTGGTCTAAAGTTTTTAATTCTTCAGCTAAATGAATTTCGAAAGTTTCTTGAATAATTTTAGAAATTTTATCACCTCCTTTTTGAGCTGAATTTTTACCATCATAAATTGTAATTAAAAATTCATCAGAATTACCCCTAAATTTTTCAATGACAACATCTCTTGTAGTTAGTGAATTAGAATATCTACCTAAACTGTCTGAAATACCATAACCAAATTTTCCTAACTGAGAAACAGTTGTTCTTATTCTCGACCCAACACTTTGATCTGGGACCGCATCTGTAGTGATAGTAACATCCATCAAACCTAACATTCTTAAATCTTTTAATGCCAAAAAGGAGTCAAGTTTCTCACCAGATTCTTCATCAATATTTTGCTGCTGTTTGATTTCTAATCTTTTATTACCTGAAAAATTTAAAAATCTTAATTTCTTATTGTAACACCAATTCCAATCATATGGAACATTTCCAATATTATATTTTAATTGATTGCAACCAACATCTAAAGCTGTCAATTTGGTTAATTTGGATAATTCTGCAGGTAATGAACCAAATCTGTTACCGTTTAAATGCAAAGTATGAATATTATTCAAACCATCCAGATCTTCAACTGGTAAAGAAGACAAAAAATTACCTGATAAAAATAACGATTCCAATTTTAAAAACGATGAAAGATAGCCACTTGGAATCTCAAAAATTTCATTATATGAGACATTCAAACATTGTAAATTATGAAATAACGACAATGTCGCAAAGACAGAATCTGAAAGCTTATTATCACATAAACATAATTCTTTTAATGATGTTGCCAAATTAGGTTTTTCTTTATTCAGAACAAAAGAAAAAGAGCCACTTTCACTTATTCTTCTTGATTTTAATTTAGTTGTAACCTTTTCTGGCAACTCAGACAAGTTATCTTCTACTTCATCTGATAAAATTGCATTGTCATCTATATCAGTATCAGTACTGGAGTTTTTTAACTTTTCCATTTGTGCAAATGTATTATAATGATTAAACATATGATCTGGAGGTTCAGGAAATGATTCTAACAAATTGGAAGCTAGATTTAAAACCTCTAAACTATTTAAATACCAAAGATTTTCATTAACTTTACCAATATTATTTAGGTGAACGTCAAGTGTCTTTAATTTTCTTAATCTGCATAACGAGTTTGGTAAATTGGTTAAGTTGTTCCTACAAATAGAAAAATAGGTTAAACTTTTCAGTTTATTGAAATGATCTGGTAAAATACTCAAATGGTTATAATCTAAAATTAATTTTTCAACAGCAACAAGTCTGGAAGTAAAACTACATGAGGTTAGTTTTCCCTTTGAAAAATCGACAACTTTCAAATTTAACATGTCGCATTCAAAATAAACGTAAGTCAATGGATTAATATTCAGCTCAATTTCAAATAAATTATGCGCTTTTGACCTGAAAACAGAAATATTATTACCCGTTGCTCTTATAACTTCCAATTTTTGGGATTGTCTAAGTGAATCAATGGATGATAAAGCATTGAAACGGACATCAATTTTTATTAATTTGGTGAAAGATTCCATCAGGTTTGGTAAATCTCCCACTAATCTATTTGCAGCAATAGATAAAATCTCAAGATTTTCTAAACGTGATATTTCTTCCGGGATTTCAGTGATTGCATTATATGCTAAATCTAACTTTTTTAGCTGTTTAAGTTCAAAAATTTGAGGTGGAATTTTCTTTAATCTATTAGACGCCAAATTTAATGATTGCAAATTATAGAGCATTGAAAATGAATTTGGCAAATGACTTAACCTATTACATGCTAAATTCAATAAATTAAGTGATACCAGGTTTGAAATTTCTTCTGGGATAGATTTAATATAATTAACTTCTAAATCTAAATTAACTAATCTCGGAGTATTGACTATCGCTAACGGGAAAACAAGACTACCACTTCTAGTGAATGAAAGAGTTGTTAAATTTCTTGAATCATGCATAAAATCATTTGTGAATTCGAAAGATGGATTTTGTGAGACATCCAAAGTTATAATTTGCTCCGCATATAAAAAGTTTGGAATATCTTGTAAATTCCAATTGGCAAGATTGACATTTTGAGAATTAATCGTTCTCTTTTTTTCTTCACTAATCAATTCAACACCTTTCTCCTCAACAACAAATTTAAATAAAAAACTCAGATCTGTTCTTTCAATATAATCTAAATTATCCTTTTCAGTGTAACCATAGAGAAATAACATTTTTCTTTGAATTCTTAATGGTCTTTCATCATTTGCCAATGTTCTGGCCAGACCACCACATTTAAGAACTAGCTTATGTTCATCATCTTGCTTTAAAAATCTTTTTCTCCTTAAAGCATTAAGAATATTGATAGATGTTGTTTCGAGAGTACATGGAAGTAAAGAAGATTTAGCACCTTTGAAGATCCTGACTGATGACCTGGATGATCCTTTAAGTTCTTTTTGACTCTTTTTAGGAACTGAAGCTGTCACTGAAGAATCGGATTGTCCTTTGATGGATTCTTGATGCGCAGGAGATAAAGTAGCCGAAGATGGTAATATTTCCAGAATATTACGGTTCTTCGTAATTGGTAAAACAAGCTGATTATTGCTCATATTAGGAGCAGAATTTGAATTAGAATTTGATATGATAGTACTTGAGTTTGGACTTGCAAATGAATCATCGTACGACTTCGTGCTTGAAATATCAGAATCCAAATTATATGCTGCTTTGTCATTTTGTATTTGTTCATTAGGTTCAGGTTTAACTTTCCAGCTATCTGGCGGTTTCCAAAAAGATTTTTCATCGTTTGCAGTAGGAACAAAGCTAGTTATAGAACCAACTCTCGTCATATCAACAGCAACGGAATCATTTACATCTTCATCAATTAATGAAATACCATAAGATTGTGCCAGAGAATTAGTTATTGTCATTGGTGCAGAAGAATAATCAACATCATCATGATTATATGATTCTATCGTTGATGCTCTCTTCATTGTTGCAGGTACAAGTTCACGATATGGTGCAGAAAATGATGTACGATATTTTGATAAAGGTTGTAATTGTCCTATAATTTGATCTGAAGGAAGTCTACCTCTAACAACTGGATTTGATTTATGCTGCTTGTCAGCATAATGGTAATGCGAAGGATAAATGTGTTCATGACTGAAAATATTTTCATTAGTATTGCCCTTTGTATGGATATTTGGTGCCGGCAGTTTGGAGCAGAATACTGTACTTGTTGGAGATTCCGTCAAAGTAAGAGGAGGAAATAATGCAGCGTGTGATTTCCTTGAAGATATTGATGAATTAGATGTACCCGTAGTAGTAGTACTGCTACTTTTACTACGTGAAGACCTTTGTGATATTTCATTTTCTTTTCTTGACGGCAACAATTTATTCAAAAGAGAAGATCTTTTACTGGACTTTCTTGAAGCCGGTGGAGATTTCTCATTTTTCAGTGTTGTGAAATTGGAATATGATTTAGAAACTCCCATAGGAGCTGCTGCAACAACTTTATCTTTAATTGAGTTAGCAGTGTCGATCAATTTTTTATCTATATAATGCGAATATCCTCTAGAACTATTAGGAGATGTAGACGATATCGAGTCTCTAGAATCTTGTCTTTTCATATCATTTTGTTGTAGACTTGAAGTATCAAAATACAACTCATTGCCGCCTTCCATATACTTGGCATTGAACCGTGGCTTTTCAAACATATGCGATTCGGAAAATGACCTAGAGCTACTATTTTCTTGCTGTCTGTTTTTTTCTGCCTCCTGCATCAATGTTTTGTATGTGTTGCGATTAAGCAAGCTCAATTAATATTGCAAATAAGTTATCCACTTTCAATGCCTTCGAGTATATCAAAATTGATTGTTAGCAAAGCGCAAAAAATTTGGAGGGCCTTGTGCGCGAGCGTAAAAGTGACAACATGAATTTTATGCATTGGATAAAGGTATTGAACAGAAGAGTAATATTATAAGTGGAGTTGAAGAATAGCAATACGGTGAGCCATATAGGCTGGAAGCACAAGATGATAAGCGATCTTTTCAGGAAGAGAGATTTGTTTTATACCAACCAAAATGGACAGAATACCGGACAAAGTTTTAAAACGTCATCGGCATCTAAGTCGTTTTCGCCGCTGTCAGCAGATAAGGAGACCAATAACAATATTAATAGTAATAATAAAAATAACACTAAAAATAACACTAAAAATAACAATAAAAACAGTAGTGGCAACTTGTGTAGTAATGGTTTGAACATGGAAAGTCAAAATTTGACATTTTCGCCCAATTTAAATGATAATAACACGACATTCAATGGAAACGGTAATTGTAATGGCACATTCCAGAAATTGGCTTTACAAGAAGCAGACAAATTATCTGAGCAGTTAAATCTTCACATGCCCGCATTATATGGACTTGGCCTGAATTCAGCATCTCTAACTTCAACAACTAAAGTGTCAGATAAATTGAATTTGTTTCGATTGGTTGTCATTCAAGATGCAGGCATTCGTACAAAACAACCACTTTTTGATTCAGCTGTACCCTATAATAAAAACTTTTCAATAATGCAACAAAAACTTAATAAAAAGATGCACCACCCTATAAACGAGCTTTCCTTATTCATGTTTGGATGTTACGGTATGCCTATTTCTGAGAATAATACGACTACTAAAATGCATTATTTACCAGCACTAGCCAGTATGCCATCTTCCATTTTAATTACAAGATTATTTTCATTGGACTCCTCTTTTAATCTTAAACAACACAAATTTTCAAATTCAACTTCAGAATGGGAGCCCCATCCTATATTAGAGACAGACGAATTACCAATGTATGAAAACTCATCAATCAGATTTTCAATAGGATTAATTATACCCGTTTTATCTTCGATTGAATCAGTTCGAGATGAAATTACTGATTTGTGGCTTGAAATTTCCGAGTTTTTATTTTCTTTACAAAATACAATTTCAAACCAATTAAAACAGCAATATTTTTTACACACGAGGACAAAGAAACAACCACAATCACAAGTACAATTACAGCCACAATCACAATCACAAACCCAATCTCAACCGCATTCTCAGAATTCTCAACCATTAAATGCTAATCAAGTTAATGGCGTTTTTTCTACAAAATTCAAAAATAAATTAAATTTCCCAATATATTGCTTACAATCGGAAGTCGAAATATACCAAGAATTGGCATCATTTCTGACACATATAGTTTCACTGGTTGAAATCCCAAGATTGTTCATTGATTTGAAGCACTCAAATCAGTCTTTAATAAATTGGGCTTCAACTTTATCTATATGGTTAGAATTAAAAGATGGTAAATTTCATCATTCGGAAAATACAGTGTACAGTGAGACTTTTAATTTACCAGGTGCCAATAACAATACCAATTTTAATAGAGCTGGATCAATTAAATTTTTAGCTTCTCTATTGTATACTCTATTACCATTAAGAAATGAGCTTTTTGATAGCTCTGTTGATAATTCTGATATAGAATCTAAGTTGCGTGTGGTTATTTCAACTGGAAACCCAGTAGTTTCACAAAAATTAATTTTTATCATTGCTGGTATATTAGGATACGAGAAATTTTCAGACATGTATACCAATTTTCAAGAAATTAAACAAAAAACTCAAAAAGACAATTTCCCAGATTTAAATACCATACCCCCTCCAACTGCCGAATCAGAAACTGAATTTAATAGAAGTAATATATTGACAAAAAACAATTCACTGATAATTGATATACCATCAAATAATTTTGAAATAAATTCTAAATCGAACTCTTTTAATATTCAGAATTCACCAAGTATATCAACTATTTCAGCTAAAGTACAATCACAGAGAATAATAGTCCCATCTCTTTCTAGAACTTCATCCTACGCCTCATTGCAAAATATATCAACATCTTATGGTGCCAACTATCCTAGTAGTTTTGGATCGCAAAATTCATCAAGTTCTTGGAGAAATAACTTTGAATCTTTTATGGAAAGGTGGAAAAATTCCATAACTCCTTCACCAACAAATTCTTCCTTTTTACAGCCTAACTCACAACTATCAAAAAATGAAACCCCGTCTCCAAATATTGTTGAATATGATGATTATCCATGGTTTTTGTCAAGAAAACAAAATAACGCAACTAACCAACCATTATCTTCACCAGCTTCGTCATTTGTCTCAACTAATACTTCATCCACATATCAACCTAGCAGATCCACACTGACAAATAATCCACTAGTTAGTACGTATACAGCAAAAGATGATTATGAAATAACAAGGTCAGTAAATAATTTGGTTACTTTCAACTATAATATTACTAAAGACTCATTAAATAAAAAAATCGATAAAATAATGAGTGGAAATTTTGAGTCTTCAATTTATGACATGGATAATTCAATTATTGATGTGATTTCAAACGATGATACATCAGGATCAAATATACTTTCTTCTGAAATACTACTACCATCACTTGTTGGATACATTGCGCAATATAGGTCTGAGTTTAACATGATGTCATGTCCATCCAATACCTTAAAAGAGGAAATTTTCATTAGTACAATGAAGGAAGATCTAAAAAAACGAAATATTAAGAAAAGTCGTTTTTTTCATATCAATTTGGGTACTAAAAATATAAACCTTTTAGAGATGAATCATAAACCTAAGTTCCAAGGAAATAGTAATAATAAATTAAACATAGAAAAGTCTAGTAGTAATGATGAAACAGAGAGTTTAACAGTTACAGCAAAAAATCAAAAAAAATCAAACCTCTCTAAAACTATGGAATCCGGATTTGAATTCAGCAAAAAATCTATATTCACACCATCAAAACAGTTGAATATTCCAAACAATGTAGTCTCTTCTAAATCCGGTAAACCATCAACGGAAGAAAATGTGGCTTCTCTTGATAGAATTTTGGAAGAAATAGTATTCACAATCAACAACTTTTTTTATGAGCTGAGCTTGATCTCCGAGGGGTGCACATTATCAAAAGAAAAGGAATGCTGTGATTCTATTAGAACGCTAATATGCGAACTTTTTGAATTTCCTATCGAACCATGAGCTTTGTTAATAACCCAAAAACAAAAGATAGTCTCGTTTTGTACTTTTTGTACTTTTACTATGTTTTAATTATTTCACTGGCTATAAATTTTGTAGATGCTTTTAGATTTGCGCCTTAATGTTAAGTTAAAATTAAAGAATCATACGTTCTATTATTTTTGAGAAATAAATACATATACTTCAACGTTAATTGAATTTTGGTTCCTATTAATATAGAGAATAGAGTCATAAAATTTTATAAATTATTTATTGTGTGCATTTACAAAAAACCGTGAAACAGTAACCCATTCCTCAACAATGCTTTTTTCAAAAGTATTGAGCTTAAAGAATATAAAACCGTTCTTCAAATTAACAAAAAATTTTTTACCTATATGATAGATGTTTTGGCAAAACTTCACAGAATAAACTGAAACCAATTAAAGTTCTAAGCACAAAAACCTTTAAATAGATTTGTTTTGTGTTTGCGAATCTCTTTTTTAAAATCCAAGATGCTAAATCCACAAGAAAAACTGTTAAAAGAATAGAAAAAATCAAATAACTCTGAATATACATTTATATCTTCTTAACAAAATTTGAAAGCTTTTAAAAACAGATGATTTAAATACTTTACAAAAAATAAAATTGGAAAATTCAACTATAAAGAAGATTACAGAGTCTTAGCGCACAACACTGCCCGTGATCTTAATGTCTTTTCGGCAATAAAAATTCAAATACCAGAGATTTCAAATCATTATTGACAAACTATTTTGTAGTGGAAAGACACAACGCAGTGTACATTTAGCATACTTATAGTTTTGTTAAAAAACGTTAAATTGGTCGGGTGCAGTGTTTGACATAATTTAATGCGCATGCAGTAAAAATGTTTGTCAGAGTCACCAGTGTCTCTGCAGATACGCGAATAGATAGCTAGATTGGATAATCAATCAAATATTACTTTATTCAGGACATGAAGCTAATCAATTTCAAAATTGGATCTCACTTGTTTTAAACATGAAACAATACAAATCATAAATGAAAACAACAAAAAAAGTTATTAAAAGAACAAAAACTGGGTGCATCACCTGTAGACTAGCTAAGAAGAAATGTGATGAAGCAGTACCTGAATGTATGTCGTGTACTAGGAAGGGAAGGAAATGTGTTTGGCCGGCGTCTCCCGATCAAAGCGTGTCACAGTTTTTAGCCATCAATAATGGGTTTGAATCGAGCACGTCTTTGAAAAGTAGCTTTAAACGAACAAGGAAAGGATGTATGCAATGCAAAAGTATAAGAAAAAAATGTGATGAAGCTAAGCCGAATTGTACAAGATGCATCATACGCAATGCATCTTGTGAATGGGGTTCCAGTGATCCACATGATCTATCAATTTCAAATACTAATAAATTTTTTTATGAAGATATTTTACAAACCAGATGTTCTCCACAAAAATTTCCGCCATTTATTGGAGAGTTACAATCACAATTTTTATTTAATGTGTTTTTCAACAATACTATCGTCGTTTTGGGTCCAAAAAAACTGCTTGAACCCATATCTGATTATGTATTAAACACATATAAAAATGAGAATATGAAATTTCTTATAAATTCAGTTTCTGCTGCTTATCTTAATTGCACAAGCACGTCTAATTTTATTACAAGTGGAACAAAACACGATTTAGGCTTAGCAAGGATTTTTGATAATATATATCAAGAAGATACAGTACTGCTACGTTTAAACGCTCTTCTGCTAAGTATTATAAGGATGATTTTCACTGAACTGAATATTCCTAAATTTTTGAAATACATTTACACGTCAATAGCTTTAGTTATCAAAAATATCACACATGGTGTATTTACAGAATATAATGCTTTGATTGAAACTTTAGTTTACTACTTTTCCGTTTCAATAATGATAACACCTGTTGCTTTATTGAATAAAATTGATATAATTTCTACTTGTGATATTTTAAGAACGAGTTTTCATCCCAAAACTGTTTCAATGTCAAATTTGCTTTCTGACTATTCAGTTGATATTTTTTTTTTTGTTGCTAAAGTATCGTATTTATTTAAAATACAAAGCACAGATTATAAAATACATTTGGATTTACTTGGTTCATTAAATGATGAAATGCAGCAATCATCTTTCTGGTTCCCTTTTTTAAGAGAACATAACAATGAAAATTTAGTTGCCATCCCAAAATCAACAACAGGATATTTGACTATCATTGCATGCAAACTAATTTTATTACATTTATTGCCTACAGATAATAGACAAGAAATTAAAACAATTGTTGAGAACACCATGCTTTTGCTGAGAAATGCACAACAATTTGAAGATGATAAAATGTTTTGTGTTTGGGGAATTTCTATATTTGGATTGTTTGTAGAGAAAAAAGAAGACAAAGAAATTATATTTGGTTTCATCAACAAATTGAAGGGCAGTGCTTTTTTTCCTTGTCATGCAAAGCTAGTGCAACTTTTGAAACAATCATGTAACACAGACACAGGATTAGATTTACTAAAGGATGATGATTTTCAAAAAAAAATTTGTTTAATTTAACCGGCACTATTATCTCAAAAATAGTATAATCCCAATTAATATTTTACTGATTTATGACAATATTACAATAGAAAATTGAAAAAGTTTTTAAGAAAAATTAAATTTATAAAATTTATTTTTTCACCCCAAATTTCGGATGAAAAATGGTTTAGCTAATATTTATGTTCTTTTTCTTTTATTTAAATTTTTTAGTTAATTTACTTCTTGAATATACAGAAAACAAATTCTACAAAAGCATTATTTATTTAGGGATTTAAAACTTTGTCAATTATTACGGAACAAGATAAAAGTTTCTCATCTTCAAGGTTAGGAGCAATAACTTGAATATGTCCAATTCCACCGTCTGATTTAACAGCGTCATAAGTACTAAACTTGCCATCAACATTACGTGAATAGTAAAACTTTTCATCAGTAATATCAATCATAGCATCCGCCTTACCAAATGGAAGAATAGTCGCTGGAAAGTCAACGAGATTCCAACATGCAGTATACGGTGCAATAGAAAATTCATCATGAGGTGGGGCTGTAAATGAAGCTCCGGGAGCAATTATCACGTCATATTTATTAAAAATTTCTAACCACTCAAAGGTCAAACATTTAATTTGCTCCTTTATTTGAATTAACTCGTCAATATCTGTTGGAGCTGTGCCATAAAACTCATTATTACCATGTGATAATGAATTAATTATTCTTTCACCAACACTAATTAAATCATTTTGACTTGTATCTTTGGGATCAACTTGATACATTCTGATAGCCATTCTCCAACTGTAATCATAGGATGGATATTTTTCAATTGTTTCAACAAAATGGCCCGACTCTACTAATTTTTGAGCGGCTTCATTAAGAAGTCTTTTAATTGGTGGATGAAGTGGAAATGATTCATCACCCAAAATCAAACCAATTTTTAATTTAGAATCTTCTTTAATTTCTGACTCTTGATATTTTAACCTCAAGTTTTCAAAGTCATACATCCAAGGTTTTTTGTCAATGACAATTTTTGTAAAAAACTCTAAAGTTTCCATATCGTTTGCCAATGGGCCTATAACAGCTGAAATTCCGACATGTGGTTCTCTACTAGGATCGGTTTCATTTCCTAAAGGTAGCCTTTTAGCAGATGGTCTAAAGCCATAACAACCATTACACAAAGATGGAATACGAACGGATCCTGCAATGTCAGTACCCATACCAAGGATGGAACCTCTCATTTTAACGAGTGCACCTTCTCCACCAGAACTTCCACCAGCTGTCCAGGTTAAGTTATTTGGATTTAATGTTCTGCCAAAAATATTGTTTTCAGAATCAGCTGTCATTAAAGTTTGAGGGACATTAGTTTTAACATAGAAGTTGGCACCTAAATCAAGTAACAATCTTACCAAGTCACTTTCATTTTGTGGTCTGTTACCAATTTTTGCAACATAACCCAATGTTGAATCATATCCGAGAACATTAAAACTATCCTTCAAAGAAATTGGCAAACCGTGTAAAGGGCCATAAGGAACACCTTTTTCAGCAAGATAATCATCTAAAAATTTGGCTCTCTTTTCTCCATATTCAAACATTAATTCAGTACAACAGTTTGTTAATTGATTTGCAATTGCGGCCCTATGTGAAAAAGCTCTTATGGTATCAATTGCAGAAATTTGTGAAGTAGCTAATTTTTTTAGCAGTTGCTTAACTGTATAGTTTTCAGTAATATCAAAATCTTTCTCAGACATGAATTGTTTTGGAATATCCAAAACAGATATTGGATTTTTTTCATTGCATTTAGCTACTAACTCAGCTGGAAGAATCCAATTTTTTGGAATGTTTGCATCTACTTTTTTCTTTTTATTTTCTGCTAAAATTTTCCAGTTTTCAAGGTCTGACATTTGTTGTACAATATTATTGTGAATACTTTTTATTTGTTTTAATCTAAAAGGAAACTCATCTTTTTTTTTAAAGTATTCAGCATCCTTCCTTTTATACTAAATATAAATGAGGTATAAAGGAGTCTAGAAAGAAAATAATGTGTACTTTAAAAAAATTAGCGCATGCGAATTGGTAAGTCTGATTATGTCCAAATATGTTTCTATCAATAAACCCATATATGGCTTCAAAAAAAAAAGAAAGCATCTACTCCTTCCTACCCCTAATCAAGCAAAATACTGCTACACTTTTTTGGTTATCGCAAGCGCTAATCGCAAGCGTTAATCGCAAGCGCTAAATCATTTTTTATCTAAAAAAATACATGTACTCGATTCTCCAATTAATGTTGTTTTACTACGACGATAGATATTTTATTAAAATTATAGATACATACTTTTTATCAAGATTTACTGCTTATTGCTTATCTTGGGAGATAAGAATGTAAAAATTGTTTTGCCATAAGTTCACTTTTTGTGTTTTAACACAGTTTAAACCAAATTTGATAGATTGGGATATCTTAAAAATCCTTCATATAAATAATATTTTTTGTGCTCTTTAAACCAAGTCATTTTCTATTATTTAAAATTTTGAAATTCAAACAATCATAAAGAAAGAGTAAAAAAACTTAAAAAACTTAAAGATGCTATTCAAAAGATCCGAAGACTTGATTGATGATTTAACAATACCAGGTACGACTGTTTTAGTTGGTAACAAGGACCAAATTGATGAACTCGGTCTCAACAGAAGTGCTTCTTCTGGAGTGATTTTATTCCCACAACCAACAAATAGCCCAAATGACCCATTAAACTGGTCAGAGTTCAGAAAAATTTCACATTTTATTATTTTGTTTTTTTTCTCTCTTATCCTTGGTGCCGCATCAAACTTTACTGGTTCAGTGTATTACATATTAACAGAAGTTTATGATTGTACATATAACCAATTAAACACTGGTGGTGGATTACAGTTTTTTTTTTAGCTGTGAGTTGTTTAATAAGTCAACCTTTTGCACAAAAATTTGGTAGAAGACCAGTTTATTTAACATCTACACTACTAATGATAGTATCTGCTATCATTTTTGTTTCTGATCAAACATTTGGTGGTTATATTGGTTTCTGTATAATGAATGGATTATCAGTTGGTCCTATTGACTCATTGGTTGAAGTTTCAATTACTGATATTTTTTTTTTACATGAGCATGGTAAATATCTTGGTATTTATAGCATGACTCTTAGTATTGGTTCTTCATTGGGTCCTTTAATTGCGGGTTATATAGCTCAAACGTTGGGTCAAAAATGGTGTGGTTATCTTATTTTAATCATTGCTGGTTCTCTTTTAATTATTCAAATATTTTTCTTAGAAGAATCTTGCTTTGAGAGAAATGTAAGCCAACCAGAGGTGAACGAAACGCTGCTAGCTGTTGTTTCTTCAAATAAATTGAATTCTAAACAATCCAAAGTTGATAATTTTTCTTCCACTAAAGAAAAAAATCACGCTGACTTTAATGTTTGTCCAATAGCATTTGAAATAAAAGACACATCTATTGAAGAGCCTAAAACTTATCTAGAAAAATTGAGATTCTACACCAATAATCCGGGTAAATTTAACTTTTGGGTTATTTTGGAAAGTTTAAAAGTTTTAAGATACCCAGCAGTTTACTGGGCTGCCTTTGTTGCTGGTGTTCAAATTTGGTGGTTATCATTAATTACTATTTCCGAGTCTGAATTTTTTTCGGTACCACCATATAATTTTGATTCTGATGCTCTTGGTTTATTGAATCTCGCTATGTTAGTAGGTAGTGCTATTGGTTCACTTTATGCATCATGTTCTGATAAATTTATGATATATATGACCAAGAGAAACGATGGTATTTTTGAACCAGAATTTCGTCTTCATATGTTTTTACCAGCTTTAATTTTAAACACTGCTGGTTTATTAATGTATGGTTTAGGATCTTATTATGGAGTCCATTGGATTGTTGGTGCGATTGGTATTGCATTGATTTCTATTGGCTTATCAGCAATTTCAACCTTAACTTATAATTATGTTTTAGAATGTTATCCAAAGCAAGTAACTGAATCCATCACTTCTGTTTTAGTTGTCAGAAACTTATTTGGTACAATTTTTACATTTGTGTTTCAGTATTGGTTGGATGGCGTTGGTGTTATTGGCACAACTATTATGCTTGCTGTTTTTTGTGCTGTATTCAATGGTACCTATTTTATTTTTTGTGCAAGAGGTAAAAATTTCAGAAAGTTTACAAGAATTTGGTATGAATCTGCTTTTTCTTAAAAGTTTTAATAGCTAGCTATATTATTTGGAAACTTTTTTTTAATATCGTTTTTTTTGATTTATCTTTAAAATTTTAACTTTTTATTTACAATATATAGTTTTGATCCCAACTGATTTTTTACTCTATAAATTAGCTCTCTCAGGTGGGGATATTTCATGAATATAAACCGTTTTACTATCTAGCCCTTCAATATTGGCAACGCTTAAAGGTGTGATAAAAATAGTTTGCCGTTTAGGATTTTCAGCAACCTTTTTTAAAATTAATTTTAATGCAATTCTTCGATTAACATTATCCATAAAAACATCAAATTCATCCAAACCTCTAATTCTAGAATGCATAGGGCCCCAAATTGCAAAAAGAAATGCAATTTGACTGTACGATTTTTCACCCCCAGAAAATGATTCTACAGCTCTTAAAGGTCCATCTGCTTTAGTTGCAACTTTTAAGGTCAAGGTACCCTTCTTAACATTGAATTCGATTTTACCCCGGAAACGTCGGATTTTTAACGCAGCAATAAAAACAGATTCAACTTCTTGAAAAGTCAAAAATGTGGTCTGAATTAAGTTTTGTAATCTATTTGACATAGCTTCGTTTAGAGTGTTATGAAGTGAAATTGTTTCCGCATACTTTGCTTCAAATGATTTAAGCTCCGTACGAGCTAGCAACAAATTGGTTTCGGCGACAGATTTAGTTATTCCATGCTGGTCTTCTATTTCTTTAAGACGTTGTTCAATTTCGGTGATACTTCTATCAACAGATGAAGCAGTAGTATCTGGTGCCAAATTAGCCTCTTCAAGGGTACAGAAACGCAGTGCCGATTCTTCATGGTTTTTCATTTCTTCTTGTTTTTGAGACATAAAAGTAGTTAATTTCTCAACATCAGTTTGCAATTTACCAATTTTACTAACTGTAGCTCTAATATTTTCTCTACAAAAATCAATATTTTGTTCAAAACTGGAATATTCATCCCTTTTCTGTTCAAACAACCTTTTGGAAACTGTGTAATCTTTTTTAATTGCTTCATATAAACTAACCTGCTGTTTAAGATATTCAATTGCTTTTTCATATTCAACTTGTAGGGGTTCTAAACTCTGAATATGAATACTCATTCCTGATTCGAGTCTATCTTTTTCTTCAATTAATGATTCCAATTTAGAATTACCGACTTGAAGATTTTCTAACTTTTCATCCGTTTTTTCAATAGATCGAGTAATTCCTCTAGATTGAGTTTTAACTTCTTGTAACCTCGTTTGTAAACTTTCAAGAGACTGCTTTGAAGCTTGATATTTTTCATGGAGATCTTTTTCTTTTTTGGATTTTACTTCCCTAGCTTCATCCAACTCTCTCTGTAATCTCAAAAGTATGGAATCGCCTTCAACACGCAGCCTTGCAGAAACAGGTCCTAAATTAATTGGATCAGATTGGAACACTCCATTTCTTTTATATATCCTCAGTGCATTATTTTGCACTAAGCAAATAACAGAGCTAATTTTATTTTGGTGATCCTTATCAAGCTCTGCCTGTGCTTCTCTTCTACTTGGAATTAATAAAGTAGAATGCAATTTCAACGAGTCTACCAAAAAACATTTAAGGTTTTCATTTTCAATTTTTAAAACATCTAGAATGGAAGGATGGACTGAATCAGGTATATTACGTGAGTAATTAAAAGTTTCATTTTGTCTAAGGGTAATTTCACTGTGGGTTGCAAAAAATTTATTCCTACTACTAAGTATCTGGGAATCTTTATGATTTGTGACTAAAAAAGCTGTTAAAATACGTTGCAATATAGTCTCAATGATGGTAGTCCAATTTTGGAATTCCTTTTTTAGTTCTATGTTCAAACCTAAAGGACCACATACTTTATCTTGAAAATTTTGAAAACGCAAATCGTTGATCAAGTTACGCATATTTGGGGCAAACGAAGCTTCGGGTTTATTTGATTGATCTTTTTGTTTTGCATCTCGTATTTTATATTCTATATTTTTAATATTATTAATCAAAGCAGCCAGGGTATTTTTGTTTTTGTTTTCTTCTTCTCGTAAATCCTGTTTCAGCATTGCAGTTTCAGAAGTTATTTCATCTCTTGATTTATTCAGCTCATCCAATTTTTCAAATTGTTTCAACTTGAAACTTTTTAAACGATCAATATTCTGTTCGGTAGATCCTTCAACCCTCCTTCTTTCAATTTCAATATCCTTTTCCAGCTTAGTACATAAGTTCTTATCTGAAGCATGTTTATCTTTAATTGCATTTATTTTGTTTGAAATTTTTCTTTCTTCTTCTTTAGCAGCCCTAGATGAATTTTCAATGTTACTCTTTTCATTATACGTATATTCAACTTTTTTTTTTAAATTTTCAAGTTCACCATTTTTAAGAATCTCTCTGTTCTTTTGATATTCAATTATTTGATCTTCTTCAGCTTGTTTTATAACATTTGATTGTAAAAGATCCTCCAATTTTTTTTGTAGTAAAACATCCGCTTTTTTTGAATGATTTTCAGCTTCTTTATATTCAAACCAAAGTCTTTTACCCACTAAAATTTCTTTCTTTTTGGCAAAATCTGCCGAATCCTCAAATGTTTTCCAAATTTTTGTTGCAGTTTCATATTTTTTTTTCAATTCTTCATAAACGGATTTATTACTAGTTAAAATATTATTAATTTCATTCACATCCCTTTTAGTATGCCTTAGATTATCATAGGACTCCTTTAATCTAGTACCTGCCATAAAACTATCAAATTTATCTTTATCTGTCGAATGAGCAAGAAAAGTTTTGGCCTCAGTTTGTGTTAAAATGGTCATTGGGTTAACAATAGTGATACCAAAATGTTCTAATATCCTATCGATTTCTCTCTTTGTAGTAGAAATTTGCTTCTTTTCAAAATTTCTTACAATCAAGCTATGTGGTCTGTCTCTTTTTAAAACTCGTTCAACAATGATTCTATTACCATATTCTTCGGGCTTGTAAGCTTCGGGTCCTTCATTTTTAATCGTTACAATAGCACGAGCAACATTTTTGCCATGCATAATTAAATTTTTCAATGAATTACCACGATCTGTATCGGTTGCTTTGACACCTAACGCAACTGAAATACCTGTTAAAACTGCAGATTTACCTGATCCGTTTCTCCCAATGATAAAATTCGTCTGTGGTCCAAATTCCAGAGAAAAATTACTGTGACACATAAAGTTAGACAATTCTAATTTCTCAATAATACCTGCTTCTGACGGTGAAATATCGTCTGGAAGCGTGTCTGCAAAGATCGGCACCTGCGTCATTTTATCCATACTTCGCCTTCTTGAACTTTGATGCCATTTCATATCAACTTGTGTCATTGCATCGTCAACATCAACATCCCTACTATCAAGTTGTTCTACTGAATTAGACAAAGAGCTCATTGGCTCATCACTAAAAGACGAATTTATTTTCTGTCTTTTATCAGAGTGAGCTCCAATTTCTAAAGTGTCCGTTGCTGTTGGAGCAAATGAGTTAAAGGAATCTTCATCACTACTCTCATTGGCACTGATGGCTCTTTTCATTGCAACCTCTGCCGGGCTATTGCCGATGTTTCTGTATGCTTAAATATCATATTCTCTTTATTTACACTCATCTATTGCATATGTATAATAAACGCGTAGAAATCGCATTGGATTGATCGACGCAAACGGTTGCGTCGATGGTTTTGATTTTTGACATAAGTTATGAATCATTTACAAGGGTACCAGTTTATACTGTAATCAAACCACCACACATTACATAGGATATGACCAAATCAGCCTTGACTGCCAGTGTAAAGGCAGCATCTCAAGGGGTGGCAGATCTAACCGGGTTGGATGCCAAATGGATGAGTCGTTGGAAAGCTAAATGTAATAATAAATTCATCAATCCACGTCGGTTGGTGAATCAGAAGAGTAATTCGAAAAATGATAAGAAAATGTATTCTTTAACTATGTTCCCATACCCATCAGGTTCATTACATATGGGACATTTGAGAGTGTACAGTATTTCGGATGTTTTGGCAAGATATTATAGAATGAAAGGTTATGATTTAATCAATCCAATGGGTTGGGATGCTTTTGGGCTACCGGCAGAAAACGCAGCTGTTGAAAGAAGTGAAAACCCAGAAAGTTGGACTAAATTGAACATTCAAAAAATGAAAAGTCAAATGCAGTTGATGTTGACGGATTTTGATTGGGATAAAGAAGTTTCAACTTGTGATCCTGAATACTATAAATGGACCCAGAAGATTTTCCTTGAATTACATAAAAACGGATTGGCTTACAGAAAAAAGGCCGAGATCAATTGGGATCCAATAGATAAAACGGTTTTGGCTAATGAACAAGTGGATTCTGAAGGTAGGTCATGGAGATCAGGTGCTATTGTTGAGAAAAAATTACTAGAACAATGGTTTTTAGGAATCACTAAATATGCTAAGGCTTTGAATAAAGATCTGGAATTATTAGAAGATTGGCCATCTAAGGTTAAGATAATGCAAAAAAATTGGATTGGTGAGTCAAATGGTGTTGAAATTAAGTTTCAGGTTGATAAAGATAAAAATGCAAACTTGGATGAAATTCTACCTGTAAATATTTTGGATGTTTTCACTACTAGAGCAGAAACTATTTTCAGTGTGCAATATTTATCATTATCATTTGATCACCCAATTACTCAAACTTTTGCCAAGAAAGACCTGAAATTGAAAGAATTTATTGATAAACTTAATAAGGAAGAAGAATCTGAAAAATCTAAGGAGGGTTATTTATTAGAAGGTATTTATGCTACTAATCCATTAGATGCAAGTGTTAAATTACCAGTATATGTTGCACCTTATGTTCTTGGTACTTATGGTAGTGGTGCAGTCATGGGGTGTCCAGCACATGATACAAGAGATTATGAATTTTGGTTAAATAATATGGGCTCAGATTCTGCACTCATTTATACCGTTGAGCCAACTAACCCGGAAAGTGAAGTATTAGATAGACAACCCTACATTTTAAAGGAAGGTAAAATGAACATTAACGCAAAAATTTTACAGGGTTTGGATGTTAAGCAGGCAAGAGATGCTGTTGCCTCAGAATTAAAATTAATTAACATGGGTGACTATAAGACAAACTATAGACTTAGAGATTGGTTAATTTCAAGACAACGTTATTGGGGTGCTCCAATTCCAATGATTCATTGTGATTCATGTGGTGTCGTTCCTGTTCCCGACGAAGATTTACCTGTTAAATTACCTCATGTTGATAAATTATTAGGTAAAGGTGGATCACCGTTAGCTCAAATTCCAGAATTTGTTAACTGTGAATGTCCAAAATGTAAACAACCAGCGAAGAGAGATACTGATACAATGGACACTTTTATGGATTCATCATGGTATATGTTCAGATATCTAGATTCAAAAAATGATAAGCAACCATTTTCAAAAGAAGTTGCAACTAAATATATGCCTATTGACCAATATATTGGTGGTGTTGAACATGCAATTTTACACTTATTATACTCTAGATTCATTTCGAAATTTTTTAACGATATCAATTGGTACGAAAACAAAGAATTGAAGGGTGAACCGTTTAGACAATTGATCACACAAGGTATGGTCCATGGTAAAACATTTATTAATCCAAAAACCGGTAGATTTTTGAAACCAAATGAATATACTTTGTCAGAAAGTGGAGATGCAATTTTGAAAGAAACTGGTGAAGTTGCAAGTATTTCATATGAAAAAATGTCAAAATCTAAATACAATGGTGCTGATCCTGTGGAATGTATCAATATTCACGGCGCTGATGCAACTAGAGCACATGTTTTATTTCAAGCTCCGATTAATGATATTTTAGACTGGGAGGAAGCAACAATTATTGGTGTTGAGAGATGGTTAAAGAAAGTTTTAAAACTTGGGGCTGATTTAAATAATGACTCTCAAAGTCATGCACCAATTTCAGTGAATCAAAAAGTTGAACCTGTCTCAGAAGATGAAATCAACCTACACAATGAACTACATGAACTAGAAAAAAGTATCACTGCAAGTTTTGGTAAGGTTCCATCGCTCAATACATTGATATCAGATTATATGAAATACACGAACGCATTAGTTGCTGCTAACAGATCCAAAATAATTTCTGCTGGTTATATTCAATACAAATATTTAAACTTGCTCAAGTTTATGTGCCCTGTTACACCTGCAACATGTGAAGAAGCGTTTGAAATTTTTAATTACAAAAACGAAGGTAAAGTTCCGTTTATCTTGGAATCAGATTGGCCAACAATTGATTCACCAATACAACAGAGTGTATCTTTTAAGGTCATGATTAATGGTAAAATGAAATTTGTTCACAAATCAACACCTGAACTGAAAAAGGCTACCGAAAGTGTTTGTCTTGAAGAACTTCTATCCACACGAAACGGTCAAAAGCATCTCAGCGGTATTGATATTAATAAATTTATCATTAAATCCGATACTATTGTTTTTATATCTAAGAAGCCATCTACAAAAAAGTAAGATTCTGGCATTCTGGCATTCCTTGAATATATATATTTTTCATACACTGTATATAGCCTCTGGCATCAACCCCATGTAAATAGATAGCAACATGAATTATGAGTTATGGTTCTCGCTTGGACTTCCAAAAACGGAAGGTATAACCTTCACATCCGAGCGGGAGTATATCTTGAGTGTATCAGAGTTTCACCGAACCTTTTTATTATATTTTGTTTTTTTTAAGTTAATTTCATCAAAGCATACTCCTGAATACAACAGGAGTTGTTTTTTTTTTAAATAGTATAATATTTACTTTTAAATTATGAAAATGAAGGAATTTTCCCCAACAAAGTTACAAGTTGTTCATCAACGGGTTAAATTTTTAGCAAGTTTAACATTGAATCCAAACTTTTATAGGATAATTGGTGATGTTGTTTCGGACGCCTCAAAATTGGATCTGACATTAGGTACTCTGTGTTACTCGACGCTTTTTATTAGTGCAGTGATAAACAAATATCCTGCAATCAGAAATAAATTGTTGAACATTCAAAAAAAGATAATGATTATGATAAATAAAATAATAACGCTTGTAATTTCGAAATTAAACGGTGAAACTAATAAATCGAAATATCTTTTAAAGATTAAAGAAGATGATAATAAGAACACAGATAAAGAAGAATTGAGTATTACGGCCAAAAAGACAGCAACTGTATTGAGCGATTTTTCAGCGTACATTACAGATATTCGAATATTTAATAGAGGTTTTTCAATCCCGGCATGTATTGCGGATATAATTGAGTCAGGATCATTTTTGAAAAATAAAGATTATTTGAATTGGTTATCATCAGTGAGCATTTCTCTATATCAACCATTAGAAACAATTGCCTTTTTGTTTGATCATAACTGGTTATTACCCGACAGAGAGAAAAATAATTGTTTGTGGTGGTATGCTATTTCTACAAGATTTTGGTTTGTTTGGGTTATTGCAGAATTTGGACAGTTATCTTATAAATTGTTAAAAAAACGTGGCAAGAATATTGAAAAATCCGATTTTATTGCATTAGTTGAACATGCTGCTACTTTACCACTATGTGTCCATTGGAGTTTGGAAGATGGATGGTTAGAACCCCTAGGTGTTGGATTTTTTGGTACTATTGCTGGTGGTTTATCTACTTTTGACCTGTGGAAGGATATATGGGAAAAAATTCTGACGGATGTGTAATTAATAAGTTATGATGGAAAGTATTTGCACAGATTCACTGCTGCATTAAATTACACTTTTGTTCATCTTTGCATTGTCACGAGCTTTTTTTAATACAAAAAATATTAGTTTACTTTTTGGGTTTTGTTAAAGTTTAATTTAGATTTTCTGTAAAAGTTCTTTTAGGAAATTTATAGTAATAAGAACAAAAAAATAACTATCGATTTAGCAAAAGAAAAAAAAAATTAATTTACAAATTAAATTGTTTAGAAAAAAGAATATGATATTATAATTTATATGAATGCTTCACATTATCTTCTTGTTGTTTGAAATAACCTCTCAAAAACTGTAAGTGTGGTAGAAGTTCTGCATCACAATAGTTCTTTATATTCATCTTTTTGATGTATGAAAGAGAAGTTGCAGATAATCTATACTGTTTATCCAATAATGAAGATTCAAATTTATTTGGTTGAATTTTATTAATCTTATAGCCGGAACACAGCAATTGACACATTATTTCCCATATTTGTAATTCAAAATCATAATTTGCTTTTAAATTATCAAATTGATTAACATGAGAAGAATATTGGGTGTGAAAATTTTGTGCAATTTCATCTGGATAAAACTTAGGATTTGACAAATGTATAAACAAGAAGTCTTCACATTTTTCATCTATAATTTCGTTTTCGAAAACATATTTTTCCCTTGGAGTCATCGGATTACACTGGCCCAAACCACCTGAAATGAATCCTTCATCTGCATACCTACCCAAAAATTTAACTGCCAATTGCACTTGATAAACCGGTTGATCTAATGCATATGCTGCTAAAATATAAGTATCTTTATCTCCTTGACCTGCACCACCCTGTGTTATCAAAGGATAATAATAACCAAATCCATATATATTAAGATATAATGCTAATAATAAAGTTTTGACTTGAGAGCGTTTATTAACTAATAGCATACCACTTTCAGTTGATGGATTTGGGATTGATCCTGGTAATTCATGAATATCATGCCTTCCTCCAATGCCAACATTTGAATAATCAATATCTAAATGAAACAAATCAAATAAAAATGGATTAGTAGTCCTGATCCAACAATCAGGCCATAAAATTAACTGATTTTTCACATATACATCCCATGCAAATAAATCATCCGGCTTATTAATAACGACATTATCAGCATCTAACAATAAAATGTCCTCAAATCTTGACGATAAAATTGCCATAATTTTATATTCAAAATTTTTTAAAGAAAAAAAGCCATTGACATCTTTTAATGGTAATTTTTCATAACCTAATACACAACGTGCATTTATTTCAGGTAATATCTTGTCACAGAACGCTGGATCAAAATCTTGGGGTGTTGGAATATACACTTCAACAGGTAAATTCGACCCTGTTTTCCTTAACTGGTGAATATTTAACAAAGCTAACCATGAAAATTTTGAGCCACCCACTATAACAACACCTTTACCTTTAATTTTTCCGTCCATTTCGTTACCAAAAACTTCCATATTTAAACTATTTATTCCGTTCAAAAATTTTTCATAAGATTCAAATAATTTCATTTTTTCGTAACTAGTTAACTTAAGTAAACCAGATAAAAAGTTTTTATCAAACTTAACATCATCCTGAACAAATTTCTGTATTCTGCCATTTTCTTTTTCATATTTACCTATGAATGGATCGCATTGTGGTTTGCTTTCTGCCAAATTTTTAAATAAATCTGAAAAAATACCGAATTTAGTAGCATCTATGTTTAGATTAGCTGGATCCATATTTTTGGGCCGATTATCAAATAGGTTAACCCCTCGTAGAAAGTTGGAGCTAACATTATCAAGCGATGTATAAATTTCTTGTGTATAGTTTAATGAAAAGATCAGCAAAAGTAGAAATGAAAAAACAAGCAGTATGAAAACATGTTTGATTCTATTATTCGTATATCGTACAGGAAACCAATTTTTTGAACCCTGTAAAAATTTCATCCTAATCTGATGAATTGATAAGGGTAGTAGAATCTGTAAGAGAGGATAAAGGTACCACTATGAAAGGTTATTTTCTTTGAATTAAACCTAAACAAAAACAATCTTGAAAAAACTGAACATTAGGACCCTCAACAATAAAAATTGGTGAGCATGTTTTGCAAACTTAGTTAATATAAGTTAAAAAATATTTCTTAGATTCTTAAGTTCAGTAAAAATTATACACGATATATGTATATATGTACATATGTATATTTAATATAAAGATAAAAGACAATAAACATATCAGCACTCATGTGATAAAGTTTGAATAGATTTACAAGACGTTCCTAGAGACAAATTCTTGGTAAGACTGTTCTGGGCGTTGATGCACGTGTTGCATATTGGGCGTGTCAAAAGGATTGCTTTGATCCCAATCTCCTTGACTGGGTAGCTTTTCCATATTGTAATCATCAGACTTGGAGTAAGCATGGATTTGTGGAGTTGACAAATCATTATTTGAATCATTGTTGAAATTTACGTCTCTTTCAACATAGTTGTTGACAAAATTTCCATAATTGCTTTTACGGAAATCAAACATTAGCAAAAACATCATGGTACCGTAAAAATAAACCAAGGTCCATTCCATGACGGCAGAGTAACCCCAATAAATCGAACGGTTACCGCCATGGTTACCTTTACCCATAAAAGCACCGTAACACACGACGAAAACAATTGCAATACACATCCAGACAATTTTGACGATTGCACTTTTCAAAAAATATTTAATCTTGTAGTGTCTATAATAGAGTAAGAAGGCAAAACTCTGGGCCACGAGATAACAGAAAACGAAAATCACAAACAAAACAACAAAGACCGAATGTTGTCTTGAGTATTGCCAGTTATCCTTCAGGCACGAAACCATCAGAATACACAATGATGCAATGATGGCCATTGCAATGGCCAGTGCATGGACTGCCGTAATAAACCAATGAAATGTCGGAGGAAAATAGTTTTTTTCGGGGGTTCTTAAATGATAATCCTCAATAACTGCCCAAACAAAAAAGATACCCATAAGAGCTGACCCACATATAAAAATCGGTTGTAAGTTTGTGGCTGCAACATTCGAAAGATAAACAATATAACGGGTCATTTCATAATGGTATGTATCCAATATAGGTCTACCTTGGATGAACCAACACACCATCATCGCAATCAACATGGCCCACCAAAAAAACAGAGATATTAACGGTAACACCCATGCATGCTGCGGCTTGACATTGGGAAGAGACAATTTTCCAAGCTTCATTGTTGCTATTGTAGTATATAAAAAATATTGTTTTTTATCCTTCCCTTCTATGTAAAGCATCTTTACACGTCAAGTACACAGGGAAACACGCTTTTGATCAATGGAGGCTTAGCGCCTTTCCAAAAACAGGGGTGCGAATATTTGACCCGGTCGATCGACGCAAGAAACTTTTCACTCCGTTTTGGTTGAAGATGAAATACTAAGAGGGTATTATTGTATTATTGTATTATTGCAGCAAAGTTCAGATCAGCTGTATAACAAGACCATGTTCATCCGTAACCAACAAGTTGCTTTGCTCTCAAGAAGAATTTTGTCAGTAAAGAGAAATTTTGCGGTTCTTTCCAACAATAATGTTGCATATGACTCCAATCAAAAAACAGAAACTAATAAACTGGAAAAGACATTAGCCAAGTTCTGGGAAAAAGTTTCAGTTGCAAAAACCGACGATTCCCACTATGTAGTTCAGTTGGACAACAAAACTATTAAGACGCCTCTTGGATTTGATATGAGAATTCCAAGCTCAAAGAAATCTTTGGCTTTTCTTTTGGCCAACGAATGGAAATCGTTACCAAGTTTACAGATTAAACCATTCCAAGTTCCATTGACTTCACTCACCTCTAGATGTGTTGATTTGCAGGAAGCACAAATTACCGACGATGTTGAGATTAAAGCTAAAGTTGGAGACTTATCAACTGTTAAGAATTTACTACTTAGATATTTAGACACAGACACAATGCTAGTTTTCTCCCCAATGGAAGATTGTGATGGTGACTTAAGAAGAGAACAAGAAAAGTGTTACAGACCACTAATCAAAAACATGGAGGACTTTTTCACTAAATTCACAGAAGATGGTGAACAACTTGTTTTCACGTATTTAGATTGTGATAAAGATGGTCTCATTGGTAATTCCCAAACTGAACCTACCAAGAAGGCCGTTCTTAAGTACCTAGATTCACTTGACATTTGGGATTTGGTTGCACTTGAAAAAGCCGTTTTAGTGTCTAAATCATTCATGGCTGGTGTTACCGTTTTAAGAAACGCCGACTATAATGATGATTTTAACGTCACTATTGAAGAATTGGCTAGATTGGCAACATTAGAAACTGTGTTACAAACTGCAAGATGGGGTGAAGTCGAAGATACTCATGATGTTGATAAGGTTGATATTAAAAGAAATTTAGCCTCTGCTGCCCTCGTTGCATTTAATGCAAAACATCAAGAATAAAAAAAAGAAATTAAATCTTATAAACCTTGTATATAGAACAACCATATATGTATTTTATTCAATAAACACATTCTTTTACCTTTTGAAGGTCGTTTAGTGTATCTAAAGTCAGAATGTAGACCCCTTTGTCTTTGCCATTGAGTAATACTTGTAAATTATTAATGAATTTCAGCTGTTCGGGAACAAATTCAAACTCAAAATTACCAAATTCGAAACCTGTCAAGTTTAAATCAACTTTTCCTTTTTTCTTTTCAATACTAAAAACACAACGATTTAAATCATCCAATTCATTACTAGATTTAACATGGGTTAAATTACCTACACCAGTCCAACTCTTGTTTATTTCCGCAATAGGAAACTTTTCAGCTTTATTTTCATATTCAATAGTCTCTATTTTATCTTCAATTAATGAAATACTACTTTCTACTGTTAATAAGGAACTTTTGCTCAATTCAGATCCGTAACTAGAACTATTATTAATCGTAGAACCATATAATTCAGGATTCACTATCGCACGTCCAATGATCTTTAGATTTTGTCTTAAAATTGGCCTTATCAATATGGTCATTTCACTGCCTCTAAATTTTTTAGTTTTTAAATGGATATCAATAGTATTGAGCATACAATCTGAAGATTGTGTTAATTCAAGAAGTAAATTAGGAATCTTGATTTCTTCTATTGTTGAAATTGTGTTAATGGAAGTTGATGTTGTTAAATTCTCATAAAATCCAAGATAGAATTTTGAATCTTGTGTTGAATGTAAAATAATTTGAACATCTTTACTTTTTGACCAACTGTTTTCGTTCCAAATTGATAATTTGGCATGAGGTAAAGTTTTTGAATCACAGCTTGATAATAACTTTTTAATTTCCGAATCCTTAATGGTGTCTTCCACGCCTGAAGTATTCAAACTCAATGATTTACTGACTTCTTCACGTTGAGGTTTTGACAAATTGTTTTCTCTGTTTTTAGATTGAGTACCATTTGCAGTGGTTTTTTTTTGAAGTAAACTTGAAAATGATCCAAAAAATGATTTCTTTTTTGTTTTCTTTTCATGGGTGCCTAAACTATTATGGTATTTTTCAAGGTTGAAACTACTAACAGGTTTTCTGACTGCATCTGGTTCCTTCTGTGAAATAATCTCTTCTGATGTTACAATTTCAACTTGTTCATCAATAGGTGTAGGTAACCTATTAATCGGTTGGAAATTATATTCATCCGTTTTCAATTCTAGATCTTCGTCCTCATTGTCTTCGTCTTCATCAGATGAATCTATATCATCAACAATTTGAGGCAAAAATTTCTTGGAAAATTCAAGGTCCTTAGATTCTTCAACTGGAGCGGTGATAGCGTTAAATGTATGTTTTGATTTAGACTCGGATAAAACATCAGTGTTCAATGATGAAAATTTAATATATAATGGTGTTTCAACAACAGGTTGCAATGATTCGTCAAATATAAATGTTTCCTTTTCAGATTCAGGGCTATCTTCAGATATAACATTGCAAGATTCCGCTGTGATCCCGTGAATTGTTTCTTTTTCTAAAACATTACTTTCAATTTGTTGAGGTTTACCACCAACTTTCATACCTAATCCAAAACTTGGGATATTGTAAATAGCAGAAGGTATATTTTTTGGAAAATAATTCATTAAAATATCAACTAGCTCATCGCTTGTATTCTCATTAAAGGTAAAGCATAATTGGATCTCATCTTTAAGAACTGAATGATTAAAAAGCAAGGATGTTTCTTCGGTGCTATCACATTTGTTGAATGTAAATTCATTTCTCTTTATTGGGGCAAATAATAGTTGTCTACCAAAAGTGTCCTGCTGCACAATAACCAGTTGATCGATTATATCGTGTTTCAATATAAACACGCTAATGTTCATAAAATTGAGTGTTGTTTTCTTCTTTTTATTCACATAATGGCAATTGCAATTGTATTCAATGCTCAAATTCTCTTTTCTTACATCAATACAAACTGGTTGCAAATTAACAATATCTTTTGCGTCTATTGAGTAAATTTCCTCTTCGCATTTTTTCTTTTCATACTGATCCACTTGTGTAGATCTTTCTAAACATTTGGTCAACTTAAAAATTAATGTTTCAAGTTCTGACAGGAGTTTACCTGTATATGGTTTTTCCCCCATTTGAATAACCAACTCTTGAAGTGATTTAAAAAAGTTGTTTAAATATCTGATTCTAATCAGTGGTCTTCTTCTTATTTTAATCTCTGTCTTGCATTGTGTTATATCAAGCTTGTACAGTTCATTGTATTGTGAATATATTGCGGTAATTCCATTGGACCAATTAGACAAACTTAAAAGAAGTGTATCTATATCCTGAATTCTTAATAATTGTCCTAACTCGACATGCTTTTCAACTAGTGCGTCAATAACATTTTTAAACTTAGCATTTTCCGTTTTTCTTGCCGTCACCATTTCATCGGTAATGTCTTCTAATGATCCATCATAATAGTTATTATATACTGGGTCAAAAGTTTCCGCAATTGATACTAATGTTTTCAGTTCAACTAAATATGCCCTTTCACTTGCTTTGTAATCGTCTAAAAGGAATTGTAGTTTGTTGCCTTCATTAATATTATCTAATTTACCTAAAGAGAAACTAGAAAATGGCTGTGGCAAGCTAGATGCAGAATTGATAGCTTCTTGGATTGGAAAGAGCGGAGTTTGTATGTATGAAACCATTTTCACGTACTTGATTGATTAGACAAATCTATTTCTCAAGAAAAAAAATCTTGCAAAGAGGAAGAAAGCAAGTAGATAAAGAGAACAAGGAAAGAAGAGTACAATTATCAAGATCAGAAAATATCTTAATTACATACAGATTATCCTACAAAAACTTTTAATAGTCAAATGATCGATAACTTCAATTACCAACCCCGTTTAGGAATACAAAACACGCATCCCTGAAACTGTTGACATATTATGAAATCATAACAAACGCGCCGCGTTTTGTCTCATAATGTCAACAACGCGTCCACGGTTTGGGATATGTCTTTCTGGCACGCGTTATACACGTCCTGAACAAGACCGTGGTCCAGAGTCGGGAAGATGTCATAGATCTCCTTGAGTTGTTTGGCTTCAGATTCGTGTTGTTGCTGCTCGGTGAGTGAAAGTTCAGTTGCTCGTGCTAATTCAGCACGCTCGGCTGCTCGTATTGACAATCTCTCATCTACCGGTTCTTCTTCGGGGGTGATATTTTGTAATAGTGTATTAAATGAGCTTGTGAGAGATTGCTTGACCATTTCAGCACTTTTCGTAAGCACTTGGGAAGGGGTTTCATCACTTGCCCTACTTTGTTGTAATTCTCGTACTCTGATCTTCGCATCGAGTATATTATTTTCATATTCTTGTTCATCAATACTCAGCTGGCTTTTGGAAATATTAATAATGAAATTGCATGCGATTTGGAGCGTGCTGACGTAATAAGAAGTTTCACCAATCAAAAATTCATCGTTTCTGAATCTTTCAATATACTGCAAATTGGAATGCAAATTTTTAACCTTGGAATGTAGTAGAACGTAAATTAATAATGGAACAAAAGAATCTGCATTCTCTTGTGTCTCTTCCTGTTTCCTAATCCAACCAAAAATAATCTTACATGAATTTAATATACACACAATTTTATCTCTTGGGGCCTTGAATTCATCGATGTGTGATAACTCTTTTGATGCCAATGTAATATATTTTTCATCGATTTGAATACTTAAATCTAAATGCTTTAGTTCAATCCAATCGTAAAAATAACAGTTCATCAAATATTTTCTATCCATCAATTTGTCGTTTTTATGAGAATCCGTCAATTTAATAAATGACATTGTAGGACTAAAGACATTTGTATAAACTCTTGTCATAATTAATTTTTCTAAACCTTCCTTACAATTATTAATTTTAGTTTCATCATTACCCATTTCATTGAATGGTTTATATTCAATTAATTTACAAAATAAAAACTCTTGAAATTCTTTAACCAGTCTAATTTGCTCTTCAACAGACCATACCCTTTGATTGAATTGGTGCAAAAATGATTTCAAATATTTGTGAACCGGCTGACAGTCTTTTGACTTGAACTGCGCCAAAAAAGTTTGAAAATCAAATGATTGTTGTTTCTTTAAGTTGTTTGAAGGATTAGGAATATTTTTTATTGAATTACTCCTCGATAGCCTACGTAGATCTTCAGTGTTCATGTTTACGCTATGATTTTCTGAAATTGGATTAGTATGAATTTTATTCACCTCGTTCGCAATTTCTTTTTCTATCTCTTCCTCTTCATTTGAATTAATTGAAGCATCAGAACCCTGTAATGTTTCAAGGATAAGTTGTTCGTCTTTCTTAATTTCTGGGATTTCCGGCGGGCTAATGAGCTCTAATTCGGTTTTTTCATTGATAGATTCTTCATCAGAAGATTCTTCACCTTTTGCATCAAAATCAGATATCTTTGATTCTTTTTTTCCTATTTTTAAGTTTTTGATAAGATCTTCTACATCTTCTCTAGACTCGTCATATTTTTTTATTTCCTTGTCATTAAAAATGGGAATAGTCTGCTCTCCTGGTGTTTTTTCCTCACTTATTGAGTCAGACCTTCTTAAATTTCCGCTATTATCATGCTGAAAATCATCCATCGTTTCCAACTCTTCTTCACTTGATTCCTCATCGTTTTGGTCCTGTCCTCCAACTGAATTAATGGTTTCACTACTATTAATTTTCTTAGAATTACCATTCTTTCTTCTCGCAGCTAAAAAAGTGTCTATCTTTTCTGTACTATTTTCTGATTCCTGTTGATTAATTGATGTTTGATTAAGACTTTCTGTCGATTTAGAACATCTTACCTTTTTATCTTCAACTGTTGTTTTGGTTGCATGTTTCGCACCACTAGATGTACTTGAAGGTGATGCACTTGTTGCATCTGAAAGACCTACTGTTGGTTGCACATTTGTAAATGATGGAAGTGTAAAGCCCCCTTTATTGAAAGACATTGTATGTATCACTTTCAAACGGTCTATATGATCAGTCCTTCTGGTAAATAAAGATTTTTATATCTAAGTGATGTTAGTTTTACTTATTACACTTCAAGGAAGAATGAGCGAGCCACATAATTTTTTGCAGATGACAACTGTCAAAATTACTATGCCTTATTATATGTGCAACCTTCTATTTTCTAAGCCAATGCACCCAATTAAAACTTTAGTAGTCAGTGTTTTTTACTGTCTAATTGCACAAGCGTCGCCTTTAGGATTAAGTGAAAATCAGGAAATTGAAAACGAACTTATTTGTCCAGATTCCAATCCAATTAATTGTTATCCTAAGTTATTCAAACCAAGCCAAGATTGGAAAGTTGTTAAAGACGGACAAATAATACCAGTAGGATTGGACGTGAGACTCGATCTAGAAAACATGAAGAGAGAAGCAAAGCTAGCTGAAGAAACAACCAAACAGTTAAATGATAATAAAAATCATGAGATAGTTGTTAGTAATTCCAATCCGGGATTTAAATCGTCTGTAGATTTTATGTATGGATATGCTGATAGAATGTATGGAAAAACGTCTCCGTCTATTTTGTTTGATCATTTACAAAATTTGATTGAATGGTCTTCGGATCGTGAGTCTGGTGTTGCAATTGCAGAAAACGTACAGCCTTTGATTCAGTTATCCGGATTATATAAAAATAAAAGTGGAAATTCTTACGGATTAAGTGATGAAGATTATTTTAAACTCCAAGAAATGGTATACAGAATTCTGAGCTCGAGTTTTAGAAATAATATTGAAGCTCAAAAACATTTGTTGAATTACCTAAATCAGCCTGAACAATTTTTACTTCAACTGGTAGACCATGAAGAGAAAAATACAGTACTAGCCAAACGGAAATTAGGCTTGCTTGGTTCTTTACTAAATAATGGAATTTTTTCTGAATATTTCCAGCTTGGAGGTGTGGAGTCTAGATTGATGGCTTTGTATACGACAAGCCACGACAGATCAGTCAAGGAGAGAATCATGAATATACTGGAGGACATGAGATTAGAGAAACGCCAGGAAGTCGAAGATGCACACGGTCATTCTGATGGTTTTGATCAGCATGACGTGTATGATGTTGATTCCGAATTCGCAAAATACGTCCAAGATAAACTCACGAAGCGTGAAAGTGTCGGCCGTGAAGGCATGGATTATCTTGAAAGTTTGGCCACGCTCAAGACGGATGACAGGAACGCGTTCAAACCTAACTCTATGTTTTTGGATTGGATAGATAGACAAATCAATAGAGAAAAAGAAACGCTACATAAAAGAGATGCTACTGAAAATAGTACCCAGGATAAGAGCCTGCTTGCTAGATTGATCGAACTTCGTCATGAAGTTTTTGGCAACCGGCTAGGCACAAGAAGGGATATGGCCGACGAGCTGTAGGTGGTGTATTGTTCCAAATTACACCTTTATAGTTTTATACTTTTATCTATTGAACCACATGCGTGTATAGAAAAGAAACAATAAACATTTCCCTCCTGGGACATTACGTCACAGTTTTGGTCGAATAACCGCGTCTGTTCCTGGTACCTGTCTTTTCTTTTTGCCTAACGGTTGTAATTTGCATTCCCCCTGACGCAACATACCGAAAACCATGCGGTGATATAAATACAGACGGGCATGTGTTTCTTGTTTTCTGATATTTTATCTTTGGCTTCTTTTTTTTCAGGGCATAAAGAGGGACCATATTTTTGTAAGATGGAAGGCATACAATATTACAGGAGAGCCGAATTCTATTCGGATCTTGTTCCAGTGACGGACCAAATCACGGCAACAACGGCAACCACGGCCATTTTAACAGCAAGCACCGATGCAAGTGAAACCACATTGCTGCCTGAGATTAATAAAAGTATAGTTAACGAATCGGCAAATGATCTAGAGAGCAACACTTCGATTTTGATAGATACTGCATCGTCGGATTTTTATATAACATCGTGCTCTCAGGAAACATCTACACCTAGTATAGCAACAATTACAAATATCCAGAGCACATCGGGAGCTACAGCCAATACAGCACCGATACCACGATCTTATGGTGTAAAAAAGAAAGCATTTGTTTGGGGGCTGTTAGGCACAGTCCTTTTTCTTTCTATGATCTAAGCTAAACGCTACACAAAAACATGTTCTGAAGAACAAAATGATACCCTCGTCTCATATGTGACGTACTATATGCGATGTATACACAATATATGTAACCAGTTTATGTATCAAACACATACATTCAACACACAGCACACATTCGCAAATCTATATATATATAAATATTCATATACATATAGAAATAGATACCGAAATAGATATGGATTCAGGTATCTTTCCATATATACTACACAGTCGATTTCGTCAAACCCTAAACGGGGAATTTCAACTGGCCCCAGGACGAGCACGTGCACTGCAGCAGGGTTTGCAACGTAATGGAAACCCTCACAAAACCGTTTTTCTCTGAAAAATTGAAAATATTTTTCACAGCGCATTATTTTTTGCGCACTATAAAGTGCACAAATATTCTCGTTTTTTTCTCTTAAAATCTTGAAATATTTTCTTTGAACACAAAAACACAATGGCTCCAATTGTATGTATCTACAATATACATTTTTTTAATTTTGCAAAGTCTTTAATAGAATGCCAGGTGATTGATTTATTTCTTTGACCTGCTGTGTTTATTTTAAAGCACCTGTAATGAAAGTGACAGTTTTGAAACTGTTTCTCCAATTACTATTCTGTTTGTTTGATACACTGTTTTAAGGTGATTAACGATGCAGTAGGTTGTCTTTTTAAATAAACCAGTAAAGCTTCTATAAAATTCCTTGTAAATGATGTTAGAATTAAAAAGATTATCTTACTAACTCATATCTTATACTCTTGTATTTTAAAGACCAAGAAATCCGTCAAGGCTACCAAGACTTTTACTGTCGACTGTGCAACCCCAACTGAAAACGGTGTTTTCGACCCAGAATCCTACGTCAAGTACTTAGTTGAACACATCAAGGTTGATGGTCACTTAGGTAACTTAGGTGAATTAATCTCTGTTTCTACTGAAGGTACCAAGGTTGTTGTCGTTTCTTCCACCAAGTTCTCTGGTAAATACTTAAAGTACTTAACTAAGAGATACTTAAAGAAGAACCAAATCAGAGACTGGATCAGATTCATCTCTGTCAAGAAGAACGAATACAAGTTACAATTCTACTCTACTTCCGTCGATGAAGAAGAAGATGAAGAATAATTGTGTTGTAATTAATTAATTTATATTTACAATTTTTAATTAAATACCTTTCTTTTCTATTTCCTGCTTTTTGTACATTCTTATCAGCTTTTAATAAAATAATATAACTTGAATACATCCAACAAAAAAAATCAAGAAAATAAATAATAGACATGATGACATAATGATTTCGCACTTGCTGAGTTTATCATGTCTGCCCAACTTATTCAGTGTTTATGTTTTTCTTTCACCATCAAGTAAAACACAATTAATTAGTATATCAAATTGAAATTGGCAGTTATGAATAGTGATGCTAATTGGGGTTTGAATGGTATTCCAAATTCATCCATACTTAAAGATTCCACTTCTGTGGATCAAAAAATGCCAGTTACAAATCTACCTCGATTAGCCAGCAATGAATTGATTAATCAAATGAGTAAAAATCATATTGATTATCAGCACGATCTAAGTGACGATGAATGTGGAAATGAATTTATGGAATTTCAGCTTGATCATAAAAATTCATTGAAATTGATAGATCACGATTTCAGTAAAATAGAGAAAGAGTATAAGGAAAAGCCTGAACTTGAAATCAAACATCAGGCTGTACCTGAATCGAATACACCAAAGATCACTAAACAAAAAGATATAGAAATAAATAATGATAGTGATTCTGATGATGAATGGAAAGAAATTGATACAAAATTAAATTGTGGTGATATTTATAATCTTAAAGGTGAAAAAATTGATTCTTTTATACATAGCCAAGATGAACTAACAAAGGAAAATTCAACTTCCGATCAAAAAAAAAAGAAAAAGACACAGTTGAGTAAGTTAATCGGCGGTAAATCTGTTGAAAAGGAAGATAAAATAAAAGAATCTTATAAGCGTGCACATTTAATAAGTGCTGATAATACAAAATTAGGTTATACAAGAATAGATGAAGAAAACCAAGCTAAAAAATTTGGGGAAATGGATAAGAAGATAGATTTTTTGTTTGAAAATGATAATTCAAATTTGAGAAAGCTGCATAATGCATCGGTTAACAATAACTCTAAAGATGCGTTACCAAACGATGAGATATTTCAAAATATTGATAACTTTGATTCTTATTTTGATAATGAGGGTAGAACCGAAAACGAACTAAATCCTTCAATGCAAATGATGACAACCAAATCTATGCTTAATGAATCTCAAAAAATTGCATATGCTGCACTAGTGAAATTAATCATAGTGCAGTTAAATACTGAATTGATCACAGTTAGAGGTACTGGATCAACTAAAATCTTGAAAAAATTGTCTGTTTCACATACTTCATTTATGAGGTGGTCGATGAATATCATGAATGCATTATACGATCATTTAGAAATTAAAAATAAAGACGAAATTAATATGATTGAAACTTTAAGTTGTCATGGTGTTGAAAGTTCGGACCTAACTAAATCTTTTAATTCAAGTATAACTATTGAGAATCATCTTGATAAAAACAGTGATTTAAATTTGATTAACTTTAATCAAGATGAAAAAAAAATATCTATAGATCTGAAATGGACCTTAGTTTGTGATCTGTTCTTGATTTTATTAGAATCTTCAGTTTACGATGCAAGATCACGTACTTTGCTCTTACATTTTGCAAATTCTATAGAAATTTCAAATATAGAAGTTTATCAATTTGAACGGCGTATAACCGACTCCCTTGAAATTGATGAAGCTTTTGAAATTATAAACAATAATCAAACATGGAATGAATCTGATATTTTATGCGAACATAGGAAGAAACAGAAAAATACAAAAATAGTCAAAATTGCTCTAGCTACTGCAGCTGGTGGTTTAGTCATTGGTCTAAGTGCTGGTGCACTTGCTCCTGTTATTGGTGCAGGTTTAGCAGCTGGTTTAACGACTATTGGTATTTCTGGTACTGGAGGATTTCTAGCTGGGGCAGGGGGTACTGCAATTATTACAACATCTGGTGTTATGTCAGGTATGCGAGCGGGTAAGAATGCAATGGCACATAGAGTGGGATCTGTAAAAACGTTTGAATTCATTCCATTACACAATAATAAACGTGTTAACTTAATAATAACTGTTTCTGGATGGATGTCGGGTACGCTGGACGATATCAGATTACCATTTTCTACTGTTGATCAGGTCATGGGAGATTTATATTCTCTTTTATGGGAACCCGAAATGTTAACCAGTATGGGTCAAACAATCAGTATTTTAGCTAACGAAATTTTAACTCAAAGTATTCAACAAATTTTAGGTTCAACATTATTAATTACCTTGATGGCAGGTCTTCAATTACCTATGATGTTATCTAAACTAGGATATTTATTAGATAATCCTTGGAATAATTCATTAGATAGAGCTTGGCGAAGTGGTAAGGTGCTAGCTGATACATTAAGAAGGAATAAACTTGGTGTGAGGCCAATCACATTAGTGGGTTTCAGCTTGGGTGCAAGATTGATTTACTCTTGCTTATTAGATTTAGCTAAGACAGGAGACTATGGAATTGTTGAAAACGTTTATATTTTTGGATCACCGGTTGTAATTCAGGATGACGAAATTGCACAAGCTAGATCTGTCGTTAGTGGTAGATTTGTTAATGGGTTCATGAAACAAGATTGGATTTTAGGTTATTTGTTTAGAGCTACATCGGGTGGCTTAAGATCGATTGCTGGATTATCGCCAATTAATGAAGAAAAAACAAATATTGAGAACTTTAACTGTTCTGAGTTTGTTAAAGGACATATGCAATATAGAGAGGCAATGCCTAAGCTTTTACGTAATATTGGGTGGGAAATTTTAGAAGATCAGTTTGTGGAAATTGAGCAACCTAATCCCGAAGAAGAAGAAAGACAACGTAAATTATTGAGTGATTTTGAGAAAGCCAAACATAGTAAAAAAAAGAAAACTTGGTATAATAAACTTTTTGGGAAGAAAAACAAAGAATGGTGGGAAATGTATGAAGAAGGTGAAAAAGAAAAGCAAAAAAATATGGAATTGGGTAATTCAGGAAGTGATATTGGTGATGAAACTATTGAAGATGATGCTGTTAAATCTGATATTTCAAACGACGATAGAGTCAAAGATGTTTTTGATATTGAAGCATTGAAAAATGAAGTGGCTAATATTGAAATTGAAGCAAAAAGAATGGGTGAGAGAGAATGTGATCAGCCAACAACAAATATTAACTCAAAAGCAGAAAAACACGTTGAAAATTTAGAAACACAGTTACCACTTGCGGAAGCGTCTACTGGATCTATCATAGAAAACACTGCTGATTCAAAATCTGACATCAAGCCGATATTTAATCAACCACCTAAGTTTGAACCAAAAAAGATTCGCAAAAGACCAAGTTTAATTCAACTTGTTGAATCTAGAGAGCAGCAGGAACAGCTATCCCAACTTACTGAACTTAGGTCATTTCGCATTAATTCGCAACCTGGAACGAGGAAAAGTACCCCAAAATCACCGTCTGTTAATCTTAACGTGTTCCAAAATGTAGCACATGTCAAGCCCCATCTTGAAAAGGATGTTGAATGTAAGACTGATTATGGAGATTATGAAGTTCCGACTGAAGAAAATTTACATATCATTTATGATGATGATATTGAAGCCATCGGCGAAAAAATATTGAAGGAGCAAAAAGATAAAGCTGGTTATGGACCAGTTACCGGTATAGATTATGGCGATGAGAATGAATTCCCAGAAGACGAAACGAACATTAAGTTTAGTTTCGAATAAGGTTTAAAGGTAAAAAAATTAATTAAAATATTTTATAAAATGAATGTAATTTATAGAACTAAGTATTTATAAGAAAACTTCAGCATTAATTTCCACAATTGATAAAGCGAATGGGATTTCAAAATAAGATAAAACTTGAGGATGTAAAACACCTAAATGACCGATTTTAACAGCTTCACCTCCATCATTTACTCTAAGATAAACAGCTGCACCTCTACCTGGGAAAAACATATTTTTTTCATCAGATCCTTCAGTCCAAAAACCTCTTTTACCATTGTTTTGATCAGCTGCTTCTAACCAATCAACACGCATAGTTTGCATAATTTTAGTCAATAAACCTTGAATGTATTCAAAACCAGATTTTTTACCAGCAAACGCAGCACACCAATTTCTTTGGTTCTTTGCACCACGTTCTAATTCGGGTACTTTAAGAACAATATCTCCAGATTCAAAGACTTTGATAGGTAATGCATGGTTTTTATTTTCTTTGATTGTTTTCAAGATACCTGGGACAAGGGAAGTACGAACGACTTCGTATTCAACAGTTTTTGGATTTTCTAATTGAACAGCTTGTGAATCATCAGAATCTAATAAATATTTGAAATTTTCGTCATGTGAACATAAAGTTAATGGTAAGACTTCTAACCAACCTGCTTGCGCTGAAGCGGTACGTAAAATATCACTAACTTTGTTAATTGGTAAAGGATATGCAGTTGTTGCAACGGTTTTAGGATAAGATTTAACTAAATTGTCATAACCGTAAGAAATAGCACAATCTTCCATAACATCACATGCATGAAGAACATCAGGACGAGTAATTGGAATATTAACATCAATTGCATTTCCTTCGGATGATGGTGTTGCAGTCAAAGACATCTTAGAAAGTAAATTACAAATTTCATCATCTGAAAGTTTAAGTGCAAGAATTGAGTTAATGTAATCTGTATCAACTTGAAGAGTTCTTTTTTCTAAATTTGGACAAACTCTTGATTCACCATTGTGTTCAGAAATAATTTGAACAGGTTCAATTTCAAATGGTTTTTCACAATAACGAGAAAACATTGCAATTAATTGGTTAATGACAATTTCAACCTTGGTCTTATCAGTACCAGTAACATCAAGGAAAACATTCTTGGTATCTAAAGTAATTTTAGAATGGTTGGAGTTGATGATTGGTGGCATAGAACAAACAGTGTTGTTAGAATCAAGGAAAACTGGGAAAACTGGTGAATCTTCAATAATGTGTAAATATTTACCTAAATTTTTGTCACCTTTATAAAATTCCATCATTTCTTTACCTGTCATTTCTTTTGTTTGATTTAAAGGAATAAATTTGATGGTTTCAGGTGCAAGTGCTTCATAGGTGAAAGGAGGGGTTAAAGTATCTAAATCATGTGTACCCATTGCAACTAAAGTTCTTTGTCTACATAAATTAGCATGTAATTTATCTTGTAATGCAATAAATGAATCGTAAGATCTTTGAGTGAATGAAATACCTCTTAAAACTGCAGATGCTGCGTAAGGTCTGATTTGTGTAGTTGATTCTTTGATAGTTAATGAAATTTCTGGTTTTGCAGGTTGTAATTTATAATCTGGTTCTGGAACTCTACCTAAATATTGGTTAAGTGCTTGTGCAATACCTTCAATACATAACATATCATATCTGTTTGCACCGATTTCAATTTTTAACTGTGGTCTTTCATCAGTACCTTTTACATCTTCGGTGGTGTCTTCATCAAGTTCAATACCGAATTGGAAACAAAGTTCATCAAATTCTTTGGTAGTGTAGGTCTTTCCTAAAAGATCAAATAAATCTTGTTTGTCAACGGCAACGGTAGGCATGACTTTGGTCGTTACTTATTAAAATAAAAAAAATTCCTAAAGCCTGACTGATGTAATATATTCATGATTTTATCAATTCCAAGGGGATGAAAAATCTCGTTGGACGAAAAAAAAATTACCCGGATTTTCTGGCGGCGCGGCCATAAGAACATGTTTTTGTTATTAAGGTTAGTGTATAGATAGCTTAAGGTGTTTGTAAGAAGGCAAGAAACAAGAGATAATAATCATGTCTGCTAATAAAGAGAAGGCATTTGACAAGTCTATGAAGTTGTTGATGGTAGGTGATTCGGGGGTTGGTAAGTCATGTTTACTTTTAAGATTTGTGGATGATAAATTCAATGCCTCGTTTATCACAACAATTGGAATTGATTTTAAAATTAAGACGATTGAATTAGATAACACTAAAGTTAGATTACAAATTTGGGATACCGCTGGACAAGAAAGATTCAGAACTATTACTACTGCCTATTATAGAGGTGCAATGGGTATAATTATTGTCTATGATGTTTGTAATCAATCATCATTTGATAGAGTTGAAACATGGTATAAAACTGTGCAAGAACACGCAAAGGAAGATGCACAAGTTATTATTGTTGGTAACAAATGTGATCAAGAAGAGCTTCGTGTAGTTTCTACACAACAAGGTGAGCAATTGGCGGAACAGTTGGGTGTTCCATTTATTGAAGCAAGTGCCAAGAGTGGATTAAATGTTGCGGAAGTATTCTACAAATTATCTAAGACCATTTTAGATGTAAATGGTTCGAATTTCGAGCCACCTGCAAATCAAGGTAGTATTGATGTCAAGCAAAATACAACCACGCATGCAAGTTCTAACTGCTGTTAGATTTGAGATATATTTTATAGTAATTTTTTAAGATAGTTTTAAGTTTAATTTTACGAAGAAAAAACAGAAAACAAAAAACAAAAAACAAATGATTATTTTACTAGATGTATGCAATATGGTTGTTTCCCAAACGATCAATGCCCAATAGACTTTCCGCAGAGAATAGGAATATATCGCCTTGGATCGAAACTAAAGCCTACCAATAACGAACGTCAATTATCAAGTAATTTATGACAAGAGTTCAAATTATCAGCCCGGTAGAAAAAATTCCACCGGAAACGACTAAACTAACAATCCAATTAATTGACAACCCCTCGACCGAGCATACCCTGTACCATTTAAGTAGTAAGCCCGTATTTGACGATCGACAAACTTTGCAGAATGGACAGTCAAAAGAATGGCAAACAAAGATACTAGCTTCACGAGGATCGACATGCATCTATCCCAGCGCTGTGGTTGTGCAAAGACAACACGAACTAAACATGTCATACGAGACAACATGCCAGCCAACGCTTCGGTGATAGTGGGGGTTGTATACTGAAAACGACCTTTCTCTCTATGTAGAGTTAAATGCGGAAAAGCTTTTTCTTTTATAGTTTTAACACGAGAGGAAAAAATATTTTCTTTATGATGAGGGTTTTTCTTTTCTAACTGTGCCGATTTTACAGACTTGCTATGTGTTGTATAGTATATATGCTCTATATATATACATCTCGTATGAGTAGAATAGTATAATAGTATAATAGTATATACTCTAAATATGTATGCCATATATCCTAAATAATCGAAAGTGAAGAAACAGTTCATACAAGGAGAGCAACGGCCGCTGCGTAAAGATAGCTTGGAGAGCCCAGGAAGTTCGGCACTGGTCTGGAGTTCCCGCTGTTGTCAAATACCGCTCCTGTAGAGACTGACATCGATACATGCTTGGCCTTTGAGGAAACTGGCAAGCTCGTGTGAGAAGAAGAAGTGGAAGAAGTGATTGCGGTAGAGATTGGGACACATCTTGCCCAATACATGTTGGCTTCGGCACATGTATGACCTGCTTGGCAACATGTTGCACCGGTGTAATCTGCTCCACCACATTGGGCCCAGGCAGTGCCACACGTTTCAGCGTTGGTATTGGTATCTGTAAATGTAGATGTTGATGTGGTTGGTGTTTTTGTTGGTGTAGGAGTTAAGCTGGTAGAATCCGTCAAAGTTGTTGCTGTGTATAGATATGGATCTTCTAAAGAAGAGCTTGTGACACCGTTTGTAGTTTCTGTGCTAGTATATTTGTTATCAGCAGGAGATGTAGTAGAGGTTTCGGGAAATGTGGTAGTGCTCTCTGCCCAAATAGCTTCAGTATTGGCAGATGATGTGGTTGTGGTTTCTATCCACATAGCTTCAGTATCGGCAGACGATGTAGCAGTCGTTTCTGGGATTGCTGTAGTGGTTCCTGCGATTGCAGTAGTGAGTTCTCGGATTGCAGTAGCAGTTCCTGTCCTTATTGTTTCTGTATCGGCAAGAGATGTAGTGGTGGTTTTCGGAAGTGTGGTTGTGGTTTCCGTTGACGTTATCGTAGTTCCGATAGTAAAGTCGGTCGTAGTACTCCTTACTTCTTCACCTTCGTAATATTCATCCAAGCTTCCGTTGTTATCTACTACTGTTCCAGCTGCTGTCAATTGCAAAGATAATAGCGCAAACAGAAGTATCAATTTGGTGTTGCTCATATCTGTGGGTGTAGGTGTAGGTGTGTGTGGGTGTGTTCTTGTGGTGCAGTATGTATATTTGCCCAAAGCCTATATGCTATAAAGTATCTACAAAATTTTTACATCAAAAGATAAACTATAATCTCGTCTAAGTTGATACAATCGTCTATTTATGTATCTTTACACTAAAAATACACGAGGTTGTATTATTCTCAATAGTCCAGGAACACTAACAAAAACATAGTTTGTGCCATAAGCCTATTGATCTCAGCAAATCAAAATAACCAGCCACCGGCGATAAGTCATGGAGGCTCGTCTATGCTCAGCGCGGATTTTCTTTCTTGGCACTAACATTGAACAACTGCACGCTGATAGCAGTATCATTACTTGCATGTGCAGGACAAGATTCTTCAATCAGTTCAAAAGGTCGTATATGGAATTTAGATAATGGCTCTTCGTTGAGAATATTTCGATCCCATCCTTCACTAACAATGTATAATCCACTATCATCGATCTCTGGTATGGTATCTTTCATTTCAAACATATGTAGTAAACTTTTCAAATTGCTATTAAAACTTGGTGGTTTGATGTTGAGGATATTGGGCATGATTATATATCCATTCATCAGTTTTGTTTTTTGTTTTTTCTTTTCATCTTCATGGGATAGTACCTTCGGAGAGTCGATTGGTGATAAAAATGAACTCGATGTAGGTGTACCTCTGTTCATTAAAATCGGATTGTTCCCTTGTACGTTATTACCTGCTTGATTTCTCTTGAATTGTTCTGTGATGTATTCAAAAATAATCACTTTGATTGATAGAAGTACATCGTACAATAAATTCTTGAGTTTGGGATCTTTAACCATGATCTTGTGGTTGAACAATTTTAATAAATTAATTATCAAAACATCACGTTGTAAATTGACTGACCTTTTTATAATCAGCTCAACTAGAAAATATTTATGTAATAAAATTATCCTCAATACCATTTCAACACCTAGCTCTAAATCTTTAGAAATAGAAATATTGGTATTACCAACTCTTTTTTTCTCATGTTCCAGTTGGTTGCAAATATTTATTAAATTTTCTAATGCTCCGTTTAATGAAAAAACAATAGCATCACTCATCTCCAGCTTCAATTTATTTGCAAAAATATCATCAGTTTCTTCGCAACCTGCAGCACCTTCGTCTTTTAATCTTGAACAACAAGACATCGTATAGCTAATCAAATTAGTTATATTATATCCATTTAATAGTACCTTCGGAAACGATTCACTATTAAGATACATTTCTTCACATGCTGATAGAATCTTATGTTTATATTTATCAGGAAGGTACAAGAAAAGCTCTCCAGTTAATTTAAAAGTCTCATCATCTTTTCCAATAACGTCAAATATGTCTTCAAATAATGAAATTATTTGTGAAGTAATTGAATTATCATCTAAGTGATCCTTATATTTCTCCAAAATAAAATAAATGAAAACCCATTGTAGTAGAGGCAAAGTGAAAAAATCTAAATTGCGCAAAATTTCCATTTCATTAACATTACTGTTATTATTTATTGATTGATTAAGCACATTCTTGAAAATAAACTCTCGTAATTTAATTGAATCAATTTTCTGAAATTCTTCAAATGGAATATAAAAAAACTCAACAAATAAATCAAAATGACACAAAATCAATGTCCAAAATGAATTTACTACTCCATCATTCAATATTTTACCTCTCATGCTTGCAATTTCATAATCAAAATTATCTCTATTATTATTCTGTAAATGTGTGACACCATCTAAATCAGGAAAATTATCAATAACATTAACTGTTGATTCTATAGGCACAACATCAACAGCTAACACAACATTGGTAATTTCTTCCTTAACTTCATCCAATATTTTAAAGCTAGAAAAAACAATTTTTGATAGCAGTTTATAATATGCTTGAGGATACTCAGTAATATATACTTTTTTTGCAAACTCAAAATAAAACAATTCTTCAAAGTTTAATTCCAAACGCTTATTAAATAACAAATCCCAAAAAAGATATATGTTGTTATCGATATTAAAAATTCCATCCTTTTTGTGTCTTTTATTTGTGAAAATATCAAGTACTTTCTTTAAATCTAAAAATTCATCAATTATAAGATTCACAATTAATTTTAAATTTGAAATATAATCTAAATGCAATGTTGGTTTCAAATACCTGTTTATATAATCAACTAAGCATCTAAAAAACTCCTCACTTTTCCAAAGTTGTAAACTTTTCAAAAATTTAGTGATCAAATTTAAATTGGTAGAATCTTGATTCCCAATACAATTGCTATATTTAGTTATTGCTAAAGTTGTATAGTGAGTGAATTCTGCACCGTTGTTTAATCGATCATATGATGAGATGTCTAATGATATCAATTCTTCAGGCAATAAAAATGTTGGGGATATTTCAATATTTCCAATTCTAAGATTTTTAAATGAACTTAATTTTTCTCCTGGGATATTAGAGATGACTAAGATTGTTCTAACATCATACCTATTAGTATCTATCCAAGTGTTCAAAATACTAGAACAGTGATCCCACATATTTAATTTTAAATTATAAATTGAATTGCGAAGAAATTTCACATTCACAAATATAATTTTCATAAACAACACTAATGCTTTAGAATCTGGAATTGTTATATTTGGTATTTCTTTGTTCAAACAGTCAAAAATAGAAAGGAAAAATCTACATAATCCAGTTGGATAATTTTGAAAAATTTGATAAAGACACAGCAACTTGTCATAAGTCAGAGAAAAGGATGTTTCAACGTTACGCAGACATCCTTCATAATTTGTTAACAAAAATTGATCAAGTTCGATACGTCCTCCAATGTTTAAGGGATCGTTGTAAAATTGACAGTTATTCACTATGGACTGAACACCTGCATTATTTAGTTGAAAATTATTATCGTTAAAAATCATAGCAAGTAACTTTAATTTTGAACTTTTGAATTCCTCTTTATCATAATTTTCAATTTTTAAATTTGTAGAATCGAATAGCCTCGTAAGAATACTCTTCATATTTGAATCATTTGTTGGGGGTAACGAATTCAGTATAAGGATATGAATATAACATGTTCTATCTGGTTCAGATAAATAAATCACACCAGACGCAATAAGTCGACGTAAATATGATGATAAAACAAACAATTTAATTGAATAAAGTTGATTTATAAGAATAAGGAAATTGTCAACATCATAGAGTTCACCTTTTTGATTATTTTTATTTTTATAATTCAATATTTCAGACATTTTATAAACAAAATCGCAAATTTTAGATTCTAGCTCAAATCTGAATTGTTTGTATTTTTTAGATTTCTGATTTATTAACTGAGATAGTTTAAATTGCAAAATTGAAGAAATTAACATAATACGTTCTGAATTAGTTACATTATTCCCAATTTTTTCAATACACCACTGAAAAATAATGTGTAAATAGTTTTGAAATTCGTTTAAATTGACATCACCAAAAACTAAGTTAGACAAACTTGAAATGGTTTCAGAATCAGAATTATTAAGCTTGTACAAGATAAAGGATACCTTATCATTGGGCTTCTGAATACTTATAAAATTATTTGAAATTTCAGTAGATGAATTTATTAAAGGGGATGATGAAGGCAATTTAAATGTAGGATTTAATGAAACTTCAAATTCATCAGCTGTCAGTGTTTCATTTCTGTATGAAATCAATTTAAATTGATCACTAACAAGTGGTAAATCCATATCTAATGTTTTTTTCAACCAAGATTTTAATGAACTCCAATTTGAAGGTAGGATAAAAATATCTGAATTATAATAAAACAAATATTTAATCAGATGTTGAAAACTACTTGTTAGGCGCTGTGATAATGGTTCAAATTTTGTATTTTTAGAAAGTTGATTTGCCTTTCCTAAAATCATCAACATGGATTCACCCAATTCTTTTGTAAGATAATCAAACTTTATAATTTTGAACCAAAATAACTTGATTATATATTGATGTATTAGCAAAGGTTTTAAATGTTCAAATGTAGTTGCATTATCTACTATGTGTGAAGTATATTTAACAATCCAAGATAAAAATGTTGACCTATTCATTAAACCATCTGAATACAAATGCGAGACTAATTCAATAGTGTAATTTAGCCTAAATCTCCATTTGTCTTTTGAAACTGTAGATACAAAACAAGTATCCACTATACTCTCAAAAAAGGAAGTTATTTGCTCTGTCCATTCAATAACCCATTTGTTCACACTTGATAGCATTGCATTTTTTCTTTTCAGTTGTCTCTGTTCATTAGAAGCGATACATTTAATGAGCCAGATTGCTCTAAAAACAGGTATTTTATGTAGCAAACATTGCTCAAGCAAAAATTTGTTTCTTAATCCATGTGGAACTGCTCTTGCTAATTCATTTAGTGGAATGTTTGGATTTGCAAGCTTTTTCAACCATGTTTCTTTCTTTTGTTCCGTCAAAGTAACCCTTGGTGGTGGTTTATAAACACCTTTACCTTTAACATTATTAAAAAATCTTCGTTTATGCATCGCATCGACAAAAACTTGTCCCAATAAATCCAATTTGGTGTTCTTCTGATGTGGACTCTGTGAATTTTGTTTCACTGATCTATTAAGTACTTCTGTTATCACTTGTCGGCCTGATTGATCTTCATGTTTTACAAATTGTGGCTCTAAATATCCTTTTTGTAAATATTTGGTCATTATTGCTGCTTCTTCTTCAGAATGCTTCCAAACTTTAAAATCTGGATAAATGTCCTCATCATTCATGTCCATCGTTGCCTGATTTGAGTTCAAATTGTTTGTTTGTGAAGAATTCAATTTCCAATTCAATGGATAAACTCCTTTAGGTATATGAACTTCGCCGTCATAGGCAGATAGCTCCTCCATTTTTAGTCCCTGTTTCCTATAGCTTATCTACTTCAAAAATCAGCTACTTGAATCAAGATCTCAAAATTACCTACGTCTTTTTTCACTTACTGATTACAGCGAAATTTATAACATGGGGCATGATAATCACCCTATTTAGCATCTGCAGAACTACACTTTCTTTCTACATCGATGGCTTCTGTCTATTGGTTTGGATTGTATTGAAAACACATAATGAACACCCAGAAGCCATTACATGCAATTTTACGAACGAAAGAACCCAAGCTTTTGGGAGTTTCATTTAATCAAGACCAGTCATGTTTTGCAATATGTACAGAAAATGGATTTAGAGTATATACTGCATATCCGATGGAACTGAAAATGAATCGTGACTTTACATCTTCAAAACAAACGTATAGTTCTGCCGATTATGAAATAACAAAGGAGCTTACGGGCTTAAATAGGGGGATTGGGATAGTTAAAATGTTATACAAAACAAATTACGTTGCATTGGTCGGAGGTGGTAAGAAACCAAGGTTTCCGTTAAATAAATTGTGTATATGGGACGACATGAAAGAGAAAAACTCAATTATCCTTGAGTTTGCAACGCCGATATTGAATGTTCATTTGTCAAGAACTCATATAGTAGTTGTTTTGAAAAATATGGTGGTGGTTTATTCCTTCAAGCTGATTCCAGAATTACTATTCTCCTTTGACACTATTGATAACAACCTAGGAATATCGGATTTAGCAATTTCAGAAAACTTTTCAATTGTTGTTTTTCCATCAAGATTGCCGGGACAATTACACGTTGTTGATATAAGTAACAGTTTGTTGGATTCAAAAAGCGATAGGAGTAGAGGTGAAGGTAAAAGTGTTGCATTGATTAAAGCGCATAAAAACTTCATTCAATGTGTATGTCTTTCACCCACGGGAAATATGGTTGCAAGTGCATCTGATGTAGGAACTCTTATAAGAGTTCATGATACCAAAAACTGTTCATTGCTTTATGAATTTCGTAGAGGTGTCGATAGTGCAATTGTAACTGATATGAGATTTTCACCAGACGGGAAAAAATTGGCTGTTCTTAGTGATAAAAGCACATTGCATCTTTATCATATTTATGGAAATGATGGTAAAGAAGAGAACAAAACGCATGTGCTGAAAGATTTCCCACTCTTTCCAAATTACTTCAGAAGTAAATGGAGCTTTGTTTCTAAAAATGTGGGGAACAAGAGTGATCTAGTAAATGATGTTGGTTGTATAGGCTGGCCTGATGACAACTCAATTGTAATAATATGGAAATATAAAGGAATTTGGGAAAAATATGATATTATTGTTAATACAAAGAATCACATTAAAAATCAGAACAAAGATAGTAAAGAGTCCAAATGGCTATTGACCAAAGAGGGGTGGCGGAGTGTTTGCTGAATTTGATGTTAATAATTATTGTATACATGTATAAGATAGTTTGCGATTAGAGTTTGGCCTGAATCCAATATATCATCGTAAGATCGGCACTTACATGTATATGTGGACCTAGGTTTTTAACAGTACATTTAATTATATTTTTTTCTAACCCTGATAGTGCAAATTGACGAAGAACTCCACATGCAAGTTTATAGTTCACAACGTACACTGTGATATTTTGTAATTTATGATTTGGAGTTGAACTGATAAAACTAAAAATATTGGCGATAAGATTCACAGTCTGGCTGTGAATACTGGATGGTGTGAACCCCTCCAAAATTGGAATTGGCAAAATACCAGTTGTTAATACTCTGGATTGGTTATTATAATAATGCATGGACAAGATATCTGCTATTTGATTTCCTAGGTGTTAATAAGCTTTCAGTATGCGGACACGCCCAATTTGTCATATCATAAATTTCAAAGTGTCGAAAGATATCGGTATTTAGATGTCGGTATTTAGATGTCAGGTATCTTGATTGTTTATTGATCGAATAGTTCTATATAAAATTATTGTCACTATAGTATCTCACTGGATACTACAGGAAGCTTGGCGTTATAAAAAAGATGCTGATTGTTGGAACGTTCGACGCATAATTTTGCATTATGAGGATCAGCAAAAACAAGAACTAAGGTTGCAAAATTAGTTTGTTTGTGAATAAAGGTTTGTCTAATACGTAGATTGGGATCATTGTGCCATTCCAAGTCCCAAAAAAAGTCATAGAGTTTATTATGTTCGATATTAGAAGGAAAGTTATTTAAAATCACACAACTAGACCTATCTAATTGTGGAAACTGTAAGTTGAAGGAGCCATATTTTTTGGTGATGAATTTTGATAAAACAACAGACCATTTTTTTAGTTGTCTTTTATTAGATAGATGGTATCTACTATAATAATCTGTCCTGGCCTCTAATAGAGTCTTTAATGATAATCTCATTTCCTTAGCTTTGGACCTATCATCTATTATTGCAGATTTCCTTGCTATCGTCAATATATCACCTAAATCATTCAAATCGGGTAAACAATTTGGATATAAAAATCTAGCGTAGTTCACAAAATCGTCAATCTGTTTGAAATTAAAGAGTAGTCCATTGATCGTGGAGCCATGTGATGATTCAAAATATCCCTGTAATTCTTCTAAATCTTTGAAAAAAAGAAAGTAATCATTGGTATGTATTAAATTCGACGCATATCGTCCATTGATGACTTTAAAAGGTGCATAGTCTGGGTTTATGGATTTAAAATCGTCAAAAACAAGAGATTTATATCGCATATGACATCTCAATACTGGTATATGGGTCTTTACGAGATTGTTAAATCTTTTTTTCGTAAATTCGGGCACTAGTAAATCTTTCGTTACATATCTTTTGGGTATACTTTCACTCAGTGCTTTTTTCAATGCTGCAGCAACACTATGTTCCATCATAGTGGCAGTGTCAAAAAAACGCCAATTTCGGAAATCTTTGCTATAGTTTTGGCAAATTTGTGATGCACGCAGTTTTTTCTTGTGATCGGTGGCAATTAATTTATAATTTATAATGGACGGAGGTGAATTGTTTTTCTTTGTTTCCTTGATTTGTGCTTTTTAAATCAGAGTCTTGTACATAGTCACTTCACTCCCCACATACTTAGACACATATCTAACTTCACTCTCTGCGTGGTTGTTTGGTTTTTATCTATTTTGTTTTGATTCAACCTCATTCATTCAGCTTCCTGTACAAAGTGTTTGATTTCCAAATCATAATCTGCTTATAGTCCTGTCCATATTGTGATCTTATATCTATTATAATTACTATTTTATTTTTTTATTTTTTGTACATAAAGAAACCTTGATTTCTTATTTTTGCTTTAAAATTCAACGGAATAAATTAAATTAAAAAAATGAGTTCAAACTGGGATCCTCCTCATCAAAAAGCTGGTTCAGTGGATGAAAGTATTGTTTCAAATCCTTGGGATAATGTATCAAATAATGGTGCTAACATCAAAAATTTAACTGTTCCAAACCCTATTTCCCCAATCATGTCACATAACCAAAATCAACAACACGACGATGTTGCCAGTATTATTTCTAGCTTGAGTGTTTCAAATAAGGCACCTGGTCATGGTACAGCTACATTTTTAGGGGCTTATAACCACCCACCAAGTTTATCTGCCTTTGATGAATCTGCAATTAGTGATTCTGGTTCTGATGCTTTTAGAGGTTCTATTTCGGCTATCTCAGCCCCAGTTGCAACTCAACCATTAAACAAATCAAGATTTGGCCCAAATATTTTTGGACCTGCTTCTGTTGCTGGTGTTGATGTTTCAAATTTAAAAGCATCGGGTTTTGGATCTTCTAATTCATCATTTCTGGAAAAATTTGCTTCAATTACCGACAAAACTAGAGAAATTGAATCAAAGAAAATTGGTTCCAGAAGACCTTCAATGTTTAATAATGAACCAAAATCTCCACAACAATTATTTAGAGAACCAAGAAAACAATCTTTTAGTGAAAAATTAGAATCATATATTTCAGCAACTGCTTCTCCAAATGTTTCTAGACATTTATCATTTGGATCGGAAGCTGCTTCGAATATCAATGCATCAGCATCTGAACACGCATCTTCAATTAGGGATCATAACGCAAATAACATGAATATGAACTTTAAAAATAACTGGAATCCAGCTGCTGCAACTCCTTTTCACCCAAGTTACGCTGCCAATGAACTTTCTTTTATGCATCAGCAATCAATGATGATGTCTCAATTCCAAATGATGCAGCAAAATTTTACAAATAATAACATGTTTCCTCAAATGTTACCTCAATTTGTTGGTAACCCATTCGGTGCACCACCAATGGGTCAAAATCAAGGCGGTCCACAAGCTGAAGAAATGAAACTAACAGATACTACTACAAGCGAATGTGGTAGCAAAACCTCGGTTAACTATGATGTGAATCCTACAGAAACTTCAAACGGCGCTTTAGAAAGCCAATCTGAAATTGTTGATTCAAAAAATGATGATGAACCAAAGAACAATATTGAATGGAATCCTCAAAGAACTGGTTCGCCCTATGTTATTGCCCCATTTAATCCATATGCCATGTATAGTTCATCTGGTAAAAATGGTACGTTCCCACATTTGATCCCAATTCCTGGATCTCCAATTAGTGCTACCCCACCACCACCTGGTATGCTAATTTCACCAGTGATTGGTGTTTCTCCTATGATTGGTGTACCTCCAATGATTGGATCTCCTGTATCTGTTGGTAAAGCTCGCATGGATTCACCACCTTTAAGAAACCCAAGATCCCCAAATTCTTCAAATAGAAAGAACGGTAGATCATCTAAGGTCAAGAACAAAAACATTGTTAGGTCACCATTATTAGAAAAATTTAGAAATAATAAGGATGCTAAATTTACTTTAGCTGATATTGTTTCTCATGCTTATGAATTTGCAAAAGATCAACATGGTTCAAGATTTATTCAACAAGAATTGGAAACAGCTACTGAGGATGCTAAAGAAGAGTACTTTAAGGAAATCAGTAACAACTGTATGGACTTAATGACTGATGTTTTTGGTAATTATGTTATTCAAAAATATTTTGAATATGGATCTACAGTTCAAAAAAAGGTTTTATTTGAATCTATGAGAGGTGCATTTAATCAATTATCTTTACAGATGTATGGTTGTAGAGTCGTTCAGAGATGCTTGGAAGGTGTCCCATTGGGTGATCAGCTTGAAATTATGGAAGAAATTAAACCAAATATTTTGAACTTAGTAAAAGATCAAAATGGTAATCATGTTATCCAAAAAGCAATTGAACAAATTCCAATTGATGAAATCCCATTTGTTTTAGATTCATTAAAACATCAAATTTACCATTTATCTTTACATCCATATGGCTGTAGGGTCATTCAAAGATTACTTGAATGTTCCAAAGTTGAAGATCAAAATTTTATTCTCAATGAATTGAAGGGTTTCATCTATTATTTAATCCAAGATCAATTTGGTAATTATGTAATCCAGCATGTTATCGAAAGTGGAAAGAAGAAAGATACTGATATGATTTTAACTGTTGTTTTGGATAATTTAATTGAATTATCAAAACATAAATTTGCATCAAATGCTGTTGAGAAATGTATTATTAATTTACCATCAGAAAGTAGAAATAAAATTTACGATGTTATTTTGAAGGATAATTTAACTAAGGATGGTGAAATATTAGAAACAAGTAATCTGATGTTAATGATCAAAGATCCATTTGCTAATTATGTTGTCCAAAAACTTGTTGAAATCATTGATTCTGAAAGAAAGAAACTTTTGGTATTTAAGATTAGGCAATACTTGAAAGTAATTCAAAAGAATAATTATGGCAAACATTTAGCTAGTATTGAAAAGCTCAATCATATTTGCCGTTCATACGATGTCTAATCTTTGTTTTTACTTGTTCCTTCACTGGCTACATATTTTTTTACTCTTTTTATAGCGAACTTTTTTAATTTAATTACGTAATCACAATCAAAATTCTTTCATGAATTAATGAAAAAAATTTCAACAAATTTTCAGGTAGATTTTTTTTGTTTGTCTAAGTAAATCAGAGATAAAACCTTTTGTAACTGAAATGTCGGTCGCTGAAGATAGCTCTAATTTGGATATAGATGATATTTTTAACCTTTTAAAAGAAAAGAAAGGAAATAGCCTTGACTCAGCCAAAAAAAATGAAGATAAAAACTTAGTATACGAAGAACTCAAAAAAAAAGTGTCACATTTACCAAGTATAGAATTGCATCTGTTTGGTGAAAGAGGAGAAGGTAAAAAAGAAAGTAGGAAAGTCAATCGTGAAATTCGTAAAATAAATGATAGTGTTGAAAGTGTATTGCCAAAAAACAAGAAAACGGTCACGGATCGACGCTTAATAAAGGAAGAAAATTCTAAGAAATGGTTTGCACTACCCAAACCTGAAATGACAGATGAATTGAAACGTGATTTGATTATTATTAAAAATAGAAAATACCTTGATCCAAAAAGATTTTATCGTGGTGAAAAATGGGAGATTCCAGAAAATTTTCAAGTTGGTGAGATTGTTGAAGGTGTTGGGGAATATGGCGGTCGTCTTAAGCGTAAACAAAAGGGAGAAACTTTGGTTGATGAACTCCTCAAAAACAAGGACTCTAATGATTGGTTTAATAAAACTTATTCGGATATACAGATTAAGAAAAAAAGCGGTGGTAAAGGCTACCTAAAGGAAAAAATTAATAAAAAGAAAAAGTATTAATGATATGATTATTTCCTTTATTTAATGATATTAATGATATTATTATATATTATATTTAACTAACATTGCTTACATGTATATCACATTTAACAAAAAAAATTAAAGAAAATAACTATATAAAATTTATTTGTTGCTCTTTTTTTGTACATAGAAACAACAGGGTGGGGTATTTCTTCTAATTTTATACTCTTACATTTAAATCCTTCTATTTGAACTTTTACCGCTCTCTCTTCTCTTTTTTAATTCAATTGCAGCAAGATCTGCACCTATTTTTTTAACTAATTTTGTGTGAAATAAACCACATGCATTACATAAAGTTTTTGCATCTTCTGGGCCTTTTCTCCATTCCGGCGTTGAAGTAGATCCACAGTGTTGACAAACCATCTTAACTTTGATACTTAAATCAGGTTGCAATGTTCCCTGTGAACTAAATTCTACCAAATTTATTTGCTTCTCATTTGGTTTAAATGGGACAACTTTTAAAGAAACCGATTCACCTGGAATATTTGTACCTTTATTATCTTCTTGTAATAATGGAGATTGTTTTGTAGAGGCTCGATCTTTTTCATTGTTTTTGACAGTGTTAGTAACTTTAATCTTTTTCCATTGATCAATAAAATTTAAAAAACTTGTATTAATATTTTGTAATTTTTCCAACTCCTGATCCGGGAAGTTGGAAATGAATTTATAAAATTCCTCAATTTTATAACCTTCGTTTTCTATAATCTCCTGTTTAGTTGATGGATCTGCACTAGTTCGTATGAATGTTTTAATTGTATTATTCTCTTTTAAAAAATTTAAAAATTGATAAATATTATCAAGATCAGATATTGCACAATTCAACCCTTCAACTAAATCAAAAATTGGTAAATAATTTGTTACGGAACTTTTCCCTATATCTTGTGATATTTGAATCTCTTCCTTTTCAGAAATTTTGTTTCTTCCGGGGGATCTTGAGGAGGAGGTTTTATTTTTCTTTTTACCAATCTTTTTATTGATAGTAGCAGATTTTACAGACGGTAAGTTTGATTCGTGATTATTGCCAGTTTTAGATTCCACCGCTAAATTATTTTCACATATTATTGGAGAAGTAACGGTGGTAATAGTGGCTTCGTGTATTGCGGTTTTTGAATCTGTCTGTCTTGCTGATATTGGATGAATAATATTTTGTGAAGGGTGATAAGTAGGGTATAGCTGATATTGGAAGGCAGGAGAATAGGGAGCAGGAATATGTTGCTGAATAGATTGTGGAACGGGATTTTTCTGGTGTATGACGTGTAGCTGAAAATTCGGGTCATAATAACCAGGATTTGAAATAACTTGTGAAAACACATATGGTGAAGAATTGGTATTTTTGATCTGAACGGGCTGGTATTGATTAGCTGTGGTATAATTTCCAAAATGAAAATGATCTTTTTGATAAGGTGCAGAATTGAGCAATGAAGGATGTGGTAAGGAATTGTGATGGATTGAATTTAGTGGCGGTAATGGAACAGTTGATAAACTTGGTAAAGATTCACCCTTTCTGTATGGATCAGTTGGAAATTGCTGTTGATTTAAAACCTGATAATAGTTATTAGGCACTTGACTGTGTGATTGCACCACGGGTATTTCAAATCTCTGACTCGAATCGGCAGTTGCTTCCCTTTGTTCGAATTGGGTATTTTCATTGATGATATCCGAATTGTTTGAAAATTTATCAAAAATCGAGGTACCAGTCTTAATGTAGTTTAAACTTGGCTTGGATAAAGATTTTGGACTTTGTTTTTCTGAGCACGGTGAATCATGTATTATTTTTTTTCGTTGGATGGGGGTGCTGGTTTGCGTATTGTTGATATTCATCATCATGACAATGATCAATTAAATATTTGAAATTGTTTAAACTTGTGTGTAACCCAGCAGATAAGAATCCGATAACTTGCTCGGTCTAATTATAGATTGGCAATGGGCTAATTTGAAATATCCAAAAGAGGGATAGTTTGGTTTTAGCACGGAATGTCTATTTCTGGGTTCCTAAAAGAAAGATTTTTGATATCACTTGCAACTTGTTTCGAAATTATATTAAATAACTGTCAAGTTCAAATCCAAGCTATTAGAGAGCTCTAGCACTTGCAGGTGAAATTGTTGAGCTTGATCGCGATTTCAATTACTTATCCACCAAAAATATATTCGGGACGTATTATTTTTAGCGCCTCAACTGGTATCTAATTAAGGTATCAAAGTATATATTACTTTTTGCCACTATCTGCACAACGGCTGTTAACCGAATTTTTTGATGCGTTGAAGTGATGATTGCTATTGCCAAAGATTGGAATCTAAGACAAAGGCAATGCTGAAAAAAGATTTGGATATACACTTAGATTTACATCCAGATTCATGTTGGGGCATCTTTCTGCTGCAGACTTGGCGGCTCTGTGTTTATATTTATAGTAGTTGTATCTACAATTATGCGTCCCACTGCATTGCAAGTTTACAGATACGATATTTCTGACACCACCCGTATTGTCTTTACGTTTTTGCTTTGTTCCTTTGTTGCTTTGTTGCTCTGTTACTTTTTCTTTGTGGTCTTATATGGCGACCCTTAAAACACCCAAGATATGAGGTGGGTAATTCGTGCGCAGCAAAGAATTAGAGTATTCTACTATTATGCAAGGTCCTCGACATACGTTATATTTAATGTTACACAGCAGTAATTACCGAAGCGGGGCTGGAAATTAGTGTCTGTATATGCGCGGCGCTTAACATTGCCTTGACACAGCGCCTTGTCCGGCTTGCTTCGTCTTTTTCCTTCACATGCCTTCTAATAGGGGTCATATCTGGCTAGTGGTATGCCCAACATGCACAACGTGCATGAGGGAGCATCCGTGCGTATATTCTGGAAATCCAAAGCCGTAGGAAGTAGCCGCTTGTGCCTGCTCCAACAAGAAAAACCCATCGAAGATCTTTGATTTACAGTCTGTGCCTTATCATCTTCAATGTGTCTTTTTGTTGAGCGACATGGCAATAATAGGGCTTTGTTTTTCTCAGAACAACTTGTATTACACCGAAAAATATTAAACAAACATAAAATTGTAGAAAAAATCATTACTGTTTAATAACTGGAGTTTCAAACTCTAATAGGCAGCCATAATGGCTGCCTATTAATAGAAGCACACTGAGGGGACATAGAATAAGCTGAAAAAAATTACCGAAAGAACAGGTTAATATAGAGGAACACCCCCAAATCTGCAGTCCTCTCCTACCTGTTGGGGTGCAAAAAGAAATAAAATTTAAAAAAAAAAACAATAGAAAATACATTATATTTTCTATTGTTTTCTTTTTATGATCACAGATGGCTCGATTCTTCAGAACAATTTGTTGATATATATGAACTTTCTTCTGTTCCGCGCCCTTCCTTTTATCCTCGCATCTTTCCACTGGGGCCCATCAATGTGACGTTCGAGAATCTCATGTGCATTTGAATAATGTCTTGGCCTGTTCCGGAAATGAATTGATGGCCCATTTACGGTACCAGCTATAATCCCCGACTTTTTCAGCTTTGGGATGCACAACTAATTAGATTTGGCTCGGCTAACCTGGGTGTTGGAGCCTCGTTATCGTAAAACCTTATTTATCGATCCATTACTTCATCTGTATAAAACCTATATGGTAAACGACGTCAGCAACTATTTTTGCTGCTCTCCTTGATGTCGTCATCTCTATATTTTGCAATTGCTGTTCGATTGCCACGCTTCAAGTCCGGGGTTGTAGTCTGTGGCAGGGCCCAACTTGCGATTCACGTTCCTCAAAGCTGGGCAAATACAGCATCAGTGTATAATCGCAGTTGAGGACTTGGAGGGTTTGACGAGAAGGCAAACACCTTCTGGAGTCAGGCCAGTACTACAATAATAAACTGAGGTAATTAAATGACACGACCGTAAAACTAAGACGGGGTGTAGACGATGCCCGGCAATTGCTCACAGCACAATAAGAGTTCATACCCTTGGAATGAGAAAACGTCGTATTAAAAAAAGAAAGAAAAAAAAAGAAATAATCAGCTAATAATACAAAACAGAAACAGGTTAAACAAACACCTTCGCAGTATAGTCTGACTAAAACAAATTTTTCTATGCTGAGAAATCCCAAGCAGTAGTAGCTGCAGATTTCCGTCAGTGCATCTATCATATTTAACTTTTCTGTCCAAGAAGGCTTTTATAAAAGATATGCTTGTTATGGCATGTTCACTTGCGTATAATAAAGCATAAGAAAATGTAATAAGACATAAGAAAACATAATAAAATGCAATAAAATGTAATGAAGTGCAATTAATTGTAAACAATTGCTGACAATCTCTAAGATGTCACGTATTTTGCAAAATCTATGGAATTGAGATGGCTGAAGGGAGAAATTAAAATAGATATAACTCATTTTCAGCTGCTGCTGATAATAGTAGCATCTCTCTTATTTTTACATCAACACGAAGTTTAATTTTTATAATACAAATGCTAAGTTTGAACTGAAAAGTTTGTATATTTCATCACTTACAGATGGTTAAACTTTCAGAAAAGTTGGTATTGATACCGCCCTCATAATGTTTGACCGCTTGCAATAACATTGTGTTATTGTCCTGGTACCTTTTTTTGTTTTCTTATATAGGAATTTAATTACAGCTAAAATTAAAAAACACCTGGGAAATCTTATTGAGTTTACTTTGGTGTGATTTCACTACGTGGGTTGGTTGGTCAGCTGCTGCTTTTAGTTTACAAGGTAGTTTTTATCTTTATTACGCACTTCCTCCCAAGTTTTGGTTAACGAGCCTTCTAAGATTTTTGCACAGTCTCGACATCTTGAAAGTTTTGTTTACGTTTTTTAGATGGATCTGTATTTCTTGTGCATCTGATAGATCATTTTTTCATTCTTTGATCTTTTTTATCAAGATCTATGCCCCAGCCACAATTCATATACTTCTATTTAGATATTTAATACTCTCATATTTCAAATAAATTGCATTTTTTCTCATATTTCAGACATGTCTCGATATAATTCCTCACGAATACCCTTACACAATATTTCAAATTCTTCGTTTGTTTCATATTCAGAAGAGCATAAAAATACAGAACCCCAACAAAAGAAAAGAAAATTTCAGCCTACTACAATGACAGCTACTATGATTGCAAAAATTAATCATTTTACTGAAGCCAATCAGGAAATGATAAATAAAAATAAACATGAAAAGGAAACACAGCTAAAGTCAATTCAATCAAATATTTGGGAGCAGCAAAAGACTTTGATAAAATTACGAGTGGAATCAGATAAACTAAATGCTAAACATGACCATTTGAAGAATGATCTTCAACTGCTAGAATGTAAAATTAAAAACATTGATAATTATAAAGAAAACAAAATAAAAGAACTAAAAGAATCCCTTTGGACTTTTAAAACGACATTGAAGAGAGGATTTGAGTCTAAAATTAATTATTTAAATGACTATTACAATGAAAAGGCAACAAAAATTATTGAAAATCAAATACAAGAATTTAGAATGGTTGAAAAAACAGTATCAGATCAAATTAAAGTTTTGAATAATTCTTTAATTGATTTTTCTGAAGACGTTTTAAATAAAAATAAATCTAAAATACGTGAAAAAATGGAGACTCAGGCAAAAAATATTATTGACAGCAAAATGAAAAGTATTGATAAACTTAAAGCTACTCTAGAAGCTCAGAAGCAAAATATTGTTCAACTTACAGAAACAATTTCAATTCTGAACTTGAAATTTGACTATGAAACACAGCCAAAATCTGATGCTCTAAAAGCGAAATTAAATGATTTAAGTCTTGTGCTTGACAGTAATCTGTTACAGGAGAAAGATTTGAACAATAAATTGAAGGTTTTAAACGCTTCCAAGGAGGAGGAATGCAACAAACTTATACAATTAAAAGAACAATGTAGAACATATATTCAAGAGACTAAGGAATTTAACAACATTATAAAAAGCGAAGAACAACATCGTAGATTTTTGCATAACCAACTTCAGGAAATGAAAGGAAATATTCGTGTTTTTTGTCGTATAAAACCCAACAAAAAAGATGATGCTTTTAATCATAAAATTCAATCAATGATAGAATCTTCTGATATGAAAGAAACGCTTACTATTTTTGAACCTACATCCAAACATAAAAATCATAAAACATCGCCTATGAAAAGAGCATCAAAATCTTATAATTTTGCATTTGATAAAATTTTTGATCAAACTTCATCTAATGGTGATATTTTTGAAGAAATTTCACAGCTTGTTCAAAGTTCTCTAGATGGTTTTAATGTTTGTATTTTTACATATGGTCAAACCGGCTCTGGTAAAACTTTTACAATGAGTAACTCTAATGATGGTATGATTCCAAGATCAATGGATTTAGTGTTTGACAGGTTGAATGCATTATCTGCATTAAATAAGCATTACCAACTTTATGGTCAATTTTTTGAAATATACGGTGATAATATACGTGATCTGATTGACGATAATTTTCATTCTATAAATACTCATAGCGATGAGTTGGATATACCTACGTCGGATATTGCAGTTGTTAAAATGATTAAGCTTGATTCAATTGGCCAAATAGATGACCTTTTAAAACATGCAAATACTAAAAGAGCAACTGCGTCAACTATGGCAAATGATGTTTCTTCTCGATCTCACTCTATTTTTAAAGTTCATATTGTCAGTTATAATGAATCTCTGCAAAAAAATGTTGTCTCTGGTACATTAAATTTAGTCGATTTAGCAGGATCTGAAAGGCTTTCACACTCTCAAGTTACAGGAACTAGATTAAAGGAAACTTTAGCTATAAATAAATCATTGAGCGCTTTGGGTGATGTAATTGCAAGTTTAAAATCAAAGTCAAATCATGTTCCTTATAGAAATTCGAAATTGACATATTTTCTTAAAGATTCATTAGGGGGTGATTCAAAAACTTTAATGTTTGTGAATATAAGTTGCCTAAGCTCGCACTTTAACGAATCTTTAAGTTCTTTAAGATTTGCAAATAAGGTTAATGGGACATTTTTAAATAAATAATGTATGTGTACAAACGTTATATTAGATTTCTATTTACAAAAGTATATGAGGATTAACTTGCAATTTGTTTGACTTCAATATTAGCAGACGTGTATGGACTTGAGAGTAAATCTGGGTATTCTGTAGTGTTATCTTCTAATTGTCCTGATTGCTCTAGCTGTTTCCATTCGATAGGGAATGTTTTCTGACAATAACTTTTTAACTCATTCCTAACACCATTGTGTAAACAGTGATTATGTAATGTTTTCAAAGTATGAGCATTTATTAAATGATAATCACCGTTTTTTTCGGCGCTTTCTAAAACCTCAAATGCTGTACGATATTGCTCAAAGTAACAATTTGCAACTAAAAGTTCGGCAAAAATATTTGCATCAGGTATAACATCATATTGTGATAAACCGTTATAAAAATCATTAACATGCCCTAGCGTCGCATATTTAAGTGACTTCAACATCCAATATGCACTTTCGTTATTCAAACCATGGTCTTTGGGTAGTGAAAATGCTAAATTGTAAACATCACGAGTTTTGAATGGATCTTCTAAAGCGGCATAACTCTCCATCAGTGCGTTTAAAAGTTTCATATCTAAATTAATCGATAAATCCATTTTAATTGCTAAATGAAGCTTAAATATACCATCTTCATCTTGAAATCTAGCAAAACTTTTAAGTAAATAAATGTAAAATTCTTCCCCTGGTGGAGGAAGTTTGGATTCTTTACTAAGTTGTTTCATGTCAGCAAAAACCTTTAAAGCCATATCAGGATCAGAACAGTCAATAAACATTTTAACAAAACCCGGGTAATATTCATATGGAATTGAAAAATAATCTGATAAATATTTATATACTCTCTTATTAAGCTCTTTGTCTGGTGATTTGGTAAGGATATCATAAATACACTCAAAGATTTTTTCATAATTTTCAACTTGTAATTTTGGATCGTTCTTTTTTATTTCTGGTGTTTGATCTAACAGAACCTTAATCGCAATGGTTGCTGCATCATATTTAATTGCAGCTCTCATCATTTCATATATGGATTCTTTGTCAAATAAATATTCATACCTTTTAACGTTTTTATAAACGTCTAATTTTTCTGACCATGAAATTTCAGAATTTTTCCAAACGGTTGCAGTCAACTTGAATAGTGAAAGCATGTAAAAACCTTCATAATCGTTTTCCCAATCAACCATATCTTTAAATTTAAGAAAATATTTTGATGCAAGTTTTACATTTTCATTATTTAATTCATCCTTTGTTAAATATTTAAGGACTGTGGCGACACTCTTTGCATCAATTTGAGTATGAAATTCATTTTCAAAATCTTCTCTAAATTTTTCAATATATTCAAAACTTTTATTTGACCAACACAAAGATTCTAAAACCAAATTATAAGATTCAACATCTTCAAATGCATATTCTTTTTCTAAATCTTCAAGCTTTAAATTAAAATCCTTTACTAAATCAATTGCTTGTTTCCTTGATTCACTCAATTTGAAGGCTTCGTATTGAATTAATGACATCCATTCATCTTCAATATAGTCATTTTCAGCCTTCTGCTCGAGACTTTTAATTAAATTATTAGCATTATTTAACTTGCCAAATTTTAAAGATGCATTAACAAGGGCAAACAAAATATCTGATTGATAAAATTCAGAATATTTTTTTGATGTAAAATTAGAAGTAAGCTTTTCTAATTTGCTGAGTAAACTTTCAGAAACTTCATCAAAATTATTATTAACTGAGAAATTCAAAATTTCAACATATCCACCAATTGGTTCCTGAACTTTTGATTCCAAAATATCAAGTAATATAACCAATCTTTCACTAACAAAATTGTCTTCAAAACTTTCACTTATTTCTTCATCAGCTGCCTTAAAAAAAGTAGCCAATATTCTATCAAATATTGGTACGTCGGATATTTCTGGATTAACGACTGATAAGTCCGGGCATATTTCAGCTAATAAATTGACGGTTTTTGTATCTGGCTTGATTGTATTGAACGCATCAAGAACAATTTCTACAACCTGGGCAGAAACGTCATTGTTGTGCAAATCTTTTTCTTCGGCAACGAAGGCTTCTATAACTTTACCTATAGTATTTCTTTTTGTACTTAATAAAACGTAATTGATAAAAATCTCAAACAATTGCAAACGAATTTCCACATCTTCACTATAGTCTTTACATTCTCTTAATGAATTATAAAATCTTGGAAAAAAATCAATGTATCGCACATCTTCTAATGTCATACCCCCCAAAACACTACGTAAAAGTGATAACATTTCATTGGGTGTAAAACTATCAGTCGGTTTAGGTGTATGATCAATAAAATTGATCACTGCATTAACAAATGGAAGCTGTTTATTCAAAAATTCTCCGTTTGGTAACACAGGGATAATATGCATCATTATAGTTTTCAAACGTTGAGATTTAACTTTTGGAGACATGGATTGATTTTTAAAAGTATTTTGAAGCTCTAGAAAATATTCCACCCTTTGTTTTTCTAAATCTGCAAATTCGGTTGTTGGAATCTGTGAATAATTTCTAACTGATGATCTATCCCTTATCGTTTTTTGTACATCTAAAAATGTCAATTTCTGATTAATTTGGTTAGTTGTTAACGATTTCTTAACAATTTGGGTAAAAATGGATCTGACTAGCCTATAATTTGGGCTAACAACAGATCTTGTTATTAGCTTTAATCCTTGATTTGCAAACATCATATCCTTATATAGATATAGTGCCGACCTATGGAATCTAGTTCAAAAAAAAGATCCTTATATTTTTCCATCTTTGGTATGCAAAATTCAACATGAATTCTCAAACTGAAATTTGCTGAGATTTGATGTATTTTACGTAAGCAGTTTTAATTTTACAACTTCTTTCCCCAGATTTTCACTACCAGCAGAAATTATAATTATTCTAATTGTTCCTCAAAGAATAATAAGTTATGTAAACTGTCCTCATTCCTTTAAAAAAATAATTATTTAATTGTAAACGTTAAATTTAGACATTGGGCTAGTAATATTATCAGTAAATCAAAAAATGTTTTCAAGTTGCAGAAGACAAATTCCAAATTACATTGCATATGAAGAGAGTGCAATAATTAACTCAAGTTTACAATTAGTACCATAAATAAACAAAATCTTTAAAATGAAGTTACATGTTCAAGCTCATTTTTTATATATTGCCTACAAGAGATATGTTCACTTTCTTTTTCATTTTTTTTAAACGCATTCACAATTAAAATTAAAAGCTTAATCGTTTTTTTTCTGTTCAGCGGATAGATGTTAAAAAACGTTTCCTATATATATACAAATATATAGAAATCAATGAAACTTCACATAATCTATAGTGATGTTGGTCATTTTTTTGCTAAACAATAATTTGAAGTGTTGTAATTTTGTTAAAAATATTCGAATCAAAAGTTGTCTAATCTATATACAAATACTAGGCCTGGGCTTTAGACTCCATCAGGTCTTTCACTTTTTCTTTCACCAATAACATTACCTTTTCCATCATAAATCTTAACATGTGCTTGGTATTCCTTAATTGCCCAATTTAAGCCAAAAAATTTGACGTCTGGATCAGATGCACCTCTAGATTTAGTATATCTTGTCCAAAAATTAACATCCTTAAATCTTGGGTCTTCCTGTTCAAATCCATTTTCTAGTCTCAATTTTGCAACTTGTTCACGTAAAAACTCACATACCCTACTACGTAGTTCTTTAGCTTCATTTCCAAACATTAACTCGTCTGATAAATCATTTGGATTTTCCTTATTTGGATATTTCAAACACAAATCTTTCCATTCATTTCTAAATTTTTGAATAATATTTTCATCAATTGCACGTCCTATATTGACAGTTATTTTTGCACCTATATTATTTGGGGTTAAATAATCTGTTTTCATATCGATTTCTTCAGGTTTAACTTTTTCAAAACCATCGGAAAAAATTGGAACAACCATTGGAGCAACTGTTGGTTCTAAAATTAATCTAGCAGTACCCCAACGAAAAAATCTCATGGAATTTTGAAATGGTGGCCTCAGTTGACAGACATAACCTTCAGGGAAAACATGGACCCAGGAGGTTTTATAACGCAAAACTGGAGGTGTGTATTTAGGAGAGAACAATGAGATGGCATTTCTTGAAAGAATAGTTTGTGAATTCTCCAACTGATCTGATTCGTGATCAAAATGGGTTTTGTAAATATTGATGTATTTTTCATCCCCTAAAATGTGATTTGAATCAATTGTATCATCTGGAGATAATATTCTAATACAAGCATCCAACCCTGATTGGAAGGGACCTCTTCCAAATCTTTCACATGGAAAAATTTTACCAAGAGAGAAAAATCTCGATGAATATTTATTAGTAAAGCAGACATTTGAAGCAGCCAAACCCCATCTGATATCTTCCCAATCTCTAAAATATCTCCACGGTAAACATGCAAAAAGGAACGGGTCGTCACAAGTTGACATGTGGTTCATCACTGTTAATATTCCTTGATTATTTGATCTTGCGTTTGCGAAAGCCAAGTCTAAGTTGTCCAAACCTTTAACTTCGACATTATATAGAGTAGCCAAGATAAGTTTTGAAAATCCTGTCATTGCAACACATGTTATCTGAGATAAGGAATTCCATAATCGTGACCTTTCCATGCGGCAACTCAATATTTCATCGTCTCCACGTTTTAAAACATCATGATATGACATTATTTTGCTTATTGTCTAACAAACAAGAGCAACAAAAAGAAACTACTTGACATTTCGTCAAGTTTGTGATCACTGTCCTGAAAAATGTAGTGGAGAAAAAAATAAATTATGCGGAACAAGGTTGTTACGTCCGAGAAAGTTAATCCCCGAGCATTAAGATAATTAATTATATAAAAGAGGAATTATTCAGATAGATATACTAAAATTGACATGTCTATTTCTTTTTATTGGTGAATCTTTCTGTAACATGTTCGATTTTGACATCGACGCCCTTCTCGCTCATTAATTTAGTAAGGAATTCTTCAACTTCATTACACACGTCACCTTGAATAACAATTTCATCTTTCTTTTCTGCGTTTTTAGAAACACTTGAACCGGTGGCAAATTTAGAAGCAAACTGTTTGGCTATTTTTTTTAGATCGATATCAGGACCTAGAATTTCCAAGTTTGCAATTGCACAAATATGTTTATGTTTTGTTCTTGGAATTCTCTTGATTAAGATTTTCGAGTTTTTCAAGTTTTCTAGTTCTCTTTCTTGTTTACGTTCTTCTTTTAATTGCATCTTTGCAAGAGATGACGAAATTTGGGCTTCTCTTTCAGATGAGAGTGATGATGTCACTGTGGCATCAATATTATACAATGCATTGTATTTTTCAACGTCTTCTTCTTCAAGCCAAGCTTTACATTTTTTCAATGTTTTACCGAATTCACAAAATTCAACTGGGAGAGTACATACACCACAATAAACAACGGACATTTTCAGGTTGCACACTTTAATACAACAAGGATTTTTTTTGAAAAATTTTCAAACTCTTTTTAAATTCTTTTTCAACTCTTTTCAAACTCTTCACAATCAAAATCTATTTTGCATCTCAAAAAAATAGGAAAATGAAAGTTGGCGCGTATTTCAAATAAGTGTGAAATTATGGTGAAGGATGGTAAATATAGGCAATCGATACGTGTTTGTTACAGAAGACAGAGAGTAGAAAGGAAAATATTGACGGGCGATACGATGACTAAATACAGTGCATTACTTAAGGCAAAATTACAGGAATTACTTACAGAAAGAGGGCTTCCAATTGATGGTACCAAAGAAGTTCTTATTGAACGTTTAGAGGAGTCAGACAAGATTGCAGCAGAGCTTGAGGCAGACGAAGAGCCCGCAGGTGCAGCTGCACCTGCACCTGCTACAGCTAGTGAAGGAACAGAACAGATAAACTCGACAAGTGAAGAGGTATCCAGTTCAGCAGTCCCAGCAGCAGCAGAAACAACAACTGCGGTCGCCGAAGAATCCAAACAAGAGGAGAAGGAAATAGCAGCAGAGCCAGTTCCAGAAGTTACTCCAGAAACTTTGAAGGCAGGTGCTATTGCTTTATTAAACAAAAAAATTGCACGTGCCCAAAAGTTTGGTGAAGAGCAACAAGCAACCGCATTACAAGCGGATCTTGCAAGAGTTGAAAAGTTTGGTGTTGCACTGGACTCTGCATTGGCTCGTGAACTGGGATATGCACCGAAGAAAGTAGTTGCAGATACCTCAGTAAAGAAGTTCCGCCATCCAAACAACAAAAAGGGTAGAAATAGTTTCAGAGGTGGCAATGCTGCAAGAGGAAATTCCAGAAACGGTGGTTCTTATGGTGGTTCTCGTGGTGGTTCTCGTGGTGGTTTCAGAAACAGACAACAAGTACAACAAGGCCGTGTGTATAAAACCCGTTACTAGATCTTAAAATAAAGTATGTGTACGCCAATATAAATAAAAATATCATATGTATCATTGATCTATTGTGTCTCTTATAGTCTATTGTAATGTACTATAGTGTGGGTAAACAATTACATCCTAATGTTGTGTATTATAATTTTTACTTTACTAGTTTAATCATACTTTACAAGTCTATTAATACTTACTAGTTTATTAATAGCTTACTTTCTTACTGCTTTAATAATAGTCTCACCTGCTTAAGTAAAAATCAGGCTTTATTTCAGATAACGATTTAAAGGCTCGGATAGAAAATGCGCAACCTTGACCCAAAAATCGTGCTCACGGCTGGCGCCAAAAAATCTCGCAGAAAATTTTTCTGGGAAGAGCTGTCAGCTGCGGCTGGCAAAAAAAATATCGGAGATGCCAAGAGACCCTTTTGGATAAATATAAATAAAGACGTGGTTCAGTCTTGTGCAATTGCTGTGTGGCAGTACATTCGTGTTGGATCTCGCTAGGGTGTTTGTTTTGTTTTGTTTTGTTTTATCCGTTTCATTTAGTTCTAAATCTCTAATTAGATTGGTTTACCCCATATATCTGCTAACAAATGTCACACCCCACACACACCCCTAGTGATGATGCCGGTATTTCGGGCATTGTTAACTCAAATGAAAATGTCAATATGAACGACATTGCCAGCAATGTCGAAAATGGTGCTGAATCCATTTTAACAGTATCATCAAGATCCTCAGTGGATTCTAATCAAGTTGCAATGGAAGAAGCACCACAAGCCTATGATCCTGAAGACGCACAATCTCAATTATCTGGTAATCTTTCTTCAACTTTATCAAGGGCGGAATCCTTAAAAATGGTTAGAACTGAAACTGCCAAATCTTTAAAAGACCGTGGATTGAATAGAGTTGTATCCATTGCTGATCCAATAAGACCTTCAACTATTAATAATCCAATTTTCCCTGAAGAATATACATTAGAAACTGAAACTGGTCTGGTTCCTGTTGAAACCTTGAATGAATTAGGAAGATTAAGAGCCATGAGTAAAACTAGTCTTTCTAGAAGATCAACTAATAGATCTCAACGTTTAAATTCAAGTGCAAATTTTGATGAAGAGGCATTGGTTTCAAATGATGCTGATGAAAAAGTTTTTGATCCTGAAATTCAATTTGTTACATTCACAATTAACGATCCTGATAATCCTCATAATTGGAATCCAAACTTAAGATGGGTTTATACTGTTATTTTATCGTTGATGGTTGTTTGTGTTGCATTTGGCTCTTCTATAGTTACCGGTTCTCTTGGTCCAATGAGTGAAAAATATAATGTCTCAACTGAAGTTTCAATTTTATCTTGTTCTCTTATGGTGTTAGGTTTTGCTGTTGGCCCTCTAATATGGTCACCATTATCTGAACAAATTGGTAGAAGACCCGTTTATTTTATTTCATTTGGTTTATACTTCATTTTTAATATTCCTTGTGCTGTTGCTCCAAATATCGGTACAATACTTGTTTGTCGTTTTCTTTGTGGTGTTTTTGCTGCATCCGGTTTAGCTAACGTTGGTGGTTCTATTTCCGATATGTTCCCAACTGAAACGAGAGGTAAAGCAATTGCATATTTTGCTGCTGCTCCTTATGGTGGTCCGGTTATTGGTCCTTTAGTTGGTGGCTTTATTTCAAGATATGATGGTAGAATTTCTATTATTTTTTGGGTTAATTTTGCATTTTCTGGTTTGATGTGGATTGCAGGCTCTTTGGTCCCAGAAACTTATGCTCCTATAATTTTAAAAAAGAGAGCCAAAAAATTAAGGAAAGAAACTGGTAATGAAAAAATTATGACTGAACAGGAAGCTGCAGGCTTAAGTTTAAAAGAACTGATTCAAACTTGTCTTGTAAGACCATTAATGTTTGCAGCTACTGAACCTGTTTTAGATTTGATGTGTTTCTATGTCTGTTTAATTTATTCATTACTTTATGCTTTCTTTTTTGCATATCCCGTTGTTTTCGGTGAATTATATGGTTATGGTGATAATAAAGTTGGATTGGTTTTAATTCCAATTCTTATTGGTGCCTTTTTTGCATTATTAACAACTCCAATAATTGAAAAAAAATATTTACAAATGTCACAAAAACGTCAGCCAACACCTGAGGATCGTTTAGTTGGTGCCATGATTGGTTCACCATTCCCAGCAATTGCACTATGGATTTTAGGTGCAACTTCCGAAAAACATGTTATATGGGTTGGTCCTGCAAGTTCTGGTCTAGCATTCGGTTATGGTATGGTTTTAATTTATTATTCAATAAATAATTATATTATTGACACTTATGCAAAATATGCTGCTTCTGCATTAGCAACTAAAGTTTTTCTTCGTTCGGCAGGTGGTGCAGCATTTCCTTTGTTTACAATGCAAATGTATCATAAATTAGGATTACATTGGGCATCTTTCTTATTGGCATTTATTACAACTGCAATGATTGCTCTACCTTTTGCATTTTACAAATGGGGTAAAATGTTAAGAGTTAAATTCTGCCGTGAAAATTATTCAGCTTTTGATGATGAATTTGATGATACAGATTCTCGTAATGATTCAACTTCTGATGGAAAATCTCAATAATTTAATGGATCAATAATTACATTACTTCTACGCAAGTATATCGCATCTTTAATAACACAATAAATAAATAGATTAATAAACAATTTTTAATATTACATACATACTTTTTTTTTTATTTATCTTTTGCCGATCTTTATAAACATAATTATACAGTTGACTTTTTCTTAAACGGATATGACGATATAATTGTTGAGTTTTGAATAGTGTAAAAAAATCAAAATATGAATTGCACGTTTAGATGTTAATCATAAATGCTTTTATTTGCCTGTTCTTTTTATAAACGAACAAAGCTATTCTAATTTTTTTTTCTTTTTAAAAGAATATCTTGTATTTTCTTATATTGTTTCAGGTCTTTTGTTCTGATAGTCTAGTTTTGGAATCTTATTCCCAATTGGCACCATAATCAATGATAATAAATTGCCCGATTGCTCATTCCGATTCACATCAGAAATGAACTCTATATAAATTTTTTCTGTTAGTTGTTACTTCTGCGTTTATAGCTACAACACCAGCAAATTATTCTATAGTGGTTTTGTACTGATTTAATGAACTTTTTTTTGACCAAAAAGATTCTACATTCAAGCACAATATACACTCTTTTCTTTGGCATCACCACCATAAGAATTGATACCCAGCGTATTTTTTGTTACAACGAAAGAACAATTAATAGTAGTTTTAAAATATCCCAGTTTTTTTAACATTTAAATATTCAAAAGACAAATAAAGGTATTTCTGTTAATCGATTCTGTGCTGGTTTCTTGTTCCACTTCACATATTTGCAGAAAGAAAATTGAAATTGCTCCCCTTAAATCATGCGGCTCCGAATAATTAACTCATATTTTCTGTTATTTTTTTCGCTTGACCTAAAAAAATGTATATAGGTGATTCACGACTCGACATGGATGACTCCAGTGTATACATCAAAATTGTAGTTTTAACCCTAAGGAGAATCTGACAGGTTTTTTTTGTCGGCTAAATCATGAGCTTGCGCCTGAATAAACATGGAAGTGGGGGAACTACTAGTGTGATAAGAAAAAGACTTAATTTTACAGATGAGGCATTATGGAAACAGTTTTCCTCACGTAGATTGCAACTTGTTGAATCATTATCGTTAAGTTGTAAAAAGGCAAGTGAACAAGACCAGGAGATTAAAAGCTGTGCTAAAACATTATTAGAAGAGTTTAGTTTTCCTGAATCAACATTATCTGAATTTGATAAATTAGTTAGGTTGGCAATTCAAAGTGTACGGAGAAATAAAAGAAGATCTGAAAAAAGATTAGCTAGTAAATTGGAAACTTTTACAAGTGATGAAGAACCATTCATGCACTTAAAAAGAGCCAAGTTGGATGGACATGATACAGATAATGAAAATGATCACGAAAATGATCATGATAGTGACAATGAAAATGACAATGGAAATTATCATGATGAAGATAACCAAATGGAAAATTATCCAAGTGGGACAAACTTGAATTTCCTGTCAAATATATTAATAGATCATAATAGTAACAACATTGATGGCAATACGCGTGATGGAATATCTGATTTTACAAACAATAGAGATTTAATAATACGAGATGATCGAAATCCAAATGAGAAAGTGGAACAACATGATTCCAGGGTTGCAATAAATTCATTGATAGGACCAATAATTCCAGATTCAGATAAACTACCTTCACTGAAAAAGCTTGATGAAAATCCTGAATTTTCAAAGGCATCTAGGATACTACTACATCAAGTCAAAAGCTCAAAATCTTGTTTTGAGTTTTCAAAACATTCAGGTACTGATTATAATAGAACACAAAATTATGATATATTAGAGGAATTCGGCTCAAACTGTATAACATCTGCTGTTTTGTATACATTGGAAAAATGGTTCGATCATTTATTGCCTGATTCTGCTTCATATATTAAACTTAGATTAAAAAGTGATTTAACATTGGGATTAATTGTTAAAAATCTAGACAAATCATCAATTGAAGTTAATAGATTAAGTGACTACGTTGCATCTCAGCTATTTAAAAAGTTAATTGGTGGTTGTGTAAAGGATTTTGGTTTTGATTCAACTCTAAATCCTTTATGTGATATTTTTCATAGTATAATATTGAAAGATTACCCAATTATTTCAAAGGATCAACACAATAAGAATCAATCTTCCCTATCAGCTAATAATAATAATAATCCTGCAAACTTTTTCAAAGATTTATCAATCATTGACTCAACTATACCACAACCAAACACTTATTCAGGGAACATTAATTTAACTTCTTCACACTCTAATACCAACGAACATAATTATAATAATAACGGTACATATCTAACAAATGAACAGAGGGTGGAATCATCTGTTGACTTGCCGGATTTCCCGTTATCAACTGCCTATATACCCATGCCACCTAATAACTCTGATTCAAATCCAATTTTGCGCTCACCTCCAATTCTAAGATCAAAGCAATATACCAATGTCAACATCAAATTCAAGGAAAAAAATTTAAAATTCAGATATAAAATTGACAGTAATGCAGCCCCAACTATACTTGAGTTAATTGAAAATTGTAAGCAAGCATTTGGAATAGTTAGTTCATCAAGGGTTTTAAATTTGAAAAATATACGAGCATGTAACATAATAAAAACAGATCATGATTTAGAGCGTATTCTAAGAATGGCGGCAATGTTGAGTCCTGATGGTACAGGAGATGTTGCGCTTGAATTGGTATTTGCAAATGTGACTCAAGGCTATTTGAATCTAAATCATGAATCTTCGAATTCTAAAATTCAATCGCCTACAGCAGAAACAAACGAACAACAGCAGAGACAGCATACCAACACAGATGCCTCATTGTTAGGTAGATATCTACCTCCTCCGAGACCTGTCCGACCTGAAACTGCCCCAATGAATGGTTTTATGAAATTTCAGCCACTTTTATAAAGTTTGTGGATTGAAAACATACAAAATATTTCTATTTATTGGCAATAAATAATCATTTTTATAATAAACTCTGTAATCACTAATAATTAATAATATATACTTTTTTGTTTTTATTCTAGTTAAAAGTAAAGCATTATATAAATTTAACAACTTGTTGTCATCTACATCACATAAAAAAGAATAATAAAGTAATAAAATAATAAAATGTTTAAGTTAATTTCTGTCAGAAAACAAAAATTAAATACTTCTGAAAGAAACTTTGTAAATAATTTCTGTTTTAAAAACAATCATTATATTTTGCTGCAAACTTATATTGTTGATAGAATCCGATATAGTGTAACGGCTATCACGGTCCGCTTTCACCGGGCAAACCCGGGTTCGACTCCCGGTATCGGAATATATTTTTGAACATTTACTTTTTTGTAAAGTAAATGTTCTCAAAATGGAAATTTTCACAGTAAAAATTCAGCATGAAAATTAGAAAAGTGAAATAGAAACTGAAATGAAAAATTCTTGCGCGAGCTGAATACTGTAGGCCTTTTACATATGATTATTATATTTGGACAGACCAAACTGGGTTTGCGCCTTTTGGACATATTGATAGATCATACATTTTTTTTGCTCTGTTTTTACATTGCTGACTAAGAGTTTTTTATACTCTTGTTTCTAGAGCTTGTTTCATCATTTCATTAGCTTTTTTTTACATTTTACGCATATAAATTCCACATAGTTTGTTTACAATTCAAGAAATAAAAAAAATAACAAGTCAAAATTATGTCCGAAAATTTAGTTCAATTAGGTGATAATATAAACGATGATTACCATCATAAACTTGATGATGATACTTCATTAAATCTTGCTTATAATAATATAATAAACAGTCAACCGAAAGACCATCAACAAAAACGACAAGAAGAAGAGAAATCTCAGCAATTGGATCATGAAAACGAAACGCAGCAACAACAAGTTGATAATAATTCTGATTTTTATATATCTTCAAGTATTTTGTCATCATTTGTTCAACCTGAAAATGAACATTTTGAAGAAACCCAACAGCACATGATGGATGGAGATACTGTTTCTGCAGTAGCTGCTGCTGCAACATTGGTGCATGATCTGTCGACCAAAAGGGTTCTTTCTGATGCGATATCTGATAATTATGATGAAAAGTTTACAAATAAAAAAAAGAAGCAAATCAATTCGTTAGAACCGGATTTGGACTTTGATGATTCAGAAATTTCTCAAAATTCAAATTTGAACATTCAGCTTGAAAATATAAATTCTATAAACATGTCTATAAGTTCACAAGATTCAATTTATAACGACATACCATCATTATCATCTAGAAATGGAATAATTGAGCCACAAAAATCTAAAGTTATCAAATTCACTCCTAACAGAACATCTCAAAATATCAAAAAACCTCATTTGTTATTGACTAATCCAGCTTCTAAAAAAAATAAGCGTGAAACAAAAGGTCCACCTAAAAACTCTAGATTCTTCAAAACTTATAATGTCGATGGTTCCAAAACCACAAAACCCTCATCAATTCATCATTATAATCCTTATAGATATCCACAAAACAGGAGTAAATTGAATCCATATCCTGACTTTATTAAAAATAGAAAAGATGAACCCACTGCTGAAGAACTTGCAACATTGGCAGGTATAAACACTCCAGTACCAGCTATCAAACTTAATCCACTTGAATCAAATATTTTGACAGACGAATCCTTAAATCCAACTTCAGATATTTCAGCTTTTAAAATCCCCGAGCTAAGGCCATCTATTGATGAATTTGAAGATATTTATACATATATTGACTCTATCAAAGAAATTGGGGAAAAATTTGGTGCTGTCAAAATTATTCCACCAAAAGAATTTATCCCAAAATTTTCAATTAATCTTGAGTCGTTCTGGATAAAATCAAACAGACAATTATGGAAATCTCCATCCGACGAAATCAATGCCAGATATGAATTTTATAAACAATTGAAAGATACCCTCGCATTAAATGGCATTTCAATCAATAAATTACCATGTATTGATAAACGTGCAATTGATTTGTATCGTTTATTTAGAGTGGTGAATTTACGTGGTGGTTTTAAAAATTGTTGTAATGATAAGTTATGGGCACAAATTGGTAGAGAACTAGGATTTTATGGTAAAATAAGTTCATCTTTATCATCATCTATTAAATCTGTCTATCAAAAATATCTCATTCCATGGGAACGAGCCAATGAAGAAAAAATACAACAAGATTTTCTTAATTCCACTAGAAACGATGAAGAAAATTCTTTATTTTCAAAAGAAGAATATTTAAATAATTCTCCCAAAATTCCAATTATTTTAGGCTCCTCAACTAATTATCCAAGAAATAGAAAAACTTTACTTGATGCAGGATTTACAACTTATTTTGACCAATCTACAACACAAAAAAAAGGCATAACATTAGGTGATGTCCATACGTTGCCAGGTTATGATTTTTATAATTGGAATGGCTCAAATTCTGCTGAAGATACCAATCCAACAGAATTAAAAATTTCTTCATTATACACGTTAAAACAATTTTATGATAAAAGTAGAATTTTAAAGAATCAAATTTTAAATAAATTAAATGAATCAGAACATTACAAATTTGAAAATTTAAGTTACTTAGAAACTACTTTTTGGAATCTTTTAGAAAATCCAGATATAATGTTTGAAACTGAAGTTTCAACACATCAATCAACTACAATTCACGATTCAAGTTACGAAAATAAATTTATTTCAGATAAGAATGGTAATGTTTCAGATTCTATTTTAGGTTCCTTAAATTTTAATAATGCTGCTATTGTTGGTGATTCTTTACTTCAGTATGTTAATGCAGATACGGATTCCATTTATCATTCGTATTTGAATTTTTGTATGTTTTTTGGTTCACAATCTTGGACAATTGAAGATCACTGGTTTTATAATGTTGATTATCATTATTTAGGTGATCCAAAATCAGTTTACATTATTCCACCGGAATATCAAGAAAAGTACGAAGCGCTAATAAAGTCACATTTAGAAGCTAGAAATAGAGAAAATCAAAGAACTTCTGAAACTTTAAAGTTATTTGAAAAAAATATAATGAATTATGATATTTATAATGCATGTTTGGAAAACCAAGTTTGTTATGACTTGAACTTGCCAAGAGCAAGACCAAATGATTCTAACTTCGAATATTTACAAGGTGAAGAACATACTCCAATTAAATTTAATGGTGATATTATGTTTTCTCCTAAATTTTTAAGAGAAAATGGTATTCAAGTCAATCATACTTTTCAAGAAGTTGGTGATATGATTATTAAATTCCCTAAAACTTATTCATCATATTTTTCACTAGGTACATGTGTCACAGAATCAGTCAACATTGCAACTCATGGTTGGTTAAAACATTCTTTAGATGCAGCGAAGTGGTTACAAAAGCAAGAAATTATTCCTAGGTTTTCAACATTTTCAATGATGCTAACAGCAGCTGAAGAGGCCAATGATTTGAAAATTTTACAGTCCCTCAAACCAATTTTAGAAAAACTTGTTGATTCTGAAATTAAGAAAAGACATCAAATTCGTGGATTGCTTGATGAAATTAAATATGACGGTGATTTCAATATTGCAAAATCATTGGAAGGTATCAAAAAACAAGTGAATGTATTAAAGCTATCTGATACAGGGAACGAAACTGTCGGTACTACATTAGCATCAAAATTAGGCAACTTAAACAAGGTAACTGATTCCGACTTAACAGATATATTCCCAACTTTTGTTTTAGCTAGACACCTAACAAACAAGCAAAGTAACTTCACAATGTCATTAGACGCATACCTTTCTAAATATGAAACAGAGGAATTTAAATCATTTGGTTATATTTGCGAAATTGTTTCCTTAGTTAGTGATGAATGTCTTCAAAATTCCTTAATTTTACTGAATTCTAAATTAGAAACAAGTGATGAATGGTACTCTAAATACCATACTCTTCTATCTCAATATTCCAAACCACCATTGGATAAAGTGATGTTTTTATTAGACATTGGCGAGACTGTTTTTAATGAAAAAAATATTCAAAATAACCAAATTAATGACAATTACAAAATTGCATCTAGTGAATATAAAACTCTGAAAAGATATGCAGAAAGAACTCAAATTTGGAAGAAAAAGGCTGAATATTATTTAGGAAAAAATGGTGTTTTATTACCATTAGGGGAGTTTAAAGACTTGGTTGAAGAAATCAAAAAATTAATCGTTTCAACTAGTGAAATTGAAGAAATTTTAAAATTGGCTGAGCAAATACATAATTTTGAGAATTCAGCTGTAAAGGAGTTGAGCAAAGATAAAGATAGTTTGGATTTTGAACAATTGAAGAAGCTCCATAATATTGGATCAGGAATTAATGTTGAATTAGAATCTTTTAAAGTTATTGATAAGATTGTTAAGCGATATTTATGGCTAGACAGGCTAAATAAGGAAATTTCAACTGTTGAGGATTTGAAAAAAGTTTATGAACAAGGTACATCATTTGAAACGTCGAATGAAAATGATTTAAAATTATTAGAAACTTTTAAAAATCAAATTGAAAAGTCTGAAAAAGTTCAAGAAAAATTTGAAATGTTGAAAAAGGAAGAAGAAAAAGTTTTGTATGCAACACTTAATGAAATGGACAAGGAATGTTCCGACTTGCCATTACCTGATGTTAAAAGATACATCAGAAATTTACTGAACGAACATAAACATATCAGCGAAATAATAATTCCACTGATTCAAGTGATTCAAGAAAAGAATCTATTGATCTCTAAAAGCGATAACTTTAAAAGTAAGATTGAACTTTTCCTTAAATATAGTGATTTAATTGGAAGAAGAATTTCTAACATCAATATTGAATTAACATTGAAAACATTATGCAAATTTGAGGAATATCAAGAAGAGAGTGCTATATTCAAACAACAACTAATTGATGGGCCCAAGGAAATGATTACTGAAATTAATCAAAATTTTAAGAAATTACTAACCTTCGGCAAGGAAGATTTTAAATTTAACAGTATGAGTGAAAGTGATTGTCTCAATTATTTATCATCTTACGATATGGATATTTTAGGTTCCAACGATGAACGATATTGTGTGTGCAGACAAACTCATGAAGGTAATATGGTTGAATGTGAAAAATGTGAACAATGGTTCCATTTCAATTGTATTGGATATGTTGGAGACGTTACATCTAGTGGTGTTGATGCAAATGATGAAGACAATAACAAATATATCTGTCCGTTATGTGATATTGATAATAAGTTCCCAGCAACCCGGAAATTCTATGCAAATGTTTCACAGAAGATAACGTTTGATCAACTGTACAATTTTTCAAATACAATGATATCCAAGAGTTCTATTGGCGTTCCATATGAGAACACATTTCTACAAGTTACACTTAAATATTTCGAGTATTACAACCAGCTTTTGGAGTCTGGATTTGCACAACAGAGTATACAGCATGATGGAACCAGTCGGATTCTCATCATCGAAGATAGTTTGCAAGCGTTACGTAAGATGCTGCAGAAGCTTGAGGGATGTGTTATCAACTTTAGTCAAGTCCAAAAGGAAGTACGTGACAAGTACTACAAAAAGATGAAATCTCTCGGCGAAGGGGAGTCCTCTCTATAAATTATATATCTATTTTTTTAGACGTAAGCTTATTAAAAAACTGCAAAGTGGGGGTGTGCTCTTTGGAGATTTCAATGTGGGGTTCACGTGGAGTGCGGATTCAGATTTGGATTTGTTATTTATAGAGTAGGAAGTTCCGTGTTTGAGAGATATTGCTGTTTCGAATTGCGGAGTAGTAGGAAATAAGAGAGATCAATGATAATATCAGGAAGAGCAGGTGTACTATTGATAGCCAGAACATCAAGAAGTTTGGCATCACAACAAGGATTGGGAGTTTATGGGATTGGAGCTGTCAGATATCATTCTCATTCACACGGAGGAGAAGCGTGTTCCGGACATGGTCATACCTCAGGAGGAGCAGAAATAGATGGTGTTCCTGAAAATTCAGTTCATCATCATTATGAGTTTGTTCCAGGTAAAGGTCCGGTGAAAATTTCAACCATCAGAAATGGGCAGGAAATTATTGGTGAAGATAATACACCACAGAAGAAGCCGATGCTCCATGGACATATGCATTCACATGCTGAGTTTCCAGAGTTAGATAATATGGATTTGAATGGTGAAGATTACACAATACATGTGAATCCTAAAAAGAGAAATACGTGGTCAAAAATAAAAGAGTTTTTTAACCCACATACACCGTTAGCGGAAATGATGGAATCAGGATCAACTCATACACATACTCATGCAACAGATGAAGAAACCCTCAAATTGTACGATCCAAAGAATCTAGCAAATGAAGGAGTAAAAATTACGTGGATTGGTTTTGGTGTGAATTGTGGTATGGCCATTACCAAATTCATTGGGGGTGTATTTTTTCATTCGCAAGCTTTAATTGCGGATGCTGTCCATGCAGTTGGAGATTTGATTTCCGATATCTTGACACTAACTACAGTCAGATTCACCAATAAAAAGCCAGATTCACTATATCCATTTGGTTACGGTAAAATTGAAACCTTTGGATCTTTTACAGTTTCATTTATTTTATTGTACGCAGGTTTTCAAATTGGATGGAGTTCATTTTATGAAATAGTTGCTCCGATTGTTCCAAATGCTTTACATGATCTTATGTCATTGATTCCTACACACTCTCATAGTCATGTTGATATTTCAGGTGCTCATGATCATGCTCATGATCATGATGGAACTGTTTATACTGAAGTTGCAAACATCAATGCGGCATGGTTAGCACTTGGTTCAATTGCAATTAAAGAATGGTTATTTAGAGCAACCAGAAAGGTTGGTGAGAAATTAAACTCTAAAGTTTTGATTGCAAATGCATGGCATCATAGAGTTGATTCGTTGACTTCAGTTGTTGCAGTTGCAACAATTTCTACAGGTTACTTTTTAAATATTTATTGGCTGGATTCAATTGGTGGTCTAATTGTCTCAATGCTGGTTCTGAAAGTAGGAATATCAGGTGTTGTCCAATCATTTAAAGAATTAATCGATAAGGCTCTACCTGCTAACGATTCAAGATACACAAAAATTGAAGATTCAATTAATGTTATTTTAATGAAGAAAGATAGTCATGTTTTGATCAAAGAATTGAGCATTTTACCATCTGGTACAAATTTAAATGTTGTTTTGAAACTTGGTGTTTCTTCCTTTAATAGGGAATATGAGAACAGACTTACTTTAGAACAAATGGGTTCAATAGGTGAATTCCTCAAATCCGAATTGGCAAAAGAATACCACAGCGTTAAACATACCTCTGTTCAATTTATTTCAAATGGTAAAACTGAAAAGGAAGAAGATGGTGAAAAGCAAGAGCTTTGAAAATAAAAAATCAGAGTACACTCATACACATATAAACTTATAGACATATATATATATATATATATATATAGATGTTTAACATTAATGAAAAATAATGTATTTATCAAAATTTTTGCTTCGCAGTAATGTTTTTTACAGTAAAATAAACTATAACTTAGGAATACATCTTCTTTCAAGGTTTACACAGAAATCCAATCTAATTTGGCATCTTTTCAAATATAGCAAGTTTTTGTAAAATACAAAACCAATTTTTTTGACATGGTTTGCAAATTTTTAAAAGGGAGCAAGTTGCAACTAATGTTTATAATAACGATTTACTAAAATTTGAAATTTAAGGCTCCAACTTATCAAATGTTAACCTTTGTTACTTGAATTTTTCACACTCACTGCAAATTGATAATAGAAAATAAAAAACCTCAATGTTTCTTAAATTGCAATTCTGAAAGTTACAAAAAAAAGGATATATAATTTTTGTTGTTTTAAAGCCCTAAATGCTAGAGAAATAGTACATGATTGTCCTAATGGTACAGATAGCCCACTATCATAGCATAAATACATCTCAATCTCACTCAACCCGAACAAAAAGATCTGCTGGTGTACTCGGCTCTATTATTTTTTTTGTGTTTTCCCAGAAGGGTAAGTACCGCCCGCTATCAGATAGCAAGTTGAAGAGTCACTTTGACTATCAATTATTTGCAGGATATAAAGTGTTTTCAACTTGCCTGTAATGCCAATATGTCCCCCAAATATATATATATATTTTAGAAAATTTCTATTAATAATGATAAAGAATCATGTCAGATAGCGAGTCCAGTTTAAGAACTATTTCAGATACAGAGTCGGCATTGAGTTTAGACTCTTGCCTGTTACAATATACCCAAAACGAGGACAACAATATACAGCCAAGACGTAATGTTGATATTCTGACAAGAACTTCAACCATAATATCGCAAATTAAAGAAGATAACAAGTTTGCTAAGGAACAGATTAAACCGGATCCGTCGTTTGAACCATTGTACACAGTAAAATCCAATACGGTTTCTTCAGATGTCAGTATTGAAAGCCAGGAAAAAGAAGAAATTGAAGGCATTGAAGACACTGGAGAGTACAATAAATATGATTTAGAAAATACCCCTCCAGATGGTGGTATGTGGGCATGGATTTCAACAGCTTGTGTTTTGTCCATCAATACATTTGCATGGGGTACAAACTCAAGTTTTGGTGTGTATTTGAATTTTTATACTACTACAGACTTTTTTGAAGGTGCAACCATGGAGCAATATGTAATGATCGGAGGACTGGCAGCAGGACTGTCATTTATACTATGTGGACTAACTAATGGGTTGGGAAGAAGATTCCATTACAAGTGGATGATGTTTACAGGCGTGGCAATAATTTTTGTAGCATACTGGTTAGCATCTATTTCTACAAATGTGATTCAATTGATTATGTTTCAAGGTTTTCTTATGGCAATTGGATGGGCACTTTCTGCGGGTCCAGTGTTTGTTATTTTGCCAACCTGGTTTTTGAAGAAAAGATCAATTGCACAGGGTATTGCTGCAGCAGGAAGTGGTTTGGCGGGAATTGTTTTTTCAAGACCAGTTTCTGCAATTATTAAAAGTTACATGAATAACGCAAAGTATGAAAGTGATCCAAGAGAAGCTTTGAAATTGGGTATTGCTTGGGCTTTAAGAATGCAGGCATTTGTCTGTGGATTTATGTTATTATTATCAACCATATTAATTAGAACATACAGACCTTTGATAAACACAGTTAAAGAGCCAATATTTAAAGAAATGTTTGCATTTATAAGCCGTAAAGATTTGCTTACACAGACTCCAATGATCTGTCTCACCTTATGGAATATGGTTTATAATATTGCATTCACTATTCTTCTCTTCTCACTTTCTTCTTATGCTTCAAGTATAGGCCTCACTTATACCCAAGGATCTAATGTTACTACTGTACAGAGTGTTGCCCAAGCAATTGGCCGTCCAATGCTGGGACTAATATCTGATAGAATTGGTAGAGTGAATACGACAGTTCTTATTACTTCTCTCACAGGTATATTAGTTCTGACATACTGGGTTTTTGTTACCACATATGCACAACTCCTAGGATTTGCTTTTATTATTGGTTTTACACTTGGAGTTAATTGGGTTAACTTTGGACCAATGACGGCAGATGTAGTTGGGGGTGGAGGAGTTGATTTAATCCATGCAATTTCTTTTCAGATGTTCAGTTCTGGTTTTCCTATGCTTTTCGCAGAATTGGTTGGCCTCAAACTGAAAAGGCCAGACATGGAGAGACCCTTTCTTTATTGTCAGATTCTTGTTGGCGTCTGCGCTTTGGTAAGTGCTTTGTGTTTGCTCCCATTGAGAGAATGGAAAGTGAAAAATGTTCTTAATGCAAGAAAAAAAATTCTACAAAAGGAGGGTGGTAATACAGTAGAGATACAAAGACTTGACAATATGTTAAAAAATACCCCTAAAGGATACCTTATTCGAACTTTCTACCCTATTACCGTATAAAGACTGTTACGATATTTGTATAACTTTATATTTATATATTAGGGATTTCTCACAAAAAACAAAAAGCAATAGAATGTTCGAGACGAACGACGTCTTTTTTTTTCAAAAAAAATTCAAGCTTGACATTTTTTACAGAGGTCTATATATACACTTGTAGTCTTCTTTTTCTCTTTTTTTAAAAGGTGTATATACTGAAATCTTTCAGATCCTATAACAAACAATAAACACAAAATGTCCGGACTACCAGCAAGTTTTGATCCAGAAAACCCAGATAATTTAGAAGATATCGAAAAGCAATTTGCAGTTAAAGCAGTTCAACATATGATAACATACTGGAGTTTACTCGAAGCAATTCCAGCATCTAAACTTAAATTAACTCAATTTGATGATGAAATTGTTGAAGAATTTTTTAAAGCCTTCCCAGAATTCAATAGCAAGGAAAAACTTGAAGTTTTAAATGAAGACGAATTAAAAACTAAAGAGGCAAAAGAAAGATGGAGAGAATACATCAAAATATTTGAAGATAAAGTTGATGATTTCAACTTTGGTACCATGCTTAGAAGAGATACTAAAGGCGAGTATAGTGAAGATAATTCAATTTTTGTTGTTAGAATCCAATTTTACGCATTTGAATTAGCTAGAAATAGACTTGGTTTAAATAGTTGGATCTATGACAGTAAACACTAGGAAAAGAAATACAGCCTCAAAGGGAAACAATCAATCAAATAAAAGGATTCGGATTTGATTTTACTTTTTGTTTCCAGTCTTATATTGTATTTTCCAGTTTTTCAGAATGTATACCACACAATAGCTTGTATAGATATATAACTTTTTAAGATTCAAACATTTCTTTTAATAAGGACGAAATTCGTCTTCAAAGACAAAAATTACTAAAAAACTACAATAAACCAATATCAGCCCCGAAAGATGGTAATTTTCTAACGTCATTGCCGTAGCTAGTCGAATAAACAACTAAATGCGTTTTCATCACTTTGGTTTAAAAAAAAATGAAGATACAGTAATTAAACAATCTTCTGATTGTAGTACAAAAACTCTATCTTGCTAAAAGAAGATAAAAAAAGTGTAAGTTGAACTGTGAACGTAACCATACATTGAAGGACGAGGGAAATGGCTCACTTTAAATACTGAAAATACTGAAAATGAAAAAGTGAAAAACGGAAAAACGCAGTGAGGAATTTTCACATATCTCAGGGTTTTTCACATACTTGAAAAATCCAGATTTTTATGCTCTTTAATTTGAATTTATATATTTTAATTCTATATTTCAAGTTTTATTTTCGAAGTATTTCTGTTTAAAGAATTTAAAAAGCATTAAAAAAAAGGATATGATAAGATGAAAATTAGAAACAAAAAAAGATTTAAGAATATTAATAGATTTTACAAAAAAAACAAATTAATTAACCTAGATCATCTTCTTGACTAATTGGTTGATGTATTCTTCTCTGTTACCAGTAGAACCACCTTGGATGAAATGTTGGAACTTTCTTTTAACACCCCAACCACCAGATGGGTTAGATAACTTGAATGGCCATAAGAAGTTGTTTGCTTGCTTGAAGTTTGGACCAACAGTGTAGATTTCGTGGATTAAATCTTCAACGGATTCAATACCGTACTTACCTAAAACGGATTCAACAATAGAGTTGTCAGTTAATGGAATTCTTTGCTTGTTGACCTTACCGTAACCTCTCTTGTAGACTAATTGTCTGATGGTAGAAAGGGATGGGAAACCAATAGCACAGTATTGTTCAACTAACTTTAATAATTCAGTAGTTGCCTTGGTAACCTTGACGAAAACACCAGCGTTAATTTGGGTTAATCTTAATAATTGGAAAACCTTTCTAGACTTTGGTGGAATCTTCATAATACCCTTAATTCTGACAACGAAGACAACCTTGCTTTCAGCTTCAACGAAGTAAGAACCATCTGCCTTTGCAGCTCTCTTTGCATCAATAACAGCTCTTTCTGCAGCTGCATATTCATTGACGTAAGCTTCGGTTCTCTTGAAAAGAGCAGCTCTCTTTTCCTTAGAAATCTATAAGTAAAAAAAAAATAAAGTTAGTATATTGTTTTTTTTTCAATTGTTTTTAAAAAACATGTAAGTTGAAGTCGTTTTTCAATTTTTTTCAATTAATAATTTTAAGCTTCATTTCAGTCGAAAGATGGTGTTATAACGGACAGCATTGCCTAAGCTAGTCGATATAGGAGACAAAATTTTCATCATTTAGAAAAATAGAAATTGGATTGAAAAAAAAAGAAAAAGAAATCAACATAAGAAAATAGTTAGTTAATACATACAACCTTTCTTGCCTTTCTTGCAGCAGCGACTTCCTTGACGTCTCTTTCGACTCTCTTAGCCTTCTTGATTTGGGATTCTGGTTTTGGGATTCTATAGCAAAAAAAAATCGAGTTAGTATTTTGTAACTTTTTTAAAACAGTATAAAATATCTTTTAGTTATGCTTATCAAACAGCACTAACCAAAAAAATTTATCTAAATTTTCTCTGGATAGTTTCTAACATGACAGGTAATTTTCTAAGAACTGAGATACAGCATCTCATTCAAAGGCCAGTTATAAAACGCAGAAGAAAAAAGTAGAAAAACCCCAAATTTATTGAAATAACTTCTTTCAATATCTACTATTTTCCCATGGAATCAGTTTAGTCAGTAAGAACAATGTCATACAAAACAAATCTACCTTGCGGTAATAAAGGTTAAGAATCGATATATCCTGTTTCGACAGAAACAGGATTATATCCATGTGATTCTTGATTGTTAGAAATAATCACGAGTGTGACGGCAAATGCCAAAACATCTTGTGGTAATCTCAAGCCTGTTCCAAATGAACAATAAATAAAAAGATCGATAACATATATTTAGAGAGCCCGTTAAGATCATGAGCTCTTGAAAAGAAAAAGTGTAAAACAAAAGAAGATGAATCATCAAATCTTGGAAGTTTATGTAATAATAGTTCTATTCAATACATACGCAGCCATTGTGATTAATCTTATAAAATGAAATAACAAAAAAGAAGAAAGTGTTCACTGAAAATGTGGAATATCCAGTTTATATAAATCGCGGATGAAAAGTTTTTTGACACCTGAAAAGTCTGAAAAAATTTCAGCTGAAAAAGTGCGTGTGTTGTTTTTGAGGGTTTGGGCAAGTGCCACAAAAAAAGGGTTGGCCAGCCGCCAAAGTCACGTGCCAGAAAAGCCCACGCACGTGACACGGCATAGCAACTGTGTTTGTCTGTGAAGAAGTTGAATATACAGTATGTGCTGGATAGCATGCGTAATGGGTCTACAAAAAAACTGAATGACTTTTTACAAGATACAAGAATAGAGGGGGTGTATAAGAGTAGCAGATATATTGTAAAAGTGTATGTGTTTTTGACACACATACTCTGTTTTATGAAAAAGACATCTGGTACAAAAGGCCACGGTGAAAACAGACCTACAAACATATAAGCTTTGGGGAAATTTCAATTGGGATGGTGTTAATGTCCTATTTTTCGGATTTCGTAGATCAGTTTGGCCTCACGGTTGGTTATCAAACTGACAATAAAATCTGTAACATGTCTGGTTCCAAATAATGCAATTCGCTGTGGAATTATTTTGTTATTGTATTTTTTATACGATATGTTTGTACGACATGGGTTTAAAGCCTTTTGTTTGAACCGACAGGAACCAGGGAATAGGCAAACCTCCAATTGTTGAATATAAAATGAGTGCGGCTCCAATGGTTTACAATCGGGGCATGATGCTTTCTTCGTCAGAGCAGCATGATTATAACCATGTTTCCGACAAAGAATACGTCAAGTTTAGAAAAATGGCAGATGATGCATATAGTAAACGGTCACAGCTGTCGCAGCAATCACAACAGGCATTTCAGCAAGGTAATAAGAAGGAGGCACATGATCTTTCAGTTAAGGCAAAGGAACAGTTGCAGATCGCAGACGATTATAATAGGAAAGCTGCCGAATATGTCTTTATCGAAAATAACAGAGACTCCGATGATAATGATATCGACTTGCATGGTTTGTACATCAAAGAAGCAGAGTACATTCTAAAACAGCGAATAATCAGCGGCATTCGTAAAAAGCAGTCTACGTTGGATTGTATTGTTGGAAAGGGACTGCACTCTCAAAATGGGGTTGCCAAACTGAAACCTGCCATTCAAACCTTGTGTAAGGATGCAAATTTGAGGTGTTGGATTGATGAAAAAAACACTGGTATTTTACATATTGATATCAAAAACGCTGTCATTCCTCAAGATTGGTACAGTATTAATCCTAATGGTATAGGCTCAATGGATGAAACCTATTATTCGTTCCATCCTAATGAAAGGCCAGGACAAGCATACAATCCTTCGCAATCATACCAACAACCGCAATATCAACAACCACAATATCAACAACAACAATACCAACAACCACAATATCAACAACCACAATATCAACAACAAAACCAAAACGGAGACATTGCAAATATTTTATGTGGTGTCCTTGGCACTCTTTTCAAATCGTTTTGTCGTTGAATTTACGTTTGTAGTTCTTTTTTTTAAACCGAGTTTTAAATTTCTATATTTTACTGGTACCATCCCACTGGATGTTTTAAAATACATATATTCATATGAGCCCTATTGTGCAAGCGATAAAACAAATAAAACAAAATAAAACAAAACACTTGTGTTGAGCCCCACCATGTTCTTTTTGAAGGGATAACAAACACAAGTGCGAAATCTTAGGACATAAAATGACTTTATCGTTCTAAGATGCATTATTTTCTGGATCAGATATCTTGTTACTTTTTATCAGCTAACAAAATACCGTAATACCAAAAACATAATGTTTGACTCAATATTAGATGAGTTCAATCGAATGCAATCGACTGTTTCTGGTTTAATTAATAGTATAAATCAACGCAGAAATGGACAACAACTGAATGACGAAGAAACACCGATATCGGGTACACAACAAATGCCAGGAGCATTTGTTTTTTCAAACAATCAAGAAACAGAAAATTCAGAAAACTCAAGCCAAGAAATTCCAACTTCATTCAAAATAACATCTGCTATTATAACGTTTTTTTTTATTTTAATAATGGTTCCAATGTACATTATTTACCGAATTTTAATTTATGTTTTCTTTATTATAATCTCAATTGTACTAAAATTTCAAAAATTCAAATATAAACCATTACGAAGTAATGATCCTTTGGATACTTCTAGAAGATTTATTATGAAATTTGATGAAAGGATAGGAAATAAAAGGAAAAATATAAGTACAGAATTTAATAATGAAAACACTTCAGTTATCGATGAAAGTCATCTAGTTGAAATTCAACGACCTGACTTTTTAGAGTGTGCATATTCGCATGCTCTATATATTCTAAAAAAAGATGCTAGATGGTTGTTATGCTACGTTGAAAGCTCAGAAAATAAAGAATCAGTTGATTTTACAAATAATATTTTAATTAATCCTACATTCCTTAAATTTTTAAAGAAAAGAAATATTTTAATTTGGGGTGGTGATATTTCTGATAGTGAAGCATTTATGGCTTGTAATCAATTTAACGTTACAAAATTACCATTTTTAGGCTTGATGTGTTTAACTGTTAACCAAACTCCAACATCATCAGGTATGCAACAATCACCACCCGTTTTATCATTAGTTTCTAAAATTCAAGGATACAAAAATTTAGGCACTGTTCTAGCAAAATTAGATAAAGCTTATAAAAAATATCATCCTACTGTTGTAAGATTACAGAACAATAGTCTAAGCTCACCATTTATGTCAGTTGGTAATCTACAAAATGAGGGATTTGACAATGCTATTAGAAGAAATCAACAAATGAGAGAAGAAAGAACGATACCAAGACAGAATAGCCGTGATTTAAATATTCAATGGTTAAAATGGAGGAAATCCAAATTGCTTCCAGAATGTGAAGAACCGGGTGAGTTTTCAAGAATTGCAATTAGATTACCGGATGGGTCGAGAAATGTTGTTAAAATTAATAAAACGTGCTCTTTGGAAGAAGTATATGCTGTTGTCGAATGTAATCTACTTAATTCTGTTGAAATAGATTCATCAGTTGAATATGAAAGACCTCTTGGCTTCATTCATGAATATAATTTTGCTATATATACTGTTTTACCAAGAGATCATTTACCCTGTGATACCGAACAACTTATATTAGATACACCATTGATTCATCCGACGGGGAACATCATGGTTGAAATGGTGAGCTAGCTTTTGTGTATTTTTTTTAATATATAAATATATATAAATTTACAGGAAAGATTTGTAAGGTGTGCATAATTATTTATTTAGCTGTTTTAGACGCTTTCTTTGACTTCTTCTTTGTCTTTGCTTTTTTCTTTAATCCACTAAGACCAGCTTTCAAAATATTTGTATACTCAATCCAAAATGCATCTAAATTTTGTGGCTCAACAATAGTACTCAACTTGATCTTTTTTGATTTTTCCTTATTACCATCGGTAATTCGGATCAGAACAGGATATTGCCTCGTATCTGTTGTATTTACGCTAAGTATAGGTTTCACGTCTTTAGGTAAATCATTTAATTTATCACTGACTTCTTTCTCTGTCTCTGGGTTGAATGAAAACCTTTTTTGCGTGATATATATCGACGATTTACCTCCATTTTTGGTGAGTAGTCCCGTTACTTGTTTGAAAAACTATACGAAAATAAATTATCATGTTAGTATCAATTTTAAAAAACTCAAATCAAACCCTTTTCTTAAACTCCTCAGTTTATATTATGCACCTACTTCTTCGTTGTCTAATCTAGTCATATCTTAGTTGGTGCACTTAAAAAAATGATACACTGTTTGTAACGTTTCAAGCATTTCAATCTGAAACTTTCAATTTCCATGTTGGCGATATCGTCAAACTCGCGAAACCCGAGCCGCATTTACTGGGGAAATTTTGTGGCCGCTGCCCGGCTCCAGTTTCAGAATTTTCCCAGAAAAAGTTAAAAGTCAGATGAGTCCACTGGGAAAAACCACTGGGAAAAACCACTGGGCTGGCCCTAGGCGAAAGAAAGAGAAGAGAAGAGCATACTCTATTATAAGTTTCTACTGGTGGCTATAGAAATCGTACATATTTTGGGCATATTTAAACGGAAGACCAAATACGGCATCAATAGCACCTACACTGTTTTCAGGTAATCCATTTATAACATCTTTATCAGTAATTTGTGCAGGGTATGCACCAAATGCATTACCTCTTTGAGAAGCCAACTCCGAATCATAAATTTGAAAATGCTGGCACATGCTCAATCCACAAAGAACATAATTGGTATGATAAAAGTCGGCCTGACATCCAGGTTTATCTCTTAGGCCCATTTTATCTTGACAGCAGCAGAAAATGTAATTTTGGAGCCTTTGACGATCCACAAGCTGGGTATAAGTATTTTTACTATGGTCACTAACATTTTCACTTATGCTTTTAGTATTATAATTAACCAAAATCTCGAGCAGTGCAACCGTCCCACCAATCCAGTGACTATAACAACCGTCAACCAATTTGTTTGTACGCCCAGAAAAACCACCTTCTAAACTGTATTGTCTATCGACAGTCCATTTCAATAATGTATCAAAATTCAATCTAGATTTCAAAATTTCTTCAGGTGTCAACAATATAAATAATGAAGCTAGTGCACAATATGTATAGCCACCATGTGCTTCGTCACCTGGTTCACCGCCAAAGCCACCTTCAAACGTTTGACATTCAATCAACCAATCTGCAACGTTTATTTTTAATTCATCATCTAAAACATCAAATAAGGCAGCAATGCATAATGCACAATAAACTGCTCTGGTGTCAGATTCACCCCCTTTATGCATTGAAAATGAACCTCTCCCAGATTTCATTGATAAGAGCCAGTTCCGAACTTTCTTGGTATCGATTTTAGCCCATGATTCTTTATCCTCGGATAATGACAATGCTAAAACTGCAGCATATGTTGCAGCCAAATGGGGCAATTGACAAGACCCCCCTCCAAAACCTGCACTTCCTGTGTCAGGAACCAGACTTGTATCATAGAAAAAAGACAACACTTTGGATGCACTTAATTTCTCAGAGGGTGTTAGGCTGCTTTTTAATAACACAGCTGAATTCATCAGCCAATAACAAATCCAGGTTTTTGACGCATCTAATTTGGAAAATGCATTTGGTAATGGATGTAATAAGAAGCCATGCGTAAACCTTGTGTGCATTCTTGTGTTTAGTTTAGGAAACTTATCCGAACCTTCACTCAAAACATCTTCATAAATGGATTGAACATCAACTTCAACCTCCATCTTCTTCTCTATAGTCTCTGTAAGCTTCTCTCCGATTGGTGCATCACAATTGGAGAATGAATCGTAACTTGCATCAATCATTTCTAAGAGAGTGTCAAAATCTGCAATTGGGAAAACCGTCGTATTCAAGTTATCACAATCAAGAACATCGGCATCTATACTTTCTTTCACATTCATGACCAATATATATATATATATGTATGTATGTAAGTAGATAGATCTAATACAAGTACCTTCTTACTCTCTCACTACCCTTCCTACCTATGGTAGATGAGATGGCTTCTTGGTTTCAGCTACATGTATTGAAAAGCCTAAAACGGAAATTTCCACATTCTTTCAAACTTAGCCGATTATCCGAGCCGTTTTTAAAAAATCGGCTGTTTTACACAAAATAAGCGTGATTTTCAAAATGTTTTAGGTTTCACAAACTTCACATTGCTTTTTCTGATTTTTTTTGGCAGGTGAGATTTTTGTGTGAAAGGATTGCATTTGTAGAATTGGAATTGTAAAAATAAACACATATATTTTAAGACATTTGAAGTTTCTTTCCAAAGCTAACAGATAGGTATTATGTTTGCAAGTTCATTCCAACAGAACCAGCCAATACAGAACAATCAAACTTTGCAACAGGTACCGTCAGTTTTCAATAATAATGCAGTAAATATACAACAACAATCGCAACAACAACTTCCTGAACAACGATCAAGATTTGAAAAATATGAACTTAAAAATGAAGACAAACACAATCTTTTTGCCACACAGAATTCCAAAGAAGGAAATTTAAATTCTGGTTCAAACTATGGATTTTCTTCCTTAAAAAAACGTACAATTCCAAATCACCTAGTCAAACGTATAAGCAAATCGGATAATAATTCTGATGAAACTGACAAACCTTCAGCACCAATTTTGCCTTTTAAAGCTTCAACGCAGTTTCAAGCAGATACTTTCAATGAAGATTTTTCATATCTATATGAGCATAATAAATTACCAACAAAGTCATTATTCGACCCCTCGATCTTTCAAGATGAAACTACGCCTGGTGAAATGTTTACAGGTGAATCTGTTTTCAATAAAATGAACGAAAATCCAATACTTTTCAACAATGTTTTTCAAAGACCGGAAAGAAACCTCAATTCAAAAAATCAAAGTAATTCAAATAGCCATTCTTCATTACCATGGACAAGTGCTAATAATAGTATTGAATTGAATTCAAAATCTTTTTCAATAAACAAAAATAACGATTCAATATCAAATAATTATTCAAAACCAATTCAAAAACTTTTTTGTTCAGTAATAGTATATGGATTTGATAATGAACATTTCTCCTCATTAGTCGATCATTTTGCAAGATACGGTAAAATTATGGAAGATTTAACGATATCAGATTCGAATTATTACTACGGAAAATTGGGGAATTTATTAGCAACTGATAAATTAATGGATCCAAATGATTCAAATACAAAAGCAGATAAGTCGACTGTTACCAATTTTCCAATATTTTTAGGAAATGGCTGGATCAAATTGACATATGACAATCCTAATTCTGCAATAAGAGCCTTGGTGGATAATGCAACTGATGATGGTAAAGGAAATGTTCTTGGTGTAATTCCTTATAGAAAAGAAGTATTAGAATTATTGCTTGGCAATAAAATTAGTGATGAACTAAATATAGGCGATGGATTGCGTGGTTTGAATTACGATCTAGGTTTCGATAACAATTTTGCGGATAATGAAATTGGAAGGTTCTTGAGTAATGCAACTATTAAGGATAAAATTTTCAATGGTGAATCAGGAGGAAGATGTTCAACTGCAACGGGTGTGAAAGATGGTTCTAATCTGATATTGAAAAAACTTAAAAAAGACCAACAACCAAATATTTGGCATAAAAGTTGGGGTTTCTTATTTGGTAATGGTGAAATTTAATCTTTTGATTTTTGGATAAAATATTTTTCTTCATTTTATATTATACAATATCCTTAACTTCTCTTTATTTAGTTTTTTGTAAGAATATTAACTATAAATATCTATATACATTATACTAGTATGTTAGTCTTCGTTGCCGAATAAACTACCCAATCCACCCGCTTCCAATCCATCGCCTGTATTTTTCTTTTTAGTTCTTGTGGAGGTTGCAATCATCATATTACGCTGTTCTATAAATGTGTCACCTGTTCCATCATCTCTGGCAGTATTAAATAATGTCAATAGACAATTCTTTTTCTCTCTTGTTTTTTGGCAGTTTCCAAGAACAGCTTCAAAGTTTTCCATTACTTGATCACTAACACCTAAACTGTTTCTTAAAATTTGTAGTGGATATTCTGATCTGACCCTTAATCCAAGATAAAAGTATGTTAAGGTATATGCTGCTTCAGAGTGAGCCTCTGAATAAAATTTATCACAAAGAATTTTAATCAAAATAGGTATGATAGTTTCATTTATTAGTTTATCTACCCTTTCATCATTCAATGATGTCAATTCTTGTGCAATATGTCTTAAAACTAAAAGTGCATTAAATGCACATCTAGTATCTCTAAAGGAAATAATATCACAAATTAATTTTAAAAGGGGTGCTAAAACTCTAAATTCGTGGATAATGAATTCCCTGCAGTCTCTGTGTCTTTGGGTCAAAGATGTTCTTGTAGTTTGACCAGTTAAATCAATTATCATTCTATCAACAACTTGAGTTAATTGACGTAACATATGTTCTTCGAGCATTTCTTCACTCAACTGTTCATCAGATTCATTACCATCTAGTATTAAGCCTTTTTCATGAACAATATTCCATTTTTGGACTAATAACTCATCCAAAGTTGTCAAAACAGGTGGTAAAAATTCAAGCATAAAAAACTCAAAATATTCTAACGGGCAGTTTTTGATGACATTTCGAACTACTAAGTTTGTCAGATGTCTCCATGAATGTAAAGTAATACCAACAGATTCTTCTGTTAGTGCTTTCCATAAAATAATTGCATTTTGAGGATCAACGTATAAGGTTTCTTCTAATTCAGAAATTGTTGATATCATCAAGTATGCATATTCTCTAGTATATCTAATGATATGACCAACAGAATCAGCAAAATCTCTTAATGTATGCATTGCTTTAACATTTTCATCAACAAATGATTCTCTTGATTGAATTGAAATACCTTGCTGCCAAAATCTTTCCATGGTAGTGTATTGAACAAAAGCTTGAACTTCATGGGGTAATCCAACCCAGTTGGCTGGATTATGATATGCTTGGATTTGGTAAATTAATTGCAAAATGTGAGGTAAAATTGGCTCAACTCGTGGTCTCCATAAGTTCAACAAATTTTTATAAGTTGCAGATTGATGATCTAATTTTTCAATACTATATTGAATTAAAATTCTTGTTGCTCTAATTGGGAAAACTGAAGACCATTGATCTTTTAATTCTTTCTTTAATTGACGTCCTCTATCATCCATTTCTGCTTCTAATAAATTTGTATTGGCAGTTATCCCTCTAGATCTAAAATATTCTGCAATTTTGACAATACCTAGCCTTTCCATAAACCAATGTAAATCTGTCAACCCTTTCATTGTGACCGGGTCGGACCATGCCATTAATTCAGAATCAACGATTTTTTTGAAATTTTCTTCTTTGTTTTCTAATGTTGAACGTTGAGAGACAACTAATAAAAATGACTTGAATGCAATCTTTTCATGTGAAATCAATTGCTTTTCAGTTAAAATTTTATCAATAACATTTTCCAATTCAGAATAAATATTTTTTAATGATTCTGGCATTAAATAAGCTAATCTGTTTAATTCTGTACCACTTGATGCTCTTAAATCTCTAATATTTTCAAGTTCTTCTTCTGTAGCATTTTCTGGATATGGGAAAGTACAGGATTCAATGACTCTTTCTAAAACTTTGAACATAGTTGAATTCAAATCTTTCAATAATGGAGTAAATTGAACTAATGATTGAATCTGTTTTCTTGCTAAAACAGGATTTTTAATTTCTAACATTATCAATAATTTGCATAAATTATCAGTTTGCTCTGTTAAATAAGATTTTATTTCAGCTGCATCATCTTCCCTGTACCAAATTTGCCATCTGGTTATACCTCTGACACATGCTTCAATAATACTAAATTGAGAATATGAATAAATATATGATTCAGATCCTTTCCCTTTATAAATCAATTGTGATTCATTCAGGCCTGCAACGCCAAGTGGACTAGAAAAAAAGTTATTCAATCTATCAGCTAGCCATAATAAAGCATCTTTAGGTTTTTTGCAAACAATTATTCTAACAATATCATCATTTAATCTTGTAAATTCACTCAAAAATGTAGTTTGATCAGATTGCGTATCAAAATCAAACGCAAGATATTTATGTGGTATAGAATCTTTATCAAAATCATTATAATTAATTAGACGATTTGAACAATTTTCTAATAATGCAGGTAAAATAGATTCAAAATCAGGCTTATCACTTAATTCATCATTTCTTAACATTGTACACCAAAATTGTAATGATATTGCACTTATAGATAATGATTCATGTTTAGTAGTTTCTAAAAGAAGTTTATAAAAATTAGTAAAATCACTAGTTTTTCTTATAATTGATTCTTTGCTGGAAAGATAATCTGATAAAATAACTAAAAACTCAACAATTTTTTTTAATAACGTATATTCTTCATCATCTATATCTTCAGAATTAAGCCTTATCATGTCATAAATTTTGAAAAATGTTTCATATGCAGAATCATTAAAAGCAGATTTAACAAGCCAGTCGTTATCATCGGGATTTGAATATGGTTTATTATAAAGACTATCAAAACATTCCATTGTTAAAAGTTTTATTTTATAGTTATCAATTGTCAGTAATTCAAATAATTTAGATATCATATTTGTTTGTTTTAATGCAAATGGTAAAATCCAAAATAAAGAACTTTTAAGAATTTCTAATAATTTGATTGTAGTATCAAGATAAAATTCTTCGTTATTTGAAGCATTATTAAGATTTGAATTATTTGCTACCAAAAATTGAATACATTCATCTAAAAGTTGACACCATTTAATTAACCAACCATCAGAAGATGCTGCAAACATCCTAACCGTATCATTTGGTTCAAATTTTGTTGATAAGATATGTTCAGATACAACTATTTCAGGACATAAAGAAAGTAAAACTGTTTTCCTCTTTGCAACAATTGGATCATCTAATAAATAAATATCTTCAAATAAAATTTTAAAAATCAACAGTGATAAATCTCTCGTGACTTGACTGTGGTTCCATAATTCTAACAAATTCGAGTCCATTGACATCCAAGATTCTAATTTTTCTTCTTCGGTAAATACTGCATTACTACTGAAATCTTTTAGCAGACACAACCCCCAACATCTTTTGGCCATTTCTGTCCAAAGAAATGCCACTTTAGATTTGATATAATGAGGATCATTGCCTGATACTTTAGTGGCCAATTCAACTATCCAATTTCTGACTGCCAATTTTTTTTCGAAATTCCATTCGTTAAAATGGTTAGTAATTGAAAACAACAACAAATTCAATGCATAATGCCTGACTATATTATTATAATTATTGTCACTGAGTGCCAATTGGAACCCCCAAAATGGACAATCTGGTAGCCTTTTTATAGATTCGAGAAATTCTTGAGCTTCATGTCTTTGGTTATTTGATGAATTGGGGCTATAAATAACGTCTAATGACGATATGATTTGTTTGATACCTTCAGATGACATGGTGTGCTGATTGTGATGTTTTTTTTATCAATGCAAGTATCTATTTTCTTAGAAATTCCTAAACAATTGGCAATAATTAATGAAAATATAATCCACAAGATACAATTGTCCACTATCAATGGATCTTACGATGCTTAAAAAAAAATTCTTCAATCCAACAGTATTTACCCCTGTTGCGTGGTAGATAATCAGCTGCCTATTTGAAAGAAAGCCAAGTACGGGGGCAAAGTCAAAATCAGACCTTTCATACTGTCAAACATGTAAAGGGAGAAATATCAGATTTCCTCGCGCCATTTATTATGAATACACCATTAAAATTGACATGAGTTGTAAATATCTTTGGACCTGCGGGACAAACAGGTGGTGCAGGCTTGAGCGTATAAAAGGAATACAGAATAGTATCAAAGATGATCAATAGGATTGGTCTTTTTGGTAAAAATGTCAGTGGGATTTCACCATTTGCAGTGATTAGGAAAAAAACACATGCGACAACATTTAAGAATTATGCAACATTCAGTTCCAACAGCAGCAAACTGCCTCCAAAGGCACCGAATTTCAACTACAAATCGAAAAAGGAATTGACTCCAGATGAAGAAAAGGAGAAAGAAGATGAAAGAAAATATAACGAAGCCATCAATTCAGGTTCTTTTGTTAAAAAATGGGGTGCTATACTGGGATCTTCGGGATTTAATAAAAAGGCAACGAAATATTATATTGGATTGTATGTAGTTTTTCTTTGCTATGGGATCTACCATTTTAAAAAGTTGTTTGGTAGACATCTTGAAGAAGAAGATCTGAAAAAAATCAGAGATTCGGGTGTTGAAATGACCGAGTATCAAAAACTTCGAATCAGAGATTTGTCGAACGATCTGTTAAGAACTAAGGATAGTCAAAAATTGAAGGCATATTATCAATTAAAGGAGCAATATCTTGCTAAAAGCGAAGAAGAGAAGAAACAACTAGGTGAATTCAATCCTTCACAAAAAGATATTGAAGAAATTCTTGATATTGAATATGAGAAGTGTATTCTGCCTGCCAAGGATCTAAGTTCATTTTATGATAAATTAGCAGATGAATATGATAATGATGTTGGTACGGAAGAGGCAATGTCATTTATGAAAGGTAAGAGAAAATGGGTCATGGAACATTGTAAAGGTGATGTTTTAGAAGTTGCATCAGGTACGGGTAGAAATATCGATTATGTTGACCCCACCGTGATTAAAAGTTATACATTTTTAGACGCATCGAAGAAAATGATGGATATCTGTTATGATAAATTCGAGCAAAAATGGCCTAGTTTCAAGAGGGTTAAATTCGTCGTTGGTAAAGCGGAAGAGTTGGTTGAATTATCCAACAACAAATCTTTCAAGTACGATACAATCATCGAAACTTTTGGTTTGTGTTCTCATGAAGATCCAATCAAGGCATTAAAAAATATGAGAGAATTGTTAAAACCTGGTGGTAGAATTGTTTTACTTGAGCATGGGCGTGGTAAATATGATTTTATCAATACGATTTTAGACAAAAGGGCACATAAACATAGTGAAAAATGGGGTTGTAGATGGAATTTGGATATTGGTGAGATTGTGGACGAATCAGGTCTTGAAATCACCGAAGAAAAGCGTGTGCATCTTGGTACTACGTGGATGATTATCTGTAAAAGGCCAGAAGATGCGTTGGATATTGAAGAAATGTCCTTTATCGAAAAGTACTTTTTCCCAAGGAGAACCAATTTGGATTCTTCCAATATTGTCAACAGAGACGATAACAAGCCTTTGAAGTAAGGTACATGTACAAAGAAATCTAATCAATGAAATCTAATTTGGAAAACTAAATACAAGAACCCTGTATATATATATACTTGTAGCAATGAATAAATTGATTAACCTGGTGTATTCTTTTTTTTGCCATAATCCAACCTCTATAATTTAATCTCTACAGTTGCTATATATATCTATATCTATATCTATATCTATATCTGATGGTACAATATACCTCAATCCCACAATGTCATCTAATGGAAATATCAACGCGGGAAAATTCTTACCGGATGTTTTCACAAACACTATTTAAAGGCTCCTTGTAGAATTCGAACAATTCATACGGTTAGCGTCGACGTGGGTCAGTAAAATAAGGATCAATGGCTAGCAGAAAATCCAAGAGGGTGTCGTTTGACAAGTCGTCGAGAATTGTGGAAATCACAGATGATTCCGAGTTTGTTAATGTCTCAGTTGATCGTAAAACGATGCTTACAGTTGAGACAGCAGAGAGTGATGACGGGATGGATGCCGAACAATTGAGCATGGATTTGAGCACAGGCAAAAAGAAGAAAAGTGGTGCATTGAAAACGGACGGTGCCGGCAATATCGATGCAATTCCAAGCTCATTGCTTGTGATTCCGTATCATCTATTACTTCTTCTATATACGCTAATCGCAGATGGTCGACTGATGTCAGAAACTGAAAAGGGACTTCAGAAAGGGTTCTACGACTTGTCGGTTCTTTCCCTGATATTTTCGGTTTTGGTGGCCGAAGTCGCCAAAAATCAAAGAGTCCAAGGGCAGAAGGACCGTGCAGACCGTGCAGACCGTGCAGACCGTGAGGCTGTGAGATCAAACGGGCCAACTGGTTCGGAATTCCTCTACACTGCAATCACATATCCTATTTCCATTGCATTGGCCGTTCCACTTTTTTTTACCTTCTTTCTCTTCGGAGCTCCGCTGGGTCCATTGACGATTTTGACATTCTACCTTGCTTCTCACGTGTCGTTGATTGTGTTATTCCCATTGCTGAATGTTTACAAGTTCACCGATAAAAATTCAAAGTCAACATGGTGGAAACTTTTGACGTTTCAAGTCGACAATTGGAAGGTCAACCAGGTTTATTGCTCGACTCTAGGTGGCTTATTTGGTTGTTGGCTGGGTGTAATTCCTATTCCTCTAGATTGGGATAGAGATTGGCAAGACTGGCCAATCACTTTACTGATTGGTGCCTATGCTGGTGCGTTCACAGGTAGTTTGTTGAGTTATATTTATGGACGTTACATCATGTACATCAATCCAAGAACAGCATGATACTGGTGATGAGATGGTTCCAAATATATGCTGCCATTCCTTGAGTTTTTTATGCTCTATGTATATACAGGTGTATGTTTTATATTTGTATATTGTAAATGCAAATCAACTATTGTTTGACAGTATATATGTTTATTTTATATCTACTATATCTACTATATCTACTATATCTACTATATCTACTATATCTACTATATCTACTATATCTACTATATCTACTATATCTGCAAGATCGGTAAAAAGCAAAAGGCCAAAAACGCGTAGGGTACTGATTTTATCATGTTATAGGCAAATAATACAAGGTAATTGAAGCTAATAGAATAGGGCAAATACACACAATGAAAAGATTTGCTTCGGATGTTGAAGATGGCGAAGATGGCGAAGGTTACTCTTTAGACGCCCTGGAAAATGATTCTGGGAGGAAACGAATGAGACTGTCGAATAAAGACAATGTTACAACAGCTTTCACAACTCAAGATAATCATGTCAGTAAAGTAACTCTTGCTACAGCACGTGTTATGGTTGGGTTGGCAAGCAGGGCGCAGAGTCTAAACAAAACAATGATCTCCAAAATTCTAGAAATTGAAAATGAAAAGGGTACCGGGGTGCAGTTCAAAAAACACATTTTACCGGACCTTAGCAAATTGTTCCAGGATGTTTTCAGGTATGAGGTTATTGAGTTGAAATCAAAAAAGGCTCAAAATGCACAAAATCAATCACAAACTCAAACCCAGAACCAGATCCAGAACCAGAACGAAAATCACAATACACCACAGAAGATTACTCCTTCTGATGAATATATACTAGTCAATAGATTGCCTCCTTCATTGCGTACGTTGAATTATACTTTTTTGGCAGATCATACAAAACCAATAGGGAAGTCGATCAAAGGAATGGAATCAATCAAAACGGGAACAACTAAAACTACCGTTTATGGTAATGGCTTGCCCAGACCGACGTCTACTACTATACAGGATGGTATTAAGTTGTTGGTTTTATGCGTGGTTCTTTTACATGGTAATTATATGGTTCAATCGGATTTGATCAACGTTTTGAGTGAAAGTTTTGGACTATCGTTTAAGGAGAAAGAAAAGGTGTCTATTCTTGGAGATCAAACATTAACTGAATTTATTACAATGTTGAGTAAACAAGACTATCTAGATCGTTCCTTGATTGCCAAAGCCAATGGCGGTCCTCAATCAAACAACAGTAGAAGAGTTCTCAATTCTAAAAATGCTTCACATGATGATAATACGTTAGTTATAAAACTAGGCAGGCGATGTCTTGAAGAATGGAGCAGAGAAGAATTTGTCAATCTATTTCGCCAACTAATGCAAGATCAATGGAATGAAAAAATGCACCAAAGTGCTGAATTCTCTGTTTCTAAAATATGGAAATAATTCCCGAAAATACGACATATATATATAATGCATTTTGGGACTGCTACTACGTCTGTACGATAACTATTCTTGTTACTGTCATTGTTATTCTCTGTAGCTGTAAAACCTTCGTGAACGCGATGCCCGACTTTCTACACGCTCCACTAAAAATTAGCTTTCCTTACTTGTCTGTTTTTCTTGATGTTCGATGATGCTGATCCTGATAACAGAATCTTGGATTTGAGATCATGCATCAGACCACACATATGGTAAATGATGGCAATAATAAGATATCGAAACAATTGAGTGGATCGGAGAGTGAGCAGTCTGAGTTTTTACAAATCACAACCTTAACAGATGCCAACCAACACCAACATCAAATCCAACATCATAACAAAAACCATAACAAAAACCATAACAAAAACCATAAATCTGCTAAAAGGATAGCTCTAGTATGTTCATCTCTTGTGGCTTTAGCTTCCGGAACGCCTTATTTATATGGTGTTTATTCACCACAGCTAATTAATAGATGTGGATTCTCAGCATTGGATTCTTCCTATCTTTCATTTTCAGGAAATATTGGATCTTCGGTAGGTGGATTGTTTGCCGGTTTAATAATCGACAAGTTTGGGATAAAAGCTGGTCTTTTTTTAGGTGCATTACTGGAGTTTTTAGGATTTTTCATCCTTTATTTGAATTACAAATATTCTATGCATAATTTCATTCATCTTTTATTTTCATTGTGCTCCATTGGCTTTGGCTCAGTTTTGGCATACTTTGCAACAATAAAAGTTGCTACTTTAAATTTCCCAAATCACAGAGGTTTGGCAAATGCATGCCCAGTTAGCGCATATGGTTTAGCTGCATTATTTTATGCATTTGTGTCTACTGTATGGTTTGCAGGTGATGTAGAAGGTTTGTTAAAATTTATTGCTTTATTTTCAGGCTCCACCATTCTTTTTTCTAGTTTCTTTATTAAAATTTACGAAAATGATGATGATGATGATAATGATGATGGTGATGATGATGGTGAAAACCATCTAGATACACATCACAATTTTTCTGGTACTCTTACTAATTCTGGTGACGACAATGAATTGCTCTTGTTAGATGATAATGATAATGAAATTGAAACTGATATTGAAATGGGAATCCAGTATTTATTGAAGGGACATCGGGGCTCTTTTGCACAGGTTAATAATTTACTTAAAACTAATTCTTCCGCTTCCTTATTTTCAGAAATGTCTGATGCTTCTTCGATAATGGGATCAAGTGTCTTGTCATCCAATAATTCTTTGGCGTCAGTAGCAAGTAGCAGAAACTCATCAGATATCTCAATAAATAGCACCTCATTAAACCCAATTTCTATTAGTTCTCCAAAAATTTTAAGGTCCAATACCAATGCATCTTCAAATAGCTATATTTCATCTTCACCCTTGGATTTTAAAGCAAAACAATCATTTTCGAGAAGTGGATCTTTTAGGGTTGGTTCTGTTATTGCTAATTCACCAAGAAATTCACGATTATTTGGAAGTGCAACTCAAAAACAGTTGAAAGAATTACGAGACTCAAAAATAGCTAGCAACGAAGATACTTCTGCAATAGCTTTAGATCAACATACATCTGCAATGAATTATGCTATTGCAAAGTCTGTTTCCTCATCTCCACAATCAACGTATCTACAATCCAGATCTTCCAATGATTTCAATAATTCCAAATCTCACTCACTTGCAAATCTTCCTACTTATGGAACCAGTTCTACAGATAGTCTAAATCATAAATCTGCCCCTAATATCTCAACTGCAAATGAAAATTTAAGTTCCTTGAGTGATTCGATAAACAAAACCAAAACCAAAACCAATACCAATACCAAAAATCAAAAAAAGCATAAGAGAAGGAAGAAATTAACTCCAAAAGAACACATAATTAAACTTTTAAAGACCAAATTATTTGTTTCAAACTACATACTCAATGCATTTTACTGTGCCATTGGTCAAAATTACATTTTTGGTATCGGTTTCATAGTTCGTGCACAAGTTAATTACTACAGAGAGCACCAACCAGAAAATGCTTCTATGATGCTTAAATTAGCTGAAAAATTATCAACATCTGGAGCACCTGCAAATATGGCCGTAACATATCAAGCATTGCAAGTCAGTATAATTTCCTTTTCAAATTTTCTTGGTAGATTAATATCCGGTCCAGCTTCTGATTTAATTCACAAAAAACTTAAATTAAATAAGATTTATGTGGTTATCTTTTCGTTAGGGTTTTTAGCATTGGGTCAAATATCTCTTTTGATTTCTAACAAACTAGATTACTTGTCGATAACATCTTTTTTGATTGGTATTTCATACGGTTCAATCTATGGAACTATGCCATCAATTGTTGCAGATTATTTTGGGGCTAACAACTTTGCAACCACGTGGGCGCTTATTGGAACTGGGCCCATCACTGTGTTTTTAGTTTTGAGTAACTATTTTGGCGCCGTTTATGATGCAAATAGTGAATGGTCAGAGATAAATAATAACAAAACTTGGATGTGTCTAAAGGGTAAAGATTGCTATAATGATGTTTTTAAATTGAGCAGTATAAGTTGTTTGCTTTTGTTTGTTGGATACATGTGGTTACTATCTATAAGCAATAAAAGTAGAATTAGGTGATTGATCTGTATATTTACTATTTATACCATAATTGATATAACTAGAATTTTTATACCCTCTATATCATTTAACAAAAAAGTGTAAATGAACCATAAACACAGACCTGTGCATCGGCTGGTCGGCTATTTTTCGGCTGGTCGGCTATTTTTCGGCTAGTCGGCTATTTTGGCTCTCACTTTGAACGCTTTTGGAAAAGCTTTCATGGAAATTCGTTTAGTTAGATGTTTGTTTTGGTGAGAGTCAAAGAGGTCGTTTTAGGGGGTAACAACTTAGATTACATCAGGTTATGGACGTTTATAATCAGTTTGTTTCTCCGACAACATCCCTGTTTAGTATTTACTCTAACTTTACAAAAAAAAATGATGATAATTTAATTGTTTCTAAGGGAAATCTGTTACAAATTTTCAAATTAGAGGACATAAATTTTAAAGAAAACACCGAAAAATTAGACAATGTAGAGATAGCAGATTTAACTGGTTATAAGTCCGAATTGGGATCACAGTATAAGTTAAAGTTAGTATCGGAGTATGCATTGAACGGGAAAATTTTAAATATTCATAAGTTTAGACCTATAGATGAAGAAGTGGATTATTTACTCATATCTACCGAAACTGCAAAGATATCAATGGTTAGATGGAACTCTTCTGATCACTTGATTAGTGTTGTCAGTTTACATTATTATGAAACAATACTGGACTCTTTACTTATGGAAAAACTTCAAGAATCAGAAGTTATCCACAGAACTGATCCAAATAACGGATGTTCAATAATGCACGTGGATGATTTATTTGTATTTTTACCATTTAAAACCAGTGATTCAAATGATTATTTGGAACTGAATGATGATTACGTGCCATCAATTGATTTAGTGAGTGAAAAAAAACCAGATTTAGACACCAAGTCAAATAATGATTTATTTTTAGATAGTTTCATATTGAATGCAAAAACCTTACATCCTGATTTAAGAAATATTGTAGATGTTCAGTTTTTACATTCTTATAGAAATCCTACATTGGCTATTTTATATGCACCTGATACTCTATCTTCAACGGGAAATTTACCACAATCAAAAGATAATATCAAACTTATCGTTTTATCATTAAATCTTAAAAGCAAATCTGCAGATATAATAATTGATATACCAAAACTGCCTTATGATCTTGAGCATATTGTCCCATTACAACAGCCAATCAATGGTTTTTTGTTAATCGGTGCAAATGAAATTATTCATGTTAATTCATTGGGTTCAGCTAAGGGTATTTATGTCAACGAATTTTATACAAAAACTAGTGATTATGAATTGAAAAATCAAGAAAACTTAGATTTGTTTTTAGAATTCTCGGAAGTTTGTCAGCTTACTGATACAGAGGTGCTTCTTATAACACAAGATGGGAAATTTTACACATTAATTTTTGACGAAATTGGTGGTGTTTCAAATCTTAACAGAATTTCTCCTAACGGAGAATCAAAATACAGTGATATTAATATATCTTCTATCTTAAATATGGTTAAAATACCCGATTTGAATTTATTTTTTGTTTGTTCGCAGGGTAGTGATGCATTGTTGATTCATTGGGAATATCAAATGAAAAATCAAATTGATAATTCGAACAATGAAGCTGTCAATGATATTCTTGAAGGTGATGATGATTTTTGGTTATATGAGGATAATGCTAGTAATACTAACGACGAACTGAGCTCTTCTTTGACGAATTGTAATTTTAATATAATTGATAGTTTGATTAATATAGGTCCATTGTCTGACTTTACGTTAGGCCATCTTTCAACTGAACCTAAGTTACATGGTCTAACAAATCCAAATTTCAAAGAAGCAACGATTTTTGGATCATCGGGTTTAGATAGATCAGGTGCAATTTCAATCATTACTCCATCTGTTAAACCTTTGATTAAATCATCATTGAAATTTTCAAACGCAAGTAAAATTTGGACTGTGGAGGGACATAAAGGTGATACAAAGTATTTAGTTACAACTGATCAGAAAACATCAAAGACTCAAATATTTGAAGTCTTTAAGAATTATAGGGAATTTAAGAGTAAAGAATTTAGAGGCAAATCTTTTACAATTCAATTTGGCTCAATAACAGCAAATGATAAAATTAGACTAGTTCAAGTTTTGACACATAAGATTATTATATATAACCTGTCCTTCGGCTATATATCTTCTCTGTCTTTTGATGAAGAAATCAATCACACTGTGATTTACGAAAATTATATCGTTTTATTGATGAAGTCAGGTGAAATTGAAATTTTGGAATATGATGATTCGACAAAAAAACTTGCAAAGATGGACTTGCCAGCCTTATTGAATTATTTAATTTTTACCAATGCTTGGGTTTCTAAATCGTCTTTATTGAATCATGCAATCTCTGTCAAAAAGAGAACGGCAGATGAAAAGCCTGTAGAGGTTGAACGTAATTTTGAAGAAGAAGTTCTTTTTTGGTTAGTCACTGCAGACAATAGACTATTGGTATTTAAGAAGGATCATTTGGAGAAAGTTCATGAATTTAAAAATATACATAGGATGTTTGAGTACCTACAACTTTCTCCGATGGATCCCAAATATGAAGCTGATGTTGATCCAATTTTAAAACAATGTATTTTTACAAAATTAGGTGATAAATATGATGTCAAGGATTATTTAATCATTTTGACATTTGGTGGTGAAATTATCATGTATGAAGCATTTTTTGATTCCAGTCAACAATGCTTTCGATTTATTAAATCAAACGACTTGTTTCAATTACCGATTACTGGTGCACCAGGAAACTCATATTCATATGCAACTAAAGTTGAAAGAAATTTGTTCAAGATTGAAAACCTAGATGGTTCCAATGTTGTAATGGTGTCTGGTATTATGCCATTCATAATTTACAAACAATATAATTCTTATCCGAGAATGTTCAAATTTACATCTCACCCACTTTTATACTTTGCACCATTTTCAAATAGTGAATGTATTGACGGTTTAATTACAATTGATGATAAGAAATCCTGCAGAATGGTTCAACTTGATTTTAGTTTTGACTATTCTAATAAATTGCCAATCCGTAAATGTCATATTGGTAAGACAATCAATAAAATTACATACCACGAAGAATCTCATACCTTCATTATTTCTACTTTAAGAAAAGAAAACTTCAAGCTTGTTGATATTGACGACGAAGAAAAAGTTACGAAATATAACGAAAGTGTTAGAAAACCAGCTCAAAATTATAGAAGTTCTATTGAATTGGTCACACCAGAAAATTGGACTGTAATTGATATTGTTGAAATGGAAGAAAATGAATCTTGCACAACCCTCAAAGTTTTGAATCTTAAAACAAATGGTACCGATAGTGAAAGAATTACAATTTTTATTGGAACAGGTGTTTTACAAACTGAAGATGTATCATCGTCTGGTTCTTGGAAACTCTATGATATTATCAATGTTGTTGCTTCGCCAGATAAGCCCGAGGCCAAATATAAACTGAAATCTTTGAGCGGTGAAACTGCCAAAGGTCCTGTTTTAGACTCATGCGAAGTTGATGGTAGATTTGCAGTTATTCAAGGACAAAGAATGTTAGTACGAATGTTAAAAAGTGAAGGTAGTGTAGCTCCAGTGGCGTTCACTGATACATCACTATATTCTGCTAAAGTCAAATCATTCGAAAATTTAGTTGCTATTGGAGATTCTTATCATAGTGTCTCATTATTTGGTTTTGATGCAGATCCTTATCGTATGATAGCACTAGGTCAAGATGAACATGAAATGAAACTAAGTGAATGTGAATTTATTGTTCATAACCAAAACTTATATATTGTGGCTGCTGATGATAATTCTAATCTCCATATACTGCAATATGACCCCTTTGATGCACAGTCATTAAAAGGTCATAAATTATTGAGAAAAACAGTTTTCAGATCCAATGCATGCACTACAAAAATGATCAACTGTAGTCGAAGAGATTCATATTTTTCAATGGTTTCAACATTACCCATCAGAAGCGATGTTGATTTGGGCTATGAAGTCATTGGTAGCAACATCGATGGTTCATTATACAAGGTTTCTCCGATTAACGAATACCAATATCGTAGATTATACTCTCTTCAGAATTACATTGCTGACAAACAACACCACTGGTTAGGTTTAAACCCGAGAATGAATGCAATGGGTAATTTACATGATGAAATGGCTGCTATCAAGAGACCATTTATTGAATATAGATTACTGTCAAAATTCAATGGTATGAATGAAGATAAAAAGAAAATGTTTGCCATCAGGCTCGGTAAAGATGCTTTGGTTGACATTTATAGAGATTTGATTTCCTTACAGTAGATAGTAAATAGATCCCATTTATGTAATTTGTACATTAGTAAGTCCTAATACAAGCAACATATATTTTACAGATAACAAGACCACGCAGACAAAAAAATTATAAGGTGTCAAATTATCTCCTTCCTAATACATATATATATATATATATGCACCTGTTTCCTTATTCGTTTCTCCAATGAAGTTAGAAGGTGACTTTTTTCTTAATGGGGATTGGGAATATATTGGATCTGGTTCAGCTAATGCTGTATTTGCATATAGGGGATGTGAAGATTTTTTGAAACATAAGGTTATAAGGCTGCGGTTAGGAGGAACATGTATTTCAACGAAAGATATCTATGATTATTTGCAATCTCCGATTTTTGATAGGCTTAGAAAGTACATGTTGAATGTATCAATGATTACTGTTGATAAGTCATTTTTATATAAACTACAACGCCGGCTAATGAGAAAAGAATTGATTGTAAAGATCGATCTTGACGAAGAGCATGTATTGTTAATGGACAATATTTTTTCTGACGAATCGTCAAAATATAAAATTGTTGAGCTTAGTAAATATCATGTCTTCTTCATTAACAAAGCTAAAGATGAAATTCTATTTGAGTTTAAACCAAAGTGGCTGTATGATCTCCCATCTAGCCATTTTAACTGTAGAAATTGTCTAAATGCAAAAATGAAAAACCAAGAATTCATCTGTTGCCATCAAAAGTTATTAGGTTCAACTGCAGGTATTGATGAATGGTGTAAAGAAGTGGCGACTGAATTAAATAGTAGAGGTACTAATATCCCAAGTCTCTATAACCAATTAAAATTATGTTTTAAATCCAATTACGAAGTCATTAATACACTCTATGAATTACAAAATAGTATAAATATCAATCAAACTTTAACATCTTTGCTCTCAGAAGCTGACGTTTCTGAAGAGTTAAAATTTAATATGACATTAAGAGATGTTTCTATATTTATGAATCTTATTACAAACAGAGCATACGTTGTTGATCTGGACAAAAAATCATCAACTAAATGGAGTAATTGGAAACTGCAGGAGTTGAAATATGCTAATGAATATACCCGAAATTTAAATTTGAATTGTAGATTCAAAACACACGATTGAATCTTTATTAGTTATCCATAATTTAATAAATTTATTATCTTCCATGTAATTGATGGTGATGGGATCATTTATGAACGTGGGTGCTGTGATTTTATATTTGAAAAACCTAATCTGTTTTTGTTCATTATTATTCGACCAAAATTGTAATGCCAATGATACTAGGAGAGGTGCTTCCACCACAATATCAGAATATTTTTCGACATTCTTTGCAAAATCTGGATTATAATGAATTTGATGAGAGTTGAATGTAATTGCACTCATTCTAAAATTTGTTATAAGTGATGGAATTATCGTAATACATTTGTCTGGTTTGATTTCAGAGGTTACAGTCTTTGATTTACTCCCACTATATACATCGCTTAGATAACATAATCCTCTTCTTTCAATAATGCAATTTCCGTTTTCGTTGTTAAAAGATCTTTTATATTCTGCAAATATCATACCGCTTCGTTTCAGTGCTTTTACTCTTTCAATGTTTTCAGTGAATGTTAATTTATCGCCAAACTTCAAGGGATTATCTGTGTTAAATGTAAAAGATCCACTTACCCACATTCTTCTTTTAAAAAATTCTTCTTGTCCTAGTATCGGTGCATGATAATTGTCGTATCCGTCCTGGCTGAGTTCTGATTCACTTGATAATGGATTGCAATATGCTAAGGAATATCCTGCTGGTAGTGGGGCATTCAACTTAAAATTATCATTAAGATTTAATTTAGGTATTAGTGGATTCTTCGTCTTATTCAAACTATTCATAAATTCTGGTTTTGATTCATCCAAAAGTGATTGTGTTGTGATAAATAACTGTTTTGCAGGAAATGTAGATATAACGTCATCTTGAATGGCCCATTCTGAATTGAGCAACTTTTCTCTGACAATTTTAATTTCGTTATCGGTTGGATAATGCAAAGCTTTTTTGAAGTTTGAAAACTGTCTGAAACCTTGTTTATTCATTGATTTTATCCCAATAATGAAGTCTTGGTTTAGATCACTAAAATATTTCGAGATTTAAAATTCATGTATAAAAATAATATCTATAAAATTAAGTATTTTTTTTCGAAGTTTAAATTAAAACAGCTAAATATATTCTATCAAAAGCCAATCAAGCAGTTATTTTTTTAATTTGCTGTTCAGTCAATCTGTCATCTTTAATATGAACAGAATTTGATAGAAAAATTGTTTTGGGACCATGAAGTTCCACGAAAAGACCTCCTCTCTCTGTGGTAAGGAGTTTCAGTTTCAAATAGGATGTAAATTTATGCAAGTACTTTGTTATTGTTTTAAAATAATTTGATACTGTCTTAATTGTCGGATTATTGATAAGATGCGTTGGAAGTGAAAAATACCTTGTTAACCACTCAGTGTGTAATTTCAATGGTGCTCTTCCGACACTCAAACTAACAAGACTCTTGGCGCTTTTCTCTACTTCAGCACTACTTTTTTCTGTAATATTACCATCCTTATTGGTATAGCCAACAATAGTTTTGGCATTGACTTGAATACTTTCACCTTTTTCTAAATCAATTTGCATTAATTGACCTGGAGTTGTAATGACAAATGTTCCATCACCTTCCATTCCTACAAATTTAGAATTGTTTTCTAATCGTGGTTTAATTGATGGTCCAGACCATGCAAATAAGGAATTTCTCTTAATAATCCAATTTGATGTTATATTTTCCATGATTGCAAAATTGGAGTTTTGAGCATTTTGAGCCACTAAAAAGGTCATTGGTTCATCTTGGTTAAAACATCTCTGAAATACTAGACTGGAATCGTTCAACTTAGCAAGTTCGGTATACATTGATCCTATATGGCCATTCATTGCAAGAATTTTTTGTTGGGAATTGGAATAACGTATATTCAAAATAGAAGATTTTGGAAGTTTTATATTTAATAAATTAGATGATACACCCAAAACTTGATAAGTAATAGGTTCAACAAATGCACCTGCCCCTGTTGCATTTGGTAAAGAAGTCAAAGGCTTCTGGAGTTCGGTTGCCGGTGTTGCATCTGTTCTTTTGAAAAATGACTTGATAGACTTAAATGATACACTCCTGGTTTGATTTATAAGCATTGAATGTAGCTGCTGTTTACACAATATGTTACAAAAAGAGAACAATAGAGAATTAACAAATAAACTCAATAGTGATCTTGCAAAACTTCAAGAAACGAGTTCACTATTCGAGCACTTTTATTCATGTTTAAAGTAAAAATTAAAAAAAAATGTAAATAACATATTCATTTTTCACAAAGAAAAAGGTTAAAGCAAAAGAGTGACTAGAAGTTAATTAGTAGCTATTGCAGTTCCTTTGATGGTAAAAACAAAGTGTATAAGTTGATACGTTACTTGAAAAAAATATGAAAGATATAATTAAAAAATTTTAAAAAATAACTGCGGTTTATGTGGATCGAACACATGGCCTCCAGATCTTCAGTCTGGCGCTCTCCCACTGAGCTAAAACCGCTTTAGTTGTTAATTTAAACCTAAGATTTTAGATATAGACTTAGCCAAGATCTGTATGTTTTCATTTATATATGTGTTTTGACTTGTCATCAATTAAAATAGAATAAGTCTCTAAAAATATTTAAGGTGAAAAGATAAACAACTCCTACTTTTGAGGTATAATATTAAATTTTAGGTAAAATACATGGGTGTTTTTGATAGTTGTGCAAAACATTTTATATAAAAAGAAAAGAAAAATCAAAAAGAAAAATGGATTAAATTTAAAAAACTAATTTTGAAGGCAAAAGTAATTTTGAATGTCTTAAATTAAAAAGCCGATTACAGGAATAATTAAGCCGTTCTAGTATAGTGGTCAGTACACAACGTTGTGGCCGTTGGGACCCAGGTTCGATTCCTGGGAACGGCAATTTATTTTTCAATTTTTTTTACCGAAAATTAAATTGTTAGATTGGTTTTACCTTCCTTTGAATGGGGAAAGATCTATTTACATCAAATTCTAAACAACGAAATTAAAAAAAGTTAAATATATAAAAAAGAAAGTATAAATTAAAGATAAAATAAATGCAAAACCATGTAATTAAATATTTTTTTAATTAACTTAGTTTAAAATTTTGGTAACCTTACCAATTGCAATAGTTTGACCTTGATCTCTTAATGTAAATCTACCCAATTGTGGGTAATCTTCGTAAGTTTCAAGACAAACAGGTTCTGTGGTTTCTAAGACAGCAATAATTTTCATACCTTGCTTTGCGAAAGCTGGTGCTTTCTTAGACTTTCTATTTGTACCCTTTTCTAATTTGTGTAATAGTTGAACAAAACTAATTTCTTCAATAGCAGTATGAACATGCATGACACAAGAAAAACCTGATGATAAAATAGATTTTAATTCAACAATAGCAACTTCAGCTTCAAATCTAGTAACAGTATGAACTGGGTTAGCCATGGAAGTTAAAACGTAACCAACAGAAACATCTTCTTCTTCAACGTTCTTTAATCTGAGTCTCACTTGTTCACCACAGAAGGCAGAATCTGCTTCAGCTTCAGTTTCGTTATAAATAGTTAAAATTTCAACAGAAGTTTTATTTGGCATGAGAAGTAAGTTTTGACCTTTCTTAATATGACCGGATTCAATTTTACCTTCAACAACGGTACCTAAATCTTTCATCTTACCAGAAACTGGTAACATAAATGGGTCGTTAAACTTTCTTTGAGCTAAAGGCATGTTATCTAAATATTCTAATAATGCTGGACCGGTGTACCATGGACATGCATCTTTTGGAACTCTATCTTTCAAACCTGCACCAGTATAACCAGAAACTGGCATAAAGACAACATCTTCTTTCTTATAACCAACACCTCTTAAGAAAAGAGATAATTTAGATATACATTCATTATATCTTTCTTCAGACCAGCCAACAGTTGGATCATCCATTTTGTTGATGACGACAACTAATTTGTTAACACCTTGAGTTTTAGCTAAAATCGCATGTTCTCTTGATTGACCACCTCTTTCAAAACCAGCTTCATATTCACCCTTTCTTGCAGAAATAACCAACACACCAATATCTGCTTGAGATGCACCACCAATCATTTCAGAAACGTATAATTTATGACCCGGAGCATCTAAAATAGTGTAACGTCTCTTATCAGTTTCAAAATAAGACTTACCAACTTCAATAGTTTTACCATCATTTCTTTCTTCTTTGTTAGTATCCATAATCCAAGATAAGTACCAACCTTGTCTACCAGCATCCTTTGCTTCTCTTTCATATTTTTCAACAGTACGTTTATCAACTGCACCAGTTAAATACAAAATATTACCACCCATAGTAGACTTACCGGCATCAACATGACCCATAAAAATGATAGAAACGTGATCTTTACCACCAAACATATCAGAAACAATAGCTGGGTCAATTTGTTCAACTTGTTCTTTTGCAATATTTTTGACTGGAGCTGGACTTGATTCTTTCTTGACTGCAGGTGCAGAAGATGCAGCTTTTGGTTGTTCAGCTTTTGGTTCTTCCTTAACATCTTCCTTAGGTGCTTCCTTAATTTCTTCTTTAACTTCTTCCTTAGGTTTTTCCTTAACTTCTTCCTTAACTTCTTCCTTAGTTTCTTCCTTAAGTTCAGCCTTCTTTGTTGGAAGTTTGATACTACTACCCTTTAAATTTAATTTTAAAACCTTCTTCTTTGGAGCAGCTGCAAGCTTTTCTTCTTGTTGCTTTTGATAATCTTCAAAACTCATTTGGTTAGATCCAACTGCTTCTTGCGGTTGACTGTTGTAATTGTTGTTATAGTTATTGTAACCATTATTGTTGTAATTGTTATTGTAGTTGTTATTATAATTGTTATTGTAGTTGTTGTTATAATTATTATTATAGTTGTTATTATAGTTGTTATTATAGTTGTTGTTATAATTATTGTTATAATTGTTTCTGTTATTATAACCTCTGTTATTATTGTTTTGATATTGGTTATATTGCTGTTGTTGTTGAGATGGATCAAATTGAGGAACAAATTGTTGGAAATTGTTCATGTTAGGAACAAAAGCATTAGCTGCATTTGGGTTGAAAGCTGGAGCCGAAGTTGCACCATTTAAGTTGATATTTCCAACACCTTGTGCCAAATTATTTGGATCAAATTGATCCTTTTGTTGTTGTTGTTGTTGATCAGACATATTTAAAGACAACTGCTTGATAAATGAAAACAATTGTCCGGTTTAATCCTTTCTATTTCTGAAAATTTTTAAAAGTGAAAAATGGTGAAATTCTGCGAAAACGGAAAAGCGGTTTCATCAAACGGCGATCGACGTAGCCGGTTGAATGAGCCCCAGCAAAATATCTTGAGCGTGTTTTGTTTTTGTTTCGGAATCACAACCTTATTTACTTAGAAAGAAGGAAGTCTTGAACAGATTCTTAATTTATTTTTAAACCAGTTTTTATTTTGTCAAGCCAAAATGTCGGATATCGATCCAAAAGAATATTTTGCCAAAGATTTTGACATTTCTAAACTGACTGTTCCAAAGATCAGATCAATTTTAGTGGAACATGAAGTTCACTTTCCTTCAAATGCAAACAAATCTCATCTTATTGACATTTTTAACAAAGATGTCAAACCTAAAGCTGACTCTTTTTTAAAAAAATATTCTGCTGAATTTTCAGATTCAGAAGCAGTCTCAGAAGCGGGCTCAGAAGAAGGCTCCGAAACAGATTCAGAAGCAGGATCTAATGTAGGTTCAGCTTCAACTGCTCCTGCAAATAATAGCACTAATATAATTGAGCCAATGAAATTATCTGATAAAGATAAAACAATTCCTGCGAAAAGACAATCGGAGCCATTAGAAACTGTTAAAAAAGCCAAGAGAAAAATAAGAAAAAATACCGACACAAGCTTTTCAGACTCAACTTCAAATTCTTTTTCTATTGTTGAAAATAAAGAAGTTAATGTAGACGATAGTATTTTTGAAGTATTTGAATCTTCAACTCATAAACAACCTTTAAATACGAAAGATCTCCTTTCTAAAGTTGAACATTCTATCCCAGGTTCGAGCCCATTGAAAAAATCTATTCCTGACTCTGCAAAATCTTATAAAAATGATGATGCTCCTAGCTTTATTGAAAAAGACTATGTTGATACATCCAAACAGCTTGATTTGAATGAGTTTTTAAAAGATGAAGATATCGGAATAAACCCAGAAGCAATATCATTTTTGGAGAGTGGCATAAATGTGTTTGATTCAAAAACAGAAAAACTTATTATTTTTAATGAAAAAGAAGTAAAAGGAAAAACAGAAGAAAAAGAAGAAGTACAAAAAGAAAAAGAACAAATATCAGATGTTACCTACAAAACTACTATTTTATCGGGACCAATTACTGATATTAGAAATAATATCATTGTTGCAAGCTCAGATGACGATGAAGAACATGAAGAAATTAAAATGTATAATAATATACAAAATGAAAACTTATCTTCTAAAATTGATGTAAATTTTTCCAGCTCTTTTGAAGATGAAGATTTGAGTTTGTCTCAAAATTCAATATTAACAGAAAATGTTCCAAATTTAGAAGTAGAAGAATCAAAAATTGTTTTAGCTGAATTTACAGAAGAAAACAAAGAACAATCTAATGATGAAGTAACTCAAGTTATACATGGAATCACCGAAGAAATATTTCAACATGATGCTATTTCTGGTCGTGCTGAAGAATCTGAAAGTATCAATATTCAACCTAACTTTCAAAATTCTATCGCAAATAAAATTTTTAACTTTACTATATACAGTATTGCTATTATCAACATTATAATACCATTATTTTTATTTTCATGTTTTAGAGATATCCAATTAAATACTGGGTATTGTGGAATCCAAAGCCCCGAAAGAAAGTTAGATGTTACATCTAAGTTACCATTATTTTTACAAGATAAATTATCTCCAATCCAACCACATATTGAAACAATTGAAAGATTTATTGTCGATGCAACCTTATTTGAATGTAAACCATGTCCAAATAATTCAATCTGTGAATTAAATTCACTTACATGTGATTATGGATATGAGAAAAAATATCCATTTAAATCAGTGTTTGGTTTAATTCCACTTCAAGAATATTGTGAATTTGATTCTTTAAGAGAAGAGAAAATGCATTATTTAACAGAATACACAATCAAATACTTACAGAGTAACAATGATAAGGTTTTGTCACTTGAAGAACTATATGACTATTTAAAATCTACAAAACCAGCCAATATTAAATTGTCGGAATTTGAAGATTATTGGTTAAATTTTGTTGACAGCGAATTAAATAATAAAACTACTTTTAAGATCAACTCAATTACTGATGGAGTTGAATTGATACATAAAACACCAACCCAGTTTTACACAAGAAGTTTTGGAAATGAAGAACGTAAAAAAAAGAAACCCAAAAAGGCGTTCCAAAAAACCCCACCAACAGTTAATGTGAAACATTATTATACATCAGGAATTTGAAATTAGTCAGTTCATTATTCATTTTTTATTATTTGTTTGCTTTTTTTTTTATAAAATTTTTATAGATTTTTTTCAAGGGATGTTGTATATTCTAATAAGTTTTTAACAAATATAAAGGAAAGGTACTAAAATTATATATATTTATATAGAGACATCTATTGAATCAATGTATACATTGTTATTTCAAAAATCAAACATTTGATATAGTTGAAATATTGTTTATGGTTTCAGAAGCATTTGTATGAGGAACATTGATTTCAGCTTCTAGTACTTCAGGTACATTTTCAGATATTTTCTCTTCGAATGGTACCGATGTTATCAGTTGATCTGAATTTGCTGAAACCGGAAGTGATATAGTATCAGTTTGGTCAGATGGCTGTTGAGATGAAGAAGAAATTTCAATAAATTCATTATCACCAGCATCATGAGTATTATGTATATCTGGTTGAGAAATATTATGCCTTTTCTTCAACCGTTCTTCTCTTGTAAGTGAAAGGTCTGATACTACAGTATTACTCATATCATCTCTTAATTTTTGTCTTTTAGCAGCTCTCAATTGAGCAGCTTGTTGTTTCATAATTTCCAATTCTTTCATTCTAGCCTCATCTTCTTCTCTTTTACGTTTCTCCTTTTCTTCGATTCTGGAGGAACGTTTTCTATTTGCCATCAACAATTGCATGTCAATTTCACGTTTACGTTGAGCACTCTGTTTTCTCTTTTTTAAATCATGTTGAAGTATAAATTCAATATTGTCCTCCAAAACTTTACTCAATTTATATTCATCGGAAGAATATTTTCTACCAAAAGATTTTCTCAAATCTGAAATGTATGAATCATATTGATAAATGTTTGAAGTTAAACATTCCCATTTGGACATTTCAGGATCTAGATTAATTAGACTAGTATAAGGATCAATAATTTTTTCATCGTATTCTTTCCTATCAATTGGTATTATCACTTCATTATAAATCCATTTTCTCAAATAAAGTCTGGCATCTTGTAAAATGATGTATTCAATTTTAAAATCGGCATCAATAATTTCATAGACGGGAGTAACTTTCAAATCAACTTGTGGATTTTCGTATTTGTCAACATTATTTCTGAAAGCCGCAAAGCTTTTAGTATTACATAATTTGACCAGATTATATAAAACTTCAATCTGTTCTAATAACGAAAGTTTGGAATAAACAATTGAAGGGATGTCATCTTTATTATCGTCTTTATTTTCATCTTTAATTTCATCTTTAATTTCATCTTGATTGTTGTTTTCATCGTTGTGGACATCATCATCAACTTCAATCAACTCATAATCCTGATAAATTTGATCCACAAAAAAATCAAACTCCATATCGATGTTTTGCATTTTTTCATTTTTCAAATACTGAACCAATTTGATTTTCAAGTTGTTAATAAACACGGGTGGGGCAATACCCAACAACTCTTCTTCGAAATTTTCAACATCAAACGCATCATACAACTTTATGAAATGTTTCATCAAATAAAACCATTGAATAATGTAGCAGTATTTGAAATCGTTTCTTAAACTTGACAAGGTTTCATCATATCTTGGATTTTCGATCAACAAGTATTTTGGCGTTTTTAGCAGTTGATTTTTGATATCCTCAGGAACAATCGCTGATAATTCTTCTGCAGGATGATTCACGTACTTGGGAGTTTTAATTACCGGCATATATATAAAAATCAATACTTATTATTAAAATTAAATTCTAAAACAAGTGCAAATAAATCAAAATCCAAATAAAACAAATCAGAACACAATTTAACAATTACAATCCAAACGGAGCCAAAACACGGAATTGGAAAAACATCTAAATTTGCAAAACCATATGTATCCGCAAAAACACGTCGCGTCTGTAAAACGCACAGCCAGGAAACGCCAACAACAACATTTTGAAAAAAAACCCGCGTCACGTGCGCGTCACGTGCACCAGAGGGGGGGTTGCTTTTGTTTCTGTTTTTGTTTCTGTTTTTGTGCCCGAACTCGGCGCAGCAGATTTCCGATCCCGATCCCGATTCCGTGCAAAACGCAGCCCCACTAAATCCGAAATCCTCCCCAGTACCTCACGGCCGTCCGTGTGTTAATTCCGAGCCCTGGCCCCTCCCTATTCAGCGAGACGTATTATTAATTGTTGCGCAAGTGCATTATATTATATATATGTAATATGTTTTGGTGTTTTTAAAAGAGAGTGTTGTTTTGTGTGGGAATTTTTTCTTTCTGTTAGGTTCCAACACCAACTGCTTGTCAGTATATATTAATATATTAGATTGTCTTTATACCCCTGTTACAAACAGCTGTTTCCTCTGTCAGAATATTTCCTACAGTGAATAGCTCATTATACAAAAGAATAATAATAAAAAATAATAAAAAAATCAAAAAAATACTATAAAATCCATTGCTCTTTCTTAAGAAGTTGATATCCTTCACACCATGGCCGCTACATTGAAACGTTCTATAACAGAAACTATGGAAGAAGACCTCTATAAGACTACTTCCAATGTTGATTCACAGTCCCATTCGCAAAATGACTATTTACAATATCTTTCATTACCAAATATGTCACAGGATTCGCTGCAGAAGTTTCTAGAATCTGATGAGCAGTTGAACAGTGCTGATGCGGCAACAGATAATATTGAGAATCACAACAATCATTTTATTCAGAATGATAATATGGATGGGGTTTATAACACATATGGAAATCCAAATACCTTCACAAATAATTCCCTCAGCGATAATCTATACAATAATCTTGATAACATAAATTATATTAATAATAATCCAGATTATACTAGTATGATCAATCCTCAATATACTAATGTTCCAAATCTTGATGATTCGATTCTTAATACCAACAATATGAACATCAATACCCCTAATAATAATAATAATAATAACAACAACAACAGCAACTTTCAAGATTATTTAAAAGATGATGTTTTGATGGTTTCTCAAGATAATTTTTACATATATGATCAACATGACCCTCAATTTATACCTGAAATGATGCAATTGGAATTATCTAATAAGACATTTCAACAATCAAATGAATTGAATATTTTTAAGGCTAATGATGTTTTATATGAGTTTTCTGACGATGAAGAAGAAGACGACGATTTAGATTTACAAAATAAATTAGATGATGATGATATGGAAATTAATAACGATGATGAAGATGATGATTACAATTATGAAAATGAAGGTAATCATCAATATGATCAAAAAAATGATGAATCTATTGTTCATAATAATTATCCAAAATTTTCAAATCCTCAATTTTCAACAAATGAAAATTTGACTGCAAATGATTACCTTTTCACTAATGATATGTTGACTGGATCTCAAAATTTAAATTCAATTTATTCATTAACAGTCCCTAATCAATTAAATAAAAATCAAAATAATAATTTTATGCAACCTTCTCAAATTCCTTCTTCATTTCAAACTTTTAATAATATTGAGTTATACCATAATGATGATAATAACATTTTAAATAGAATTCAACATGGTAATAATAATAACATAAATGATGAAATATATGAAGAAGAAGAAGAAGAAGAAGAAGAAGAAGAAGAAGAAGAAGAAGAAGAAGAAGAAGAAGATGAAGATGATGATGAAGAAGAAGATGAGGATGAAGAAGAAGCTCTAGATGAAGAAGATTATGAATCTGATGACTATGCAATTGATATGGATGTTAATGATGATCATGATTTATATGCTCCAATTTTCAAGGAAAGACAAGAATCTGTTACGTCAGAAAAACCTCCTATTATCAAAAAAGAACGTTCTATATCTTTAAGATCCTCTACAAGACCTAAAAGGATTAGAAGAGCTTCAAATAAATTACAAACAACTTCAAAACCTATTACATCTTTAAGAAAACCAAGAAATATTTCAAATGAAAATAAAACTCAAACATTCACTGAAGAAGATGATGATAATGATATTAATAATAATGAAGATCATGTTTGTAACATTCCAAATCCAAAATCGGGAAATCCATGTTTAAAAAGATTTTCAAGACCTTATGATTTAGTTAGACATCAAAATACCATCCATGCATCTAAAAGATCTTTTTATAGATGTATGTTTTGTGAAGATGATTTAAGAAGAAAACATGATTTTGATTCAGTTAATGATATTGTTGTCAATTGTAAATATAGAAATTCACAATTTTCTTTAGATAATTCTCAATCTCATATTACAAGTTCTCATAATGTCAAAAAAATTAAATCTGGGGCTTTAAATAATTCAGGTTATTTAAGTAATAAAACTTTTAGTCGTTGTGATGCATTAACAAGACATTTAAGGTTTAGACATGGTTTAAACAATAATCAAGTCAATGATGCAATGTCATTTGCTAAAAAGAATGTTGAGTATTATGATAATTGAAATTATTTTCTACTCTTCCTTCCTTAGTTATTTTTTGTGATTCACATTACTACTTTTACTCGCTTTACTTTACTTTTTTTACTTTTATTTTACTTTTATTTTACTTTTATTTTACTTTTACTTTTACTTTTACTTTTACTTTTACTTTTACTTTTACTTTTACTTTTACTTTTACTTTTACTTTTACTTTACTTTTATTTTCTTTACTTTTTCTTTACTTTTTCTTTACTTTTTCTTTACTTTTACTTTACTTTTACTTTATTTACCCAATTTTACCTTATTTTTTTAAAATTTGTTTTCCATGTGTCAAGGTTGACTTTTGAAAGTCTTATTTTATTTCTTCTTTTCTAATTTTATGATGTATATGCATATGCATACGCACAAAAATACTCTTATACATATATATATCTATATAAATACTAATTAATTACCCTTATTTTTTTTGAAATATTTTTTGGTTTGCTGCTTTTAAATAATAATTTAATTTTAAATAATTGTTTTATTTCTAACTTAAATACAAATACACTGATACAAATAAATTAAAATGGATAACTGTCCACTTCATTTTCAACGTTATAACCTTGCTTTTCTTGAATTTTTGTTTGCTCTTCAAGATAAGGCATTAAAACAGTTTTGAATTTTTCATAACCTCTATAACGTTTAACATCTTCATCCCAACTTAAAATACCGTCTAATAAACGTTTTGGAATATGTGGTTCTTGACACATTTTTGTAATTGGTAAGAAGTAAGTTCTAATTGTGAACAGTATACAACCAGAGATTGGTAATCTTCGTACAGATTGTCTTTCAGAACGATAATAAATTTTATTAATATCAACTGCTTCTTGTGCGGTGTTCCAACCAACTTCTTCAACATCTTCAGAACCAATTGATGAAGACCAAGCAACATCATCATCAGTTTGCAAAAAGTAATTATTTCTAACAACTGGTTTATCACAGGTCAATCTTGTGAAAAACTTTTCCATTGGTTTCTTTAATTTTTCATCATATTTTGGAACATCTCCGGTTGTATGAATTGCACTCAATGGTAAATTAATTTTATCTCTCAATCTCCAGAAACCAGCAAGCATAATTGCACCACCTTTTAAAATATATTGACCATTCTCATCTTCTTTTAAAACTGCTAAATCATCTTGAACCATTAATGCCGCCATTTCCATTGGATCTTTCTTGAATTCTGATTTTGGAATGTTATTAAATTCAAAAACTTCTCCAGTAACCAAATTATCAATACCCTTTTCAGTCTTTTTAAATAATGTTGGATATCTAGTTGGTAAAAATTCTCTGAATTCCATTAAAACTTCAATAGCACCATCCCAAACTTCATCTTGGGTACCAACTAATTCATGACGACGTTCTTCTAATCTTTCAACTTTACGATTATGATAACTTTCCCATTCATTATCTAATTCAATCCATGATGTCCATTCCATTGATCTTATACCCATTGTAAAAAAATAAATATGTTTAAATGCTCTGTATGGAATTGGTAATGTATCTTTTAAAGACCATCCTTTAAATTCTGAAACCGGTGGATATTCAAATTTTTCTGCTGTCCATGTTCCTAATTTTCTATTTTTATTATTTGCTTCTTTAACGGAGACGGGATTGTATTGTTTATTCATTGCCTTATTTGTAATTGTGTTTTTATTAGAAAATTTCACAAAGATTGTATATATTAACAATCCAGCAATTGAAATTAAAAGAACTGGAATAACACCACTCATTGGTTCATTGTTTTTGGTAAGATATGTTGACATCATTTTACCAATATGTTTAAAATTGATTAATTCTTTGAAAAAAGAAAAATTATATTTATAAATTTATAAAAATATTTTTACTAAATATATATATGAATATTTATTTACTTATATATCCCAATATGCATTTACTGACAACTTTGCTTACATTTATAAGAAAATAAGGCTTGCCACTAACGATGCCTTTATTAAAATTGTTATCTACGTACATTATTTCCTAATTAGGAAATGAAACCCTGACGATTTTTTAAATGCAAAAATTTATCTACTATAGGAAAAGTAAAGCCTTAGTTTAATGAGTTGGCTTTTAATATATTGGTCTCATCCGGTTTTTATAGGTTAGCCATTTCAACACTTTACTTATGTTATTCCCTTGGAAATCTTACGTTTTTGTGGTTAAACCTTCCATCCCTGTTTTCTTGATTTTGGCCTTTTGAATTTGTCCCTTAGGGATCGTGTGGTGACAATTTTATAACGCACACACTCGATAACTGACAGTCGTACGAGTAAATTAATGTTTACAAGATACCAGCTGTAGAAAGAAGAAAATATTTATCAGCGAGTGAATATTAACAGATTATAAGCTACTTAAGTGGTTACAATATTTAGTAACAGCTAAAAATGTTTTTTTCTTTTTTCTTTTTTCTTTTTTCTTTTTTCTTTTTTCTTTTTTCTTTTTTCTTTTTCCTTTTTTCTTTTTCCTTTTTTTAATATTTGATATACAAAAGCAACTATAAATTATAAATTAAGCAGATAAAGTGGTAACTGAACCATCAGCATTACCAATATAAGCTTTTTGAGCCATGCTAACAAACAAACCAGTTTCCACTACACCGACCAAGGCCTTAATTTTAGAGTTTAGTGATTCTACATTTGAAACGTCAATCTCATCAAAATCGCAGTCAATTATAAAATTACCATTATCAGTGATCACAGGACCTGCTTTAGCAGGTGTACCTGGTCTAACTACCGCATTACCACCCATATTGTTTAATTGACGCAGAATTTTATTGTAAGCACTTGGAATAACTTCAATTGGAATACCTTTTTTCCATCCTCTTCCTAAAACACCAGTATTTTTACGGTCATCTGCAACAATAATAAATTCATCTGAGCAATCTGCAACTAATTTTTCTTGTAAAAGGCAGGCACCTCCACCTTTAATTGCATTTAAATTTGTATCAATTTCATCTGCACCATCAAATGCAATATCGATTTGGGAATATTCTTCCAAACCACCTAACTGTAAACCATTATCAAGAATTAATTGTTTGGATTGAAAGCCTGTTGGAATACAAACAAAATCTTTCTTATTTTCCAACTGACCAATACGTTCTGCAACATATACAACTGTAGACCCCGATCCAATACCAATTACCCTGTGACTTGGTTTTAAATTTTCATTAACTGCAGCATATGCACAAAGTTTCTTTGATTGTTCAACTAAATCAATAGACATCTTACTGATCCTTGTTGAAATTTTTCGGGAAATCATAAAATCGAACCCTTAAAAATTTCGTCTTAAAAAATTGCATCTTGAAAAATTGCATCATTGAAAAAAATATATTCTAATCCATTTTTTTTCATTTACACCGAGAAAAAAATATTATAGTTAACAAAATGTGGGGGGTACAAGGAAAAAAATATAAAAAATATAAAAAAGTAAATATATTTTAACAGAGGGCTTGGGCACGTGCTGCCAAAAAGGGTTGCAAGATTTTTGAATTTTGAGCTAAGTTAAAAAATTACCCAATTGGGTTTACACAAGGTGTGACTGCGGTTGGGTGAAAAATTGAATTTTTCATGGGTTTTGTGCGTGCGTTTGGTCGTTTTGCGTCTCGAGAGGAAAATTACGGTCTTCTCGTAAATATTAACATTTTATGCTATAATTTCAAGATAGATTTTTTTTAGAAATTGTAACAACCAAGTATCAACATGTCTGCAGCAGCAAAGGTTTTAAGTGCTAACCCAACTGAATTAGAATTACAAGTTGCACAAGCTTTCATCGATTTAGAATCCAACTCTGACTTAAAGGCTGAATTAAGACCACTTCAATTCAAGTCTGTTAAGGAGATTGAGGTTGCGGGTAACAAGAAGGCTATTGTCGTTCTTGTCCCAGTTTCATCTTTAGCTGCATACCACAAGGTTCAAATTAGATTAACCAGAGAATTAGAAAAGAAGTTCCCAGATCAACACGTTGTCTTCCTTGCAGAAAGAAGAATCTTACCAAAGCCAGCAAGAACTTCAAGATTAGGTCAAAAGAGACCAAGATCTAGAACTTTAACTGCTGTCCACGAAAAGATTTTAGATGACTTAGTCTTCCCAACTGAAATTGTTGGTAAGAGAGTCAGATACTTAGTTGGTGGTAACAAGATCGCAAAGGTCTTATTAGATTCCAAGGATTCTACTAACATTGACTACAAGTTAGAAACTTTCCAATCTATCTACCAAAAGTTAACCGGTAAGCAAGTTGTTTTCGAAATTCCATCCAAGACTTTATAAATTTGTTTATAAAAAATTTCCACATTTAATATAATAAGATATTGCTAAAAGTTAAAAAACTCAATGAATCAATCAATTTGACAAAATATCAGGCAAAATATCCAATCCAAATGCACCAGCTTTTACTATTACAAGGATAAATAAAATTATTGAATTGATCTTGTTTGAAATAGTTGGAATAGTTTTTTTATTCTAAAAATATTATTCTTCTTATCAACTCTGCTTGTTTTTTTAATTTTATTAATTCAATCACTTTGCTTTAAAAAAATATTTTGTTATAATTCTTTTGATTTCATCCAAGTTCTTATTTTTTTTCCAGTAAACCTTCCTGTAACTAATGTGATTTTTTTTGTTTAAAAAAACAATGTAATACAAAAAAAGGAATATATTAATTTGATTTTTCAGATGTGTTTTTATGTTTGTGTAATATGTACTTTCTAGATAAAGTACCGCATAGTCTGTAGGCAGATTTCTATGTTAAACTGATGGGATTCTGAAATTTCGTGCAGGGAAAAATCTTTGACATGAATTTTTCACACCTTATTACACCTTATTGAAATTTTTATCAATTTTTATTTCTATAAACAATTGAATACGATTTCTCTCTAACCTATAATATTTTCATCATACAAGTTAAGTATGCGTTTATTGAAAAGAACTCGTATATTACTTGATCTTCAAAAACAATCTTCGATCAATGTTAGTATTAGTTCAAAATCATCTAAACGTTATAGTTCCACATCTAGCAAACGTCAATCATCCGATTCGACAGTCTACAAAACAATAAGAAATAGGGATATTACCTTTAAAAATGACAAGTCAAACCTATCAAAATTTAAATATCCCACTAATTCATTTAGTGATAATCTCTTTGTGCCATCATATACCTTAAATAATTTAATAATGGAACTTAAAACTCAATATATTAAAGAAAATGAGGATTTAAGTGAAGATTTTATAATTTTATTGAAAAGAACCATAGAAAAATTATCTGAAGAATGTGATAAATATTATAAATTTAAAAAAGCTTTTAATCGAATCTCTCCAATTATTTCAGATTCTTTGCTTAGGGCAAATGATGAATTATTTGTTAATTTATTCACATTTTATTGCTCAAAAAAGATTAAAATTGAAGAAAATACACAAATCAATAAAAGATTCGAAAATATATTACATAGTGAAAAATTGATACATAAATATAAGTTAATAACTGCTAATTTTAGTAAAACTCAAGCTGAATTCTCAGATCTAAAAACACCTTTAACAAATGACCAAAAGAGTATTTTAGTATCAAATTATTCGCCAGAAATGATTAAATATATAATATCGATAGTTTATTTGCCATTGAAAGATAAAGTTAAAGTTAAAGAATATCTTGAAATATTACGTCGAAAGAAGAATCTTGAAGATTTTCATAGATACGAACATTTGATAAATGTTGTATTATTTGATGAAAGATTAGACATTAAATTTACATTAGATCCAAGCATAGATGAGGTTTTTGATACATTAACAAAGTACTTTGATACTAAAATTGAAGGTGTTTCTTTAGATTTAGTTGATAAAATTCATGGTTTAATAATTACAAAGCATCTATCCAAAACATCTTCTAACACTCTGATAAATTACATAACATCTTTTTATGATTCTTTACCAAATGATTTGATTTCAATCATAAAATTCAAAAAAAATGGAAAAAATGAAAATATTACTACTGCCAATCTACAAAATAATCTCAAATCGTTAAGTAGTTCTAGTCAAATTCCTACACATATTATACAGAGTTTATTTGATAGAGTTTTATCTGAGGGTGATACACAGATAATAAATCAGCTCATCCAATATTTCAAGAATTTTGATAGTGATGATAGCTTAGTTAAAGATTTTAAATATTCAATTTTAAAATTTTCATTTATTTCAAAAAATCCAAAATCTGCTACATCACAAGACTTAACAAATTTTATGCATAAAGGAGGCTTCAAATTGCCCAATTTTGAAACAGATGACCTTTTAAATATTTTTGAATACAACAATAAAAACGTTGATGATCTAATTACTTTTATTGAACTTAACAAGTATGTCAAATTGGTTGATTCTAAGAAAGTCAATGATATTTTTGATAATTTATCTTTAATTGATAAGAATCATTTAATGAAATCTTTAATAAAATATAATTATACATTTACAAATCATAGCACCATTTTGGATTGGATTAGGAAAAATCCAACTGAAATTAATTTTTTAATAACAGATGATGGCTATTTAAACGAACAATTTGGAGAAAAAAGAATGGTTGATCTTACTAAAGCTTGCACATTACTTAGACCAATAAAACTGATATCATTAATATCAGAATTTGATGAATTAAGATATTCCAAATCAATAATGGCTTCATTTGAAATATATAAAGAAGACTTTGAATATATTTGTGCCGAATTGAAAACTTTAGCAATATCTAGACCTAGTAGAGATAAAACATACATTGATGTTTTTAATTCATTCTTAGAGAACCGTGACATAAAAAAGTTTTCAGATGTGCAGATTTATAAACTTTACAGTATATTTATTGAGAAAGTACTTCAAATAAATCATTTTAGTGGGATTATTGTTGCATGCATATTAATTCCTAGTTATAGAAATCAATTGTTTAAGGTTTCTGGTATTTCTGAATCGTATATCTCTGATAAACATAAAGAACTAGAATTATGCGGAAATTATGATGTTCCCACAAACTTGATATTGAAATATGTCAAAGGGTATGGCAAAAACACTAAAATGAATGGTAGATTATGGGTTACTTTGTTTAGAAACATAATCACTAATGTTCCCTTAAGTATTCAAAATCCAATAGAAAAAGAAAAATTTTTGAAAACTATTTTTCAGTATTTTACTAAATTTTGCATTGATAATGAACTCAGTCCTTTAACATTATACACGATTTATAAAACAGCGGAATCTCATAAGTTTAACCCACAATGGAAACCAGTAAATGCTATTTCTAAGTATATCGAGTCCTATTTTAATGACAATTCAAATTTAGTAAATGAAGATAGAGGTTCAATAACTGCTATATTTGCATTGCTTGTAAATTATGAATCTAATCTTGAACTTTCAAGTGATGTTGTTGAGAAAATATTTAATGCTGTGCCCGAAAAAGATAAAGTATTTATATTAGTTATGTTAAGAAATTCATTATCATTTGTGCCATATGCTGATTCAATCAATTCATTCATTCACGGGGAATTCAAGAATAAAAATTTGCATATTTACAAGTTATTTGGGTTAGAAGAGAATAACTTATTAATTACAGGTCCAAATGCCAAACATATAAAGTGGATGAAATTTGATATAAGATATTTTTCATCATTACTTGAAAGTATGATGCAAGATGTTATATCTAAAGAAAATAACAATTCGATAAAACAAATGATGTTAGATTCGCTTTATACAATGAAATATGGTAATGAATTTACAAAATGTTTAGAATTTTTTCAAATCTATTCAAAAATTGCATTGTTTGAAAATAACCAAGACCAAATACGTTCGAATAATTTAAATGAATTGATTAAAGAAGTGAAGAAGATTCTAGATTTCAAAAAACCTGAATATTTGGCTGATCCATTTGTCTATCATTATCTTTATACAAGAATGTTTTCATACAATTTAGAAATTATTATTGAAATGCTATATATACTAACCAAGGGTGACAGCGAGTTGAAAAATTTAGGATGTTGGGATATTTTAAAAGTACCAAAAACCTTAAATAAAGAATTTGAAAAATATCCGGAATTTTATAAAGTTAAAACAGATGTTAACTTAATGAATATTTTTCGATTATTATTTACAAGTATGAAAAACAGTGATGAAATTTCAACCGATCAATTGCGATATATTGTTAGCCTTTCAGAAAATTTTATTAAATGTAATTTAATTTCCAAAAAAAATAAATTTGTCATTATGAACTGTGTTTTTATTCTAATTGCTAAACATTCTGATCTTTTATCAACATTTTATAAGAAAATGATTGTTATTTTACCAGATTATAAAATTTCAAACACAGTTATTAATGACGTTTTATATTCCTCCGTTACAAATGATTTAAGAGATATTGATTCAATTCTTGATAATTTGATTAAAAATAATGAATCACATGCATTGAATCAATCTTGTGAATTTGTTATTAAAAAGTTGATGATGGAAGATCAAAATGGCTTAGCTCAAGAATTATATGTTAAATACACAGATAGGAAACCAAGATTTAGAATTCAAGAGTTGCATGATTTGAATTGGACAAATGCAAAACAACCAAAATTTACAATTGATAATAATGACGGGGTTAATATGAAAATGAATAAGTTTAAAGTTAAACTTTATGATTATGATAGATTAGATAACGATAAAAATTTATAAAAATTTATTTATAAAAATAAACATTGAATGACTAATGAAAAGCATTCAACATTTGCTCTCTTCTTTGTTTAGTCATGTCATGGAATCCTCCAGCTTGATTTGGCTTTTTTGAGTCAATTGGTAAATTTAAATTTAATTTTTTGGCATTTTTTTGTCTTTCCTCTTTACGATGTACAGGTTTTATAGATTTATCAATTTGATTTTTATTTTTATGTAACAGAGTTTCTAATTTTGTTTGAAAACTATTCATACGAGTCAATGGTGGTGTAATATCAGATTCATTACCAGAATTTTGTTCATCCCACAAAGAATTTTCAGTTCTTGAAGATATTAAGGTAGTAGAGTCATCATTAAATTCAAGAGTCACCGGTGAACTTGAAGTATTATTTTCATTTCCGTTTGCATTAAGTTTTGTTGATGTCAATGTAAAATACCAATATATAGAGATTGTAAGAATTATTAATATAGGGAAAAATCCTATTCCATTATTTGAATTTGGCCTAGATATGAAAGTTTCAGGTTGCGATGAAGAACCAAAAATTAATAGTATTATTTTTATACCTATTAATAATAAAATAACCGAAGGTATATGGATCTTATATTTAGCGTCTTCAGATAGAGATACATCAAAATGCAAGTCCATATTCCAAAATTGGAAAATTGAATTGACGGTAAAATTTATAATTCCATAAATTAAACTTACAATATCTTCAACAGTTGTTTCAGATTTATGTGATAATAATGAAGAAGTTGACGTTAAAGTCGGAGAAGAAGCTTTTTCAGTTGTTGGTGATGACAGAGGTGAATTTGGGTATATTTTTTTGCCATTTCTCAAAGTAAGTGGTTCATCCAAAGGATGTTTATTTTTCATACTTTTTGTATCAAAGACAATTTCAAAAGCATTATTTTTCATTTCTTTTGAGGCAAAAGAATCATCATTATCTAATGGTAATTCAGTATCTAAATTGGGTATTTGACCTGGACTAACATGTATTAATTTTGAACTTGAAGTAGTATTAGTACGACTTTTAATTTGTGGCCTATCTGACTCAAAAGTGTTAGATCGGGTTGGTGATGGTATCTTTGTGAATTTGTCAAATTTGTTTTTAGTAAACTTATTAAATTTTTGCATATCTGTTAGACTCTGAGCATATGAATTGAGGTATAGAACACATATAAATAATTAGAAATCTAATTTAAATAAATTGATTGAATGTTGTTTATATCTATTATTCTTAACCAAAAAACAGGATAAAGAACAAAAGCAAAGGCACAAAAGCAAACAAAAGCAAACAAATAAGGGGCAATGAAGGCAATAATGTGATTTATAATAGAGGATCGTCGTTGAAAAGTTCGTTGTAGCAGGTAAACAACTATTGGAGTTTTATATTATCTATTGATCTATACTGAAAAGCCAGCCACTTCCTAAATAGGAAATATAAATGTTTGAATTTACATTTTGCGAAGCGGCACTGTTTATTTATTTTTCAAAATTGAAATTTCATTTTTATGATCTGTAACAAAGACGGAGATATCAGCTGGTAGATAGCACCAATTAGCAGCACTGAAATAATGTTATTGTGATAGTCGTGGTAGTAACACCATATAGATAGATGGATCAAAAACATATTTTTTGATAAATAAATAATATATAAAAGAATATAAGAACTATTTAAAAACTTGCTTATTTGAATTTTTGACCAAATAAGATGACTTGTAATTGGTCGTACATGGAAATAACACCAGCACCTGCAACACCTCTTAAGATGTTTGCACCACAACCCTTGAATAAGGACTTGATACCTTCCTTTGCAACAATTTGAGAGAAAGCATCGAAAGCACCCTTATACTTGACTGCTTGACCGGAGGTCATCATCATTCTTCTTCTAACAGTATCTAATGGGTAAGAAGCAGTGGAAGCACCAGTGGTAACAACCCAACCTAAAAGGAAAGCTGCAAGGAAGTTAGTTTCTAATGAACCAACTAAAACGACTGGCTTTAAAGAATCGAATAAACCGAAGTATAAACCTCTGTAAACAACAATACCAACAACAGATGGTAAGAAACCTCTGTATAAACCTGCAATACCATCAGAAGCTAAAGTCTTCTTGTAAACATCGAATAAACCGTTGAATTGTCTTTCACCGTTACCCTTTGCTGCCTTAGCATCGTTAGCTAATCTAGTTCTAGCATAATCTAAGGAGTAGACAAAGAATAAAGAAGTTGCACCGGCTAAACCACCAGAAGCTAAGTTACCTGCGAACCAAGTCCAGTAACCTTCATCCTTCTTGAAACCAAACATCTTCTTGAACTTATCCTTGAAAGCGAAGTTTAATGCTTGGGTTGGGAAGTATCTAATAACATTAGCAGTGTTACCTCTCCAGAAAGAGACAATACCTTCTTCCTTAGCAGTTCTAGAGAAACATTCAGCAATACCATCGTATCTCTTTGCTAATCTACCTTGCTTTAACATTTCATCTTGATTTTGAATTAAAAGCTTAACTCTTTCAATTGGAGCTGCTGCGGTCTTGGAGACTGCTGCAGAGACACCACCCATAAGGAAATCGGTCCAGAAGTTAGGTTGAATTTTTTCACCAGACATGTTTATAGAATATTATGTGATAAGAGTACCTGAGGAAGGAAGAAATCAAAAAGATATAAATTAAAGGAAAGAGCCAAGAGAAGAGCAACAAGGTTATTGTAAATCCAATCTTTCATCAGATCAAAAGTTGGACTTGCACTTTATTAAATAGCTATTGCGCGCACAGGAAATCGTCGAGTTTTTCATGGAAAACCTCTTCATTTTCGTGCCGAGATGCCAAAACTCGACGAAAGCGAATGAAAAACCGCTCTGAGCGGTTTTTTATTGACACGCTAAAACTAATTGGCAGCGCGCAATAATCTGCGGCATATGATTGGCTGTGAGTTGCGGCTTGCGCGGTGTAAACGGTTAGAGGGGTTTGTTCGGTATGGATTGCGGGAAGCGGAAAGAAAGGGGGGTGCGGCTGAGCAAATTAGTTTCTGATTTCGCCGGGCAACAAGAGCAGTTGGACGATCGACGGTAGCAGAGGACGCACAAGGGTTAGGCGGGTTTAAACAGCGATGTTCAGGGTGTGGTGCAGGAATGTAGAGAGAATTTCAGAAATCGGAAATGTACAGGTTGCACATGTGTACAGGTGTACGGATGTGCATACAGTATGATGTTGCTTATGAAGGTGAGAGAGAGTTCATTTTAGGTTATATGTATAACCATAAAAAGTATATAGAACGTAGAATCATATCTACCTATACAGTATATATAGTTTCGAATCATATATAACATAGCGTCATATATTACCAAAATTAACTTGATTTAATACTTTATGATAATTAATTTTAACTTATATTAGATTAGATAAAAGTAAAAGGGTGTATACAAAATTTGTACTGAGTTGATTTAGTAACCTAAAGCTGCTAATTTAGTAGATGCTTCAGTTTCAGCAACGGATGCCTTAGCTGCAGCTAATTTCTTTGAAGCAGATAACTTCTTAGCATAATATTCTGCTGCCTTTGCCTTTCTCTTTTCTTCTAAAGAGTCGACAATTGATTCGTATTTCCAACCAACGGATGCAGATAATTTACCAAGGGAAGTGAATTTTCTACCTGGCTTTAATCTTAAAACTCTTAAAGCTTGTGGAACAACAATTCTCTTCTTCTTGTCGTATGGAGGTGGAACACCTTCGAAGACCTTTAATCTTTCTAATGCTGCTGCACCTCTTGCAGTCTTGTGTGGAATCATACCTCTAACAGCCTTGTAGAAAATTCTGGATGGTGCTCTAAAATGGAATTGACCTCTTCTGTGGTTGAAGTTAGTGGACTTTCTTAAGTAGTCGTGGTACTTTAACTTGTTTCTGAAAAATTCACCGGAGACGTTCATTTCTTCACATCTGACAACGACAATCTTTTGACCATCTAAAAGTTCCTTAGCAACAATAGATGCTAATCTACCTAATAAATGACCCTTACCTGTAATAAAATATTGTTTTTGATGTTAGTATTTGTTGCTTTATATTTTTCCTTATGTTTGAGACGATTATTTTCTATTCTAAAAATATATGAATCTATACTACTATTGAATGGTTGAACGTCATTTTCTTCTTTGCTAATGTTAATCTTCACACTGTGCAAAAATTAACAAAAATAAAATTATTTTCTTCCATGAGATATTTTCCTGTTCTCTAAAACTATTGAATTTTTTTTCATCAGCTTGATAATCTTCATCAACTATGGATTTTCAATATATTAAAATGGTTCACATATTATTTACACATCTCAAATTTTTCACATATTGACTTTTTCTGAAAAAAAATATTTGTTAAATATCCAATAATCTTTGTGATTCATATAATACATGGGTTTGAGAATAATCGACTAGTGAAATCTATATCTTGTACATACCGTCAACGACAACAACTGGTTGGAATTCGCTCATTTCGTTTGGTTATTGAATGTGTCCAATAAATGATTGAAAGTATCCTAAACCTTCAGTTACTTTTCCATCCTTCAGCAAGAAAAAATCCACTACCTCGATTCCGCACCTGCAACACACGCAGAGTCTGCCCCCGGTGTGTCTGCACTTTCTTTTGGCCCATTTTAGCGAGCGGTGCGCGGGGGAGTTACCCAAAAAAGAAAACACAGTCACATACTTGCTCATGTGCACGCACAAACAGCTGTACAAATGTCTGTGGGGCTCAGTCCGGTTTAGACGGGACGCCCTCATACAGTGTACACGTGATCCCGCAGGAGGCTCGGCTACTGGGCTTCTGTTCTGATGAGGTATGATCAGCTCGTTTTATCTCTATATACGGATTCTATACATGCACCATCGGCGTCAACGACGACATTGTTATCAACCATGTTTCGTATAAAATGGCTGATGTGCCTAGCACTATAAAATATCTTTGGTTTGCTTTGTGTAAGCTGTATTAATCAACATGGAGTTGGTCTGGGTGTTAGTATTTCTCTGATGGGTCGAGCGGTTCTCCTATTTACACTTATTGAAACAAAAAATGAAACTTACAAGACATGTAGTATTATAATACTGTGATAATTTTCGAATCCTCTTCATTATAGTGGATATGAGTTTGGTTGCTAGCGTATGATTGTCGAAAACTGCAATATTGAATGCTTCTTCTAGATCTTGAATCACTAAACAGTGGGGAATTTCCTCGGACTTTTCAAGATCTTCGAGCACCTGGCATATCTCGGATAATGTCATACACTGACACACTCGGATGTTTTTAGTAACTTCCGCATCTTTGGTGGTGATTCGGTCAACGTCAAATAAAAATGTACATAGATGAACAACCTTATATTCGATATTGGTTTGGATCTTGGAAATATAATACCCAATGACGTAATTGATTACATATTCCGTCTCTTTATTGAACGTGCTCTCTATCAAAGAAACGTCTTTGTCCAGGTGGCCGTAAACCGTTTCTTCGTCCATACCTGTACAACTCATCTGATGTAGAGTGTCTCTACTGTTTCGCGTCACTTATACTACTACTTAATAGCCAAACTCTTACGCACTGAGCCGAATTTGATTTTTGTTTTTCTTCATCTCCACAATTGCACGGACTTTTTTTCACCTTATCTGTTGCAGATTAAAAGTGCCGAAATATGGTGACCATGATATAAAACTTCACGACGATACAAAAACTAGACGATTGACTATACAGTTCAGTTTACATGGCACCTACTACCATAATACCAGTCCCGACAGACCGACCACTGCAGCTTCACTCCTCCCGCTTCGCATGAATAGCGCAATCATTACGTTATTGATATTATCCCACTTGTATTTTGCGCGGGATATTAATAATTACACCCCACCCATTTTGTGTAATTTTGTCGGAAAATCGGAGCTTTCCGTAAGATGTACCAATAAAGACAGGTCAGTGTGGGTCAGTGATCATTTTTTTGGCCAGTGGGAGAATTGACAGTATATAAAAGGTAGACGGGTTCCCTTATTTGCATCTGGCACCAGCATTCTTTCTCCCATAGACAAACAGTTCACAACTTATCAAACAAGACAATGTTTAAAAAATCATTATTCGGCTCCGCTCGTTATGTGGGAAATCCTGCTAGAAAAACAGGTATATCATCAGTTCACAAAAGATTGTTTGCCAGTTCGAAAACTAGCAATTTCACCAATTCAATTAACCCGATCAATCCATTGAAACATTCAGCTGGTAGAGGTTTTATTGTTTCTGGAATTGTTGCATGGGGTTTATTTTTCAGCCTCAGCAACACATCGTTGTCAAATGATGAAACCGTGAAAAGTAACAACAATGTGGTTTCTTTGGATGAATTCATCAAACACAATTCTAAGGATGATTGTTGGGTTGCAATCAACGGTAAAGTTTTCGATGTGACTGATTTTATTCCAAATCATCCCGGTGGTGAAGCTCCTTTGATTAATCATGCGGGTTATGATTCAACTAAAGTCTATGAAAAATTACATCCACGGGGTACTATAGAAAAATTCTTGCCTGAGGATAAATTCATCGGAATGTTGGATGGCGACGCTCCATTATTAGAATCTGACTATTTAGTCGATGATGATGAAACCCAAAGATTAAAATACATTGAAAATATTCCTCCAATTTCTTCTATGCAAAATGTTTACGACTTTGAATATATTGCTAAACATATACTACCAAAAGATGCATGGGCATACTATTCTTGTGGTTCTGATGATGAAATCTCAATGAGAGAAAATCATTATGCTTATCAAAGAGTTTATTTTAGACCTAGAGTTTGCGTTAACGTTAGAGATGTTGATACATCAACAACTTTAGTAGGTACCGAAACAAGTGTTCCTTTTTATGTTTCAGCAACTGCATTGGCCAAATTAGGCCACCCGGATGGTGAATGTTCAATTGCTAGAGGTGCAGGAAAGGAAGGTGTTATTCAAATGATTTCAACCTTATCATCAAATTCATTGGAAGAAATTTCTCAGGCTAGAATACCAGGTGCAACTCAATGGTTTCAATTGTATATTAATGAAAGCAGAGACGTTGCTAAAAAAATGGTTAAAGAGGCAGAGAATTTAGGTATGAAAGCTATTTTTATTACAGTTGATGCACCTTCTTTAGGTAATAGAGAAAAGGACAAGAGAATAAAGTTTGTGAATGATACTGACGTTGATTTAGGTGATTCTGTTAATAGAGATTCTGGTGCTTCAAAAGCATTATCTAGTTTTATTGATTGTGGCGTTGATTGGAATGATATTAAACAAGTTAAATCATGGACTAAATTGCCTGTTTTAATTAAAGGAGTTCAAACCGTTGAAGACGTTATTGAAGCTTATGATGCTGGATGCCAGGGTGTTGTCTTATCTAACCATGGTGGTAGGCAGTTAGATACTGCTCCTCCACCAATTGAATTACTTGCAGAAACTGTTCCTATTTTAAAGAAATTGAATAAATTAAGACCGGATTTCGAAATTTTAATTGATGGTGGTGTTAAAAGAGGTACCGATATTTTAAAGGCTGTTGCAATTGGTGGTAAGGATGTTAGAGTTGGTGTTGGTTTAGGTAGACCTTTCCTTTATGCTAACTCTTGTTACGGTGAAAATGGTGTTCGGAAAGTTATTCAAATTTTAAAAGAAGAATTAGAGATGGATATGAGATTATTAGGTGTAACTAAAATCAGTGATTTGAGTCCAAAACACGTTGATACTAGACGTTTGATTGGTAGAGAAGCTGCTAATTTCCTTTATGATGACGTCTATAATCATATAGATACTGCTAAATTTAATAATGAAAATTAATTTCATTAAATCACATATAATTTTATAACCACCGGTCAAAATATTCTTAAAACATATTATAAAATTACAAAAGCAATGTATAGATAGTTGCGCTAACTTATCTCGTAAATTATTCCAGATTAGATTCTTCGTTGACAAGCATTTTATTCAATAGTATTTGTTTCTTCAACAAATAATATCTATTTTGATTATTATATTTGGCTAATTCATTATCAAGTAATTTTCTTAGTTTTGTCAATTTAGAATAATATTCAGTTTGAATCTCAATTGTTTTCAGAAGCTGTTCATTGGAGAATTCGTCAATATTTTCCAAATCTGTAACTGTTGGAATTTTATTCTGCTTTTCAAGTTCTTCCCTTTTAGAACAGTATTTATCTAATGATGCGGTTATTTGCCTTGTTATTTTTTTAGAAGTTGAAGGATTGAATTCAATTTTCTTGATTTTATAATGGTCAAGTATCTTATCACTTATTGCAGAATTTGAAATCTTTTTCATATTTATGCATGAATTTATCAATTTATCATGTGACATCATTGATTCGTTTGAAATTCTCCTTTCAATATTGGTTGCAATTTTCTTACCATTTTCATTTATATCGATCTTATATTCGTTTTGTTTTTCAAAATTGTGTAAGGATATTAGTAATCCGTCGTTTATAGTTTCATATGCGTCATGTAAACTAACAGCGTCGATATCATGAACTGCTTTCAAGTGTTTTAACATTGCATCTGCTCGTGTAAATGACTTCAAACACTCAGGTATAATACAATAAAAAGGTTTCTCTCCTGTATGTGTCCTTAAGTGTGATAATAAGGCAAATCTGCTGGGCTGGTTAATACCATTTCTTGAACAACCACCCCATCTACAAACAAATTCTGCATTTGAGTCTTTTTTTGAAGGAACATGATTTTCATTGATATGATCTACCAGCTCATCCAGCTCTTGAAATTGTATCATACAATTTTCCCAACGACAAATATGAATGTCTCGTGGATCCAGTTCTGTTTCTGTATTACTATTGTTTTTCATAGCACTCAATCTCTCCATGTTTGCAAATTCTCTCTCCAAATCATCATCCGTTACATGTCTTGCTGACACCAAATCTTTTGTTGTAAGTTCTAATTGTACATTCATAATTATTCGTTCACTAACCTCGATTTGTCTTGGATCCGATGCAAGAAAGCTCCTCACATTAAAACGTCCTAAGTGAATAGTTGTGTTTACTCAGAGTTAAGTCAATAGTCCGCGCAGTGAGATTTGATTTTATTAATTTTCACTTTTCGACGTTGGTTCCCTACTAAAAGTACATTTTTTTATTTTGTAGAAAGTTAAAACAAGGATACCATGTCAGACTTACAACTTGTCATATTAAAGGTTTTAGGTGATAAAGGATCTATTCCAGATACTAAGGTTGAATTTCCAAATGAAGAATCTCAGCAACTTCAAGCTGCTCTTAATTCTTTACTTGCAAGATCTATGATCACTTATAAGACTAAAGAGTCTGAAATTTATAACTTAACCGAAGAAGCTAATGATATTGTTTCCAACGGTTCTCATGAATACAGACTTTTAAACAAAGTTCTTGAGTCTCTTGAAGGCTTAAAAATTTCTGACATAGATTCAGTTATGGGTAAAAACGGTAAGGTCGCTCAAGGTAGAGCTTTCAAAAATGGTTGGATTAGTAAAGATGGTGATAAACTTGTTGCAAAAGTTGAAAATTCATCATCCATTAATGATACAACATGTGATCAATTAAAAGAAATCGTTAAAAGTGGCTCTTTATCTAACAAAAAAGATTTAACTGAATTGAAAAAGAGAAAATTAATTGTTCCTACAAAACTTTTTTCTTTCTCTATTGAAAAGGGAGCTGAATTTGCTTTAGAAATTAAACAACTTGAAACCGATATCACCAGCGATATGATTTTATCTGGTTCTTGGAAGTCAGCTTCTTTCAAACCATATAACTTCAATTCTGAAGGTGATATCCCACACTCTGGTGCTCTACACCCACTGAATAAAGTCAGAGAAGAATTCAGACAAATTTTCTTCTCTTTAGGTTTTTCAGAAATGCCTTCAAATCAATATGTTGAATCCGGTTTCTGGAACTTCGATACTTTATTTGTGCCACAACAACATCCAGCAAGAGATTTACAAGATACTTTTTACTTGAAAGATCCTGCAACTGCTTTACCACCAAGTGATAAAGAATTTTTAGAAAATATTAAAGCTGTTCATCAAGATGGTGCATTCGGTTCTATTGGTTACAGATATCCTTGGAAGCTTGATGAATCACTCCGTACAGTTCTGAGAACTCATACTACTGCTATTTCTTCAAGAGTACTAAAAGAATTAGCAAAAGATCCAAAACCAACCAGGTTATTCTCTATTGATAGAGTTTTCAGAAATGAAGCGGTTGATGCAACTCATTTAGCCGAATTCCATCAAGTTGAAGGTGTTTTTGCTGATTATAACTTAACCTTAGGTGATTTAATTGGTTTCATGCAACAATTCTTTGAAAAAATGGGAGTGACAGATTTGAGATTCAAGCCAACCTATAATCCATATACCGAACCATCCATGGAAATTTTCTCATGGCACGAAGGTTTAGGTAAGTGGGTTGAAATTGGTAACTCTGGTATGTTCAGACCTGAAATGTTGGAACCAATGGGCTTACCAAAAGATATGAGGGTTTTAGGATGGGGTTTATCTTTAGAAAGACCAACCATGATTAAATATGGTGTTAGTAATATTAGAGAATTATTAGGTCATAAAGTTGACTTAGATTTCATTGAAAATAACCCTGCTGCAAGACTTGATGTTGATATTTAGTTTAATTTTCAACCTATATAATCAAAAACTTATGTTATAAATTGTTTTTACATTTAATCCATTCTCTCTAGTTAGCACGATAACTTTTATTTCTACGTAGATTGTCTAGTTTTTGCCAAATGAGTTAAAAATCTTAATATGGAGCAAAAAAAAAATCTCATTTGAGATTCTATAGGCATTTTATGTTTTTAAAATCCTATGTTCTGTGAACCTCATGTTTTGTGTTTCATGAAATTTTCGTTCTATTTATTGGAAACAAATATTTAAAAGCAAGGTACATACATCTTTGGATTTCCAATTAAAAGTGCGTTTAAATATATCTATGTGTTTTTAGTTTTTAGTTGGAAATAGTTATTTTCTCCAAATTTTAACTATCCAAAATTGTAAAGGTAATAACCCCTATTATTTATTTATGGTGAGTATTATAAATGGATTAAGCTTTAATATTCTAAGAATTTTAAATGATAGCATGATAATATATTTGGAAAATAGTTGATATATATTGCTCTGTAGTCAATCTTGAATTTACATTCAATCAAATCAATAGGAGATGCTCAATCAAAATACTTGCCATTCAAACCATCAATACCAATGCGTATTTAATTTAAAGCACAATTATAAACATTTATTAGTTTACTGTCTACAAAAAATAATACTGCATCTAATCTAATAATATTTCAATAAAAATAAAAGATTATTAAAAAAATTATTATCCAAAACATAAAAATCACAACGCTGAGCCTCCAAATACCCACATGGAATACGATAATTGTGATTGTAAAGATAATGTAAAGATTCTAACTTGACTTGATTCGTGAGGTATGAGATCTTTACGTAATGAAGTTTCAATCCAATTTAATATTTAATATTATCTATGTACCTACCGATCATTTTATATAAATTGTTCTGATCGAGTATGTCTAAGTGGGAAATTACCCCGTTATATAGACTTACTCTTGTTGGTTACTAATTCCCAACTAATCCGTGAGAGGTATACCCGGGTTATTTATGATGTACCTCTTACAATACCCTCTCCTTTGGAAAACTTTGTTCAGAAGTTAAGCAATAAAATGAGTTTCGTAATGGTATCAAAAGTTGTCTGGTGGTTTGAGATTAATTGGTGCATTAACGTCAACAAGCTTTGCGCTCTCCATAGTGTTTCTTTTAAGTCCTCTGGTAATTGTAATAATAAAGGGACTGCAATGGATAATGCATGACAGGGGTCACAGTCCTTCCAATGTACATCAAATGTGTTATCTTCTTCGTTAATACCGGCAATTGCAATAATGTCATGTAACCGTGCCCTTGTTTCTGCTAGGGTTTTTGGTAATGTGTCTAAACCCGTTTTTAAATGGTAATAATGTCTTGGTAATTGGAAGAGTAAATAATAATATCATCTAGATAAACTTGAACAAATTTGTTGGGGTATGGGGCTAACAATTGGTTCATCATACGTTGGAAAGTGCTAGGAGCATTGGTCGATCCGAAAGGCATAACAACACATTCGTGATGTCCATAATCGGAAGAGAACGCAGTTTTTTCCGAATTTTGGTTATCTACCCTAACCTGGAAGTATCCTGACATTAAATCTAATTTGGAGAATACCGCAGCATCACCGAAACAAGTAGTCAATTCGCCTATCCTTGGGATTGGAAATCTTCTTCGCCGTATTGTTGTTTAGCAATATATAATATATGCACATCCGTAATGTGTTGTCCTATTTCTTGACAAATAGTACTGGACTGTTAAATTGATTTGAGCTAGGTTTGATAAATCCTTGTTGAAGGAGTTCTTCTACTTGTGTGTTTAGCTGCTTCTTTTCTTCGTAGCTAAATTTGTATTGCCTTCTGTATGTGTTCTTTAGAGGTTCTAGTAATACGATTCCATGTGTCATATTTCTGGTAGGGGGTAATGCGTTTGGGGATCGTTCGTAACCACGTACTCAAATTCTTGTAAAATCCTGTTCCTATCCTTGTCAGTGTATTTGATTGAGGCTTCTAGTAGCTTCACCTTCTTATCTGTGGGTTCTGCTAATTTTTGTATAAATACCAAAGTTGAGAAGTTGTTCGTGTTTTCAACGTGTCTTTTAAGCTCTCTTGCAGATATTAAGTTGATTGGAATCACTTGTTCCTCATCTGGTTCCTCTGTCCAACCAGCTTTCTCTGTACCGTCTTCTAATTATTGCTTACAATAGTGCATACCAAGTCATTATTGGAACATCACCATTTGATTATGCTTAGGGTATCAACCAGACTCTCCAAGTTTCATTTCCAACAATATTGATTCACTCGGATACAGTAATAAAGCGGAAGAGCTTATAAAAACAATAGAACTCATTATGCAGCAAACCAAGGATAATATTGTGTTAGCACAACACCATCAAGAGATTCATCATAATGCATCCAAGAACCCCATCGTATTCAATAGAGGCGAATATATCTTACTCCATAAAGATGCTTATGGACATGATCCCTCCTATTATAAAATTCAACCAGTCTATTACGGTCCATTCAAGATTGTCAATAAAACTTCGGACAATGCATACGAACTTGACTTACCAAAAACAAACAAGAAAGATCGAATAATCAGCATTAAATAATTACGAAAGTTCTCACACGCGGATCAAGTATTCCCACGAATCCAACTGAAAACACTAGAAGAAACAAGGGCACGGTTTATGTGATATCATTGCAATTGCCGGTATAAATGAAGAAGATAATACATTAGATGTATATTGGAAAGACTTAAAAGAAACACTATGGAAAAGAGCAAAGCTTGTTAACGTTAATCCACCTATAAATGCACCAATTAATCCCAAACTAGAGAACATTTGATACCATTACGAAACTCATTTTATTCCTTAACTTCGCGACGAAGTTATCCAAAGGAGAGGGTATTGTAAGAGGTACATCATAAATAACCCGGGTATACCTTTCATGGGTTATTCAAGGATTAGTTGCGAATTAGTAATACCAATTAGTAAATGGTAACCAACAAGAGTAGGTCTATACAAATGAGTAATTTCCCATTTAAACTTACGTATTAAAAAAATGTATGAAAAATGAACGATAAACATATAGATAATATTAGATATGGATTTGAATTCAAACTTCATTACGTAAAAATCCCATTCATCTCAAATCAAATCAAGCTAGAATCTTTACATTATAACAACTGGGCGTGTGGCGTAGTTGGTAGCGCGTTCGCCTTGCAAGCGAAAGGTCATCGGTTCGACTCCGGTCTCGTCCATGAAACTAAACTTTTTTTCTTTTATTTTCAAAATTTATTTTACTTTGAAATTAAAATTTAGAAAAGAGGGTTTTTCTTTATTTTATTTACTTTATTTACTTTTCATCACCGAAAGTTGGAAAATATGTCAAAAGAATTCCAAACAAATTGACATAAAGGGCATCAACATGAATTTGACAAGGTTTGGTTTGGTCGATAAGAGAATTCAAAACTTTGATGTTCCACTTAGTTAAGATTTTCAACAAAATGTTGTTCTTTAATAGTCCCTTTGTTCCAGAAGTATCAAGATTAGATTAGATTTAAAGATACCAAAACCGTAAACTTGTACAGATTGAGTAATTAAAAACTTATCTTGATAACATCCACAGATTCCACCGCTACATGTACTATGAAGATTCACTAAGGAACCCTCTTCAAGTAAAAACCCAAACTTGGAATTTCTCAACTGCCTCTGCTTGTGCACTTTGCCTATGCTACAGGCAAAAGGATTTACATCACTCACCACGTCAGTGGAAAACAATAGTAATTGAGTGAAAAATGTGCACAGCCCTAATTATTATGCATTTTTCAAATTTTTTTTTTTGAAGTTAAAAATTTTTCTTGTGACTGCAAACTTTATTTAAACAGGAGCTTTTGCCAATTGCACCTGATGTAGGAGTCAATTTCTTACATCCTCTTTTACTATTTTATACTGTATATTCTACCATTTTACCCATTTTTCTTCTCTCTCTTTTATTCTCCAGAACAGACCCCTGATCTAATCTCATTAAAAAGAAAACTTCATATTTGTGAACACATTACACAAGATCTTGATATTACCCCCATATTTTTAAGATCGGAATTTTCTTTACTTTTTCATTTGCAATTTATTAAAAAATTAAAAAAATTATCTAAGTTTATTCAATTGAACTTTTGTCATCAATTTTTAGTCTTTGTTTTATTTCAAACACTTTAAAAGTATGCTTTTTTTAATCTTTTTTTACTATAATGCAATTACATTTATTTCAGTCGTCTGTTTTGGAGAAAGGTAGATTTTAAATACTTTAGCTACTTGTTATTTTAACTTGTTATCAAATGGTATTTGAACTCTGGTCTTTAAAGGAATTGACTGTAGATAATTGTAATTTGTAATTTATAGTGATAATTTTCAATTATATCTATGGACCCAAAATTCTAACACTAATTTTTTTTTTCTCACAGCCCTATTAAAAAAATTACACAGTTAATTATCGTTATTATCGATCCTATTATATTTTATTAATTAAATTACAATGAGTTTTCACAATCCTATCTCCCCTTCCTTTGAAAAGCTTGGTACTAACTTAGTTACCTTAGAAACACAAGATGGTGTTGCAATTCAAGGTTACTCTTTTGGTGCTGACGTCGCAGCTGCCGGTGAATTAGTTTTCCAAACCGGTATGGTTGGTTACCCAGAATCTATTACTGATCCTTCTTATGAAGGTCAAATTTTAGTTATCACATATCCTCTTGTTGGTAACTATGGTGTTCCAGATAGAAAATTAATGGATGAAGTTGTTAAATCTATTCCAAAATACTTTGAATCTAACAAGATTCACGTTGCTGGTTTAGTTGTCGCTCACTATACTGAAGAATATTCTCACTATTTAGCAACTTCTTCATTAGGTCAATGGCTTAAGGAAGAAGGTATCCCTGCTATTTATGGTGTTGATACCAGATCTTTAACTAAAAGATTAAGAGAAAAAGGTTCTACTTTAGGTAGATTCTGTTTAAAGAAGGATTCCGTCGATGTTGAAGTAGCTCTTGCAGATGCTGACTGGAAAAAGAACTTTCAACTTCCAGAATGGGTTAATCCAAACCTTGAAAATTTAGTTGCTAAGGTTTCTACCAAAGAACCAGTCGTTTATGAACCACCAACTGAATTAGCTAAATTAGGCCCAGATGGAAAGGTTATTAGAATTGTTGCTGTTGACGTTGGTATGAAATACAACCAAATTAGATGTTTCGTCAACAGAGGTGTTTCTTTGAAAGTTGTCCCATGGGATTACGATTTCACAAAAGAAGAATATGATGGTTTATTCATTTCTAATGGTCCAGGTGATCCATCTGTTATGACTGAAGTTGTTTCAAAATTAGCAACTTGTTTAGATGAAGCAAAGACTCCAATTTTTGGTATTTGTTTAGGTCATCAACTTATGGCAAGAGCATCTGGTGCTTCTACTTTAAAACTTAAATTTGGTAACAGAGGTCACAATATTCCATGTACATCAACTGTTTCAGGTAGATGTTACATCACTTCTCAAAATCATGGTTATGCTGTTGATGTCGAATCTTTAAAGGGTGATTGGAAAGAATTATTTGTTAACTCTAACGATGGATCAAATGAAGGTATTTACAACACTCAAAAACCATTTTTCTCCGTCCAATTCCATCCAGAATCTACTCCAGGTCCAAGAGATACTGAATTCTTATTTGATACTTTTATTCAAGCTGTTGTTGATTTCAAACAAACAAAACTTTTAAAGGCTGTCGAATTCCCAGGTGGTAAAAAGGAAGAAAATGAAAAATTACACCCAAGATTAAAACCAAAGAAGGTTTTAGTTTTAGGTTCCGGTGGTTTATCTATTGGTCAAGCAGGTGAGTTTGATTATTCTGGTTCACAAGCTATTAAGGCATTAAAGGAAGAAGGTATTTACACCATTCTTGTTAACCCAAACATTGCAACCATCCAAACTTCTAAAGGTTTAGCTGATAAAGTTTATTTCTTACCAGTTACTCCTGATTTCGTTAGAAAGATTATCAAGCGTGAAAGACCAGATGCAATTTATTGTACTTTTGGTGGTCAAACTGCATTAAATGTTGGTATTAAATTAAAGGATGAATTTGAATCTTTAGGTGTTAAAGTCTTAGGTACTCAAATTGAAACTGTTATTACCACTGAAGATAGAGAATTATTTGCTAGAGCAATGGAAGAAATTGGTGAAAAATGTGCTCAATCTGAAACTGCTTCTACTGTTGATGAAGCATTAGCTGCTGTTGAAAAGATTGGTTTCCCAGTTATTGTTAGAGCTGCTTTTGCATTAGGTGGTTTAGGTTCTGGTTTTGCAGATAACAAGGAAGAATTAATTGACCTTTGTAATGTTGCGTTTGCTGCATCTCCACAAGTTTTAGTTGAAAGATCCATGAAAGGTTGGAAAGAAGTTGAATATGAAGTTGTTCGTGATGCTTACGACAACTGTATTACTGTTTGTAACATGGAAAATTTCGATCCTCTTGGTATCCACACTGGTGATTCTATTGTTGTTGCACCATCTCAAACCTTATCAGATGAAGATTATAACATGTTAAGAACTACCGCTGTTAATGTTATTAGACATTTAGGTGTTGTTGGTGAATGTAACATTCAATATGCGTTAAACCCACACTCTAAAGAATACTGTATTATTGAAGTTAACGCTAGATTATCAAGATCTTCTGCATTAGCATCTAAAGCAACCGGTTATCCATTAGCTTATACTGCTGCTAAATTAGGTTTAAACATTCCTCTTAATGAAATTAAGAATTCTGTTACTAAGGTTACTTGTGCATGTTTCGAACCATCATTAGATTACTGTGTTGTTAAGATTCCAAGATGGGATTTAAAGAAATTTACCAGAGTTTCTAACTTACTTTCTTCTTCTATGAAATCTGTTGGTGAAGTTATGAGTATCGGTAGAACTTTTGAAGAAGCTATTCAAAAAGCTATTAGATCTACTGATTACCACAACTTAGGTTTTAATGCTACAGAAGCTTTAATGAGTATTGATATTGACTCAGAATTACAAACCCCATCTGACCAAAGATTATTTGCAATTGCTAATGCTATGTCTAACGGTTATGATGTTGAAAAGATTCATAGAATGACAAATATTGATAGATGGTTCTTGACCAAGTTATTTGGTTTAATCAAGTTCGGTGAACACATTTCCTCTTTTGGTACTAAAGAAAACTTACCAGTTAAGGTTTTGAAAGAAGCTAAACAATTAGGTTTTGAAGATAGACAGATTGCTAAATTCTTAAACTCCAATGAAGTTGCAATTAGAAGATTAAGAAAGGATGCCGGCATTATTCCTGTTGTTAAGCAAATTGATACCGTTGCAGCTGAATTCCCAGCATTCACCAACTACTTATATATTACCTACAATGGTCAAGATTCTGATGTTGAATTCAACGATAACGGTGTTATGGTTTTAGGTTCTGGTGTTTACAGAATTGGTTCTTCCGTTGAATTTGATTGGTGTGCGGTCACTGCAATCAGAACTTTAAGACAACAAGGTTTTAAGACTATTATGATTAACTACAACCCAGAAACCGTTTCTACTGATTATGATGAAGCTGATAGATTATATTTTGAAACTATTAACTTAGAAAGAGTCTTAGATATTTATGAAATTGAAAACTCTTCTGGTGTTATTGTTTCTATGGGTGGTCAAACCTCTAACAACATTGCTTTACAATTACAAAGACAAAACCTGAAGGTCTTAGGTACTTCTCCTGCTATGATTGATTCTGCTGAAAATAGATACAAGTTTTCTAGAATGTTGGATAATATTGGTGTTGATCAACCAGCATGGAAGGAATTAACATCTATTGAAGAAGCTGAAGCATTTGCTGAAAAGGTTTCTTATCCAGTTTTAGTCAGACCATCTTACGTTTTATCTGGTGCAGCTATGAACACTGTTTATTCCAAAGATGATTTAGCTTCTTACTTATCCCAAGCTGTCGAAGTTTCTCCTGATTATCCTGTTGTTATCACCAAATATATTGAAAATGCTAAGGAAATTGAAATGGATGCTGTTGCAAAAGATGGTAAGTTAATTATGCATGTTGTTGCTGAACACGTTGAAAATGCCGGTGTCCACTCTGGTGATGCAACTCTTATTGTTCCTCCACAAGATTTAGCAAAGGAAACTGTTGAAAGAATTGTTGAAGCTACCGCTAAGATCGGTAAGGCCCTTGATGTCACTGGTCCTTTCAATATTCAATTTATTGCTAAGAATAATGAAATTAAGGTTATTGAATGTAATGTTAGAGCTTCTAGATCTTTCCCATTCAACTCTAAGGTTGTTGGTACTAACATGATTGAAATGGCGACTAAAGCTATTATGGATCTTCCAGTTACTCCATACCCAACTCAAAAGTTACCAGATGACTATTGTGCTATTAAGGTTCCACAATTCTCTTTCTCAAGATTATCAGGTGCAGATCCAGTTTTAGGTGTTGAAATGGCATCTACTGGTGAAGTTGCATGTTTTGGTCACAATAAGTACGAAGCATACTTGAAATCCTTAATCTCAACTGGTTTCCAATTACCAAAGAAAAACATTTTATTATCTATTGGTTCTTACAAGGAAAAACAAGAATTGTTACCATGTATTAAGAAATTAGCTCAATTAGGTTACTCATTATTTGCAACATCTGGTACTGCTGATTTCATTCAAGAACATGGTATTCCAGTTAAATACTTGGAATTATTAAATGAAGAAGAAGAAACCCAAAAGGCTGAATATTCTTTAACCCAACATTTAGCAAATAACTTAATTGATTTATACATCAACTTACCTTCTGCTAACAGATTCAGAAGACCATCATCATATGTTTCTAAGGGTTACCAAACTAGAAGAATGGCTGTCGACTACCAAGTTCCATTAGTCACCAATGTTAAATGTGCTAAGTTATTAATTGAAGCAATTGCAAGAAACGAACCATTAGAAGCTGACAATATTGATGCTCAAACTTCTCACACCACCGTTCAATTACCAGGTTTAGTTTCTATTGGTACCTTTGTTCCAACATTAGGTGAAACTGGTTCTACTGCATTTGCAGAAACAACTAAAGCTTCTGTCGCTTCTGGTTTTGTTTTTAACTCTATTATTCCAGTTACCACTGAAGGTGCTTCTATTGTTGATGCTAGAACTTTAACTAGAGCTAACGAAGTTATTAAGGGTAATGCTTTCTCAGATTACTCCTTATTCGTTGCTGCAAACGAATCTAATGCGAACCAATTACAACAAGTTTCTGCTTTAACTTCTGCATTATACATTAATGCTGCTGATTTTGATGCAAGCGTTATTCCTAGCTTCGCTTCCCACTTCGGTAACTGGCCATCTAACAAACCAATTATTGTTGATGCTAAGTCCACTTCTCTTGCTTCCTTATTATTATTAGCATCATTATTCAATGCTAAGATTCATGTTACTAACGTTACTAACAGAGATGATTTAGCTATTATTTCCATGTCTAAGAAGAAGAACTTAAATGTTACTTGTGATGTTACCATCTACTCATTATTCTATTCTCAAACTGAATACCCAGGTGCTACTTTCTTACCAACTAAGGAAGACCAAAAGGCTTTATGGGATAACTTAGAATCTATTGATTGCTTTTCTGTTGGTACAACTCCATTCAAGTTGGCTGAACACTTAGGAAAGCCTGTTTCTGCAGGTCTTGGTTTTGCTGATTCCATCCCATTATTGATGACAGCAGTTGCTGAATCTAAGTTAACCGTTGAAGACATTGTTTCCAAATTACACGATACTCCAATTAGAATCCTTGGTTTAAGTGAATCTGAATCATATATTGATGTTAACCTTGACAGAAAGGCATCCACATTAAAGTCACCAGTCAAGGTATGGTCTCCTGTTACTGATGCTACTGGTTCTGTTGAAAGAGTCTACATGAACAACGAAACTGTTTGTTTAGAAGGTGCATTTATTGCTGCTGAAGCTTCAGGTAAGGAAAGTACCGCTCAACATTCATCTTCAATCTCTAATGAATCCGTTGTTGACATTTCTTCATCATCTTTAGGTGTTTCTTCTCCAAATATTAGAAGAGGTTCTAGATTCTCCTTTGATGCTAACAGAAGACAATCATTAATCGATTCCTTAAAGGAAGGTGAAGATGCTGAAATTTTAACCGGTGCTGATTTAGTTTCATCTCAACCACCTAGAGAATTATCTCCACCAAATGCAATCTCAACTTACATCAAGGGTCACAACCCATTCTTAAGAAAGAATATTCTTTCAGTTAATCAAATTGGTAGACGTGAATTACATGCATTATTCACTGTTGCTCAAGAAATGAGATTAGCTGTTGAAAGAGAAGGTGTTTTAGATATCTTAAAGGGTAGAGTTTTAACTAACGCATTCTTTGAACCATCAACTAGAACTGCATCTTCCTTTAATGCTGCAATGCAAAGATTAGGTGGTAGAGTTGTAAGTATTTCTGAACAAGGTTCATCTGTCAAGAAGGGTGAAACTTTACAAGATACTATTAGAACTATGGCATGTTACTCAGATGCTATTGTATTAAGACATCCAGATGAAGAATCTGCTCAAGTTGCTGACAAGTATTCTCCAATTCCAGTTATTAATGGTGGTAACGGTTCAAGAGAACATCCAACACAAGCTTTATTAGACTTATTTACCATGAGAGAAGAATTAGGTACTGTTAATGGTATTACTGTCACATTTATGGGTGACCTTAAATATGGTAGACCAGTTCATTCCTTATGTAAGTTATTGAAGCAATACCAAGTTAAGATTTACTTAGTTTCTCCAGAAGAATTAAGATTACCAGAAAACTTGAGAAACATGTTAAAACAAGAAGGTATGTTAGCAGGTGAAAGCACAGAATTGACTCCAGAAATCGTTTCTAAGTCAGATGTTCTTTATGGTACTAGAATTCAACAAGAAAGATTCAAGGAACCAGCTCAATATGAAAGATTAAAGGGTTCTTATGTTATCAACAACAAGGTCTTAAAGGATGCTAAGCAACATATGTGTGTTATGCACCCACTCCCAAGAAACGATGAAATTAATGAAGAAGTTGACTTTGATCAAAGAGCTGCATATTTCAGACAAATGAGATACGGTTTATTTGTTAGAATGGCTCTTTTAGCAATGGTTATTGGTGTTGAATTTTAAGAAATGATTACGATCAAGAAAAAAAAAGAAATAGTAATTGAATTGGAAAAATGTTTTTAATGTTCAATTGATTCAGAAAGTATATTGGGGAATATCTTTCTACATGCGGAATTTTGAAAATATCCTTTGATTTTATAATTATTTTTATATAAATATTATTTATTTATTGTATTTAATTGCGTTTAATAAAATTTGGTTTAATGATAAACAAAGTAATAAATAACATCGCTTTAGGTTCAAATGCAAAAAAAAAGATATGCGTGTAGAGCATAAAAACATTCTAAAAAATTGCCTCTTGTCGGAATTGAACCAACGATCTTCGCATTACGAGTGCGACGCCTTACCACTTGGCCAAAGAGGCAATATCAAATAACTAAAAAATAGATTAAATTCTCATATGCAAGTATAAACATAAAATTAAGTTTGTTTGATTACGTAAGCATTGGAGTAAGACCTGTGTGACTGTATTTGTATTTAAATTTGTATACTTTGGATATCTAGTTCCAATAATAAATCTTTTCTTTTTAATTTTTCATATCTAGTATATTTTATATGCTTAGTGAAGTAGTTGAAATTCAAATCATCAATTTCAGGATTCTCCAAAATAGAAAAGCAGCTTGGGTATGTAATGTAAGTAAATATATTCAAACCAAAAATTGATATGTAGCAATTTCTATCCAACATTGTTATATACCTTAACAGTCAATTCAAATTATGTAACAAATACAAAATTAAAATTTTAAATTGGTTCTGCTCGTAGTTGCATACAAAATAAAAATGATTTCACATGTTGAATAAATTAGCCATAAACATGTGAATCCTTTTTGAAAACTCATTCTAAATGACAATTAAACACCGTACATATAAACACAACGCAAAACTCAATATAAAATAAACTTTTACTGCTATAATATAAATTCAGATAAGATGAACGTCCCAGGGACTTTAGTATTTCCTGCGTGTTGGTAGATTTTAAATATTTTTGCAAAAGAGCAATATATCATTCTTTTTTTTGTAAGAAAGTATTATAATACAAAAACTCATCAAATCTAATCAACTTTTTTTAAGGTTGATTATAGATCTACTCACACGATGTGTGTGTGGGCACTCAAGATATGAATAGCAAAAAATAGAGTATCATTTATGCAAATAACTGTTTTGCTTAATTTATTGGATGCGCGAGAGCTATATTGTTGTTTCGATTTGGACATCTGAGACGTGTTTATACTTCTCGAGTTAAGTATAGGATAGAAATCTACACTTCTAATACTTCACACTTGTTCTTTTGATTTACTAAACTAACAAACCATTGAAGTATATAGTTTTTTAACGACAGAGAAAAAATAAAACAAAATGGTTACCGTCATTGAAAGTTCTTCTGCTGTATGTCTATTTTTTTTTTTATTACTTTTGGAATTGAATTCTTATGTATAAATGCTTTTATGATGCAATACTAACACGTGGAGTAATATTTATTAATTGATACAGTTAAGAAAAAGAAAAATTCTTAAAAAATCTTTAAATTTCACTGTTATGGTGATTGGTCAATCAGGCACAGGTAGATCAACTTTCATCAATACATTATGTGATCAATTAATTGTTGATCCATCATCAACTGTTAATTTATATTCACCTGAAGAATTGAGTCATTCAGAAAGAGAATTACAGTTGAGGAAATCAACAGTTGAATTAGAAGATAATGAAGGTGTTAAGATCAGTCTTAATTTAATTGACACACCAGGTTTTGGTGATTCACTTAACAATAGTCCATCATTCAAGGTTATTCAAGATTACATCAAATATCAATATGACGAGATTTTAGTTGAGGAGAGTAGATTAAGAAGAAATCCAAGATTCAAAGATGGAAGAATTCATGTTTGTTTATACTTTATTACTCCTACAGGCCACGGTCTAAGAGAAATGGATGTTGAAATAATCAGACAACTAGGTGAATATGTCAATATTATTCCATGTATAAGTAAAACAGATTCACTTACACTTGAAGAATTAAAGTTGAATAAAAAATTAATAGTTGAAGACATTGAATTTTACAAATTACCAATTTTTGACTTCAACAATGAATATTTCACCTATGACGAAAATCTAGATGACGAAACTGTAGAGCTAAACAAATATTTACAGAAAACCGTTCCTTTTGCTCTTATGGGATCCAATACCACATCAAGAGATGATAGTACAGGAGAAGTCAAGAGAATTAGAAAGTATCCATGGGGTACAGTTGACATTTTTGACAATGAAATCAGTGATGTTTTAACATTGAAGAATACCTTGTTAATTACCCATTTGAACGAATTCAAGGACTTTACTCATGAAGTACTATATGAAAGCTATAGAACCAAGACATTAGGAGAGGGCAATGGAAACTATGATGATTATGGACAATCTTCACATATTTTGGAGAATCCTAACAGATCGACTATTTCCAACCTTGGAAATTTAAAGTATGCAGAACCATCTGCTTCTAATATCAACGACAGAGATGTTTCCCATTCCACCGTGAGAGATCCATCTACCGTCAACTATGATGCCGATACCAGCGAGCTGGGAAACTCACATGATATCTCATTAAAGGAAGAGCAGATTCGCAAAGAAGAGGAGAGATTACGTGCATTTGAAGAGAGAGTCCAGAAAGATCTTCTGCTCAAGAGAGAAGAAATCGAAGCTAGAGAAAAGGAACTTGCTGAACTCGAGAAGAGACTTGCCCAACAGAGTCTTGCATAATAAAACTGCTGCTTTTGTCATCTGCCACCGGCCTGCAAGCAATCGCCTTGCAGCTTTCACATGCTTGAAATTTGTAAACTAAGTTTTATATACAATAAATGATATCTTTGAATCTGTATTGGTGTAGCCGTGGTGCATGCAATTTCACATGCCCCCACAACAATCCTACAATCCCGAATACCGTAATCTGAAAAAACGTTAAGATGCGATATCGCACAGTATGACACAGTGTATCATCGATTTGCACTTTTCACATGACTTTCCTTTCGTGTATCTGGGGACGTGTATAAATAGCCGGCAGTCTTCCCTGTTGTAGAGTATCTGTATTTAGAATGACTTATAACCCACCATACAAACAGCAATCACACAATGGGTTTTCAACAACTCGCTATTGATCTATTCAACGATATAAACTTCAACGATAAAAAATTCCAAAGTATGTGTAAACTCCGAAAATTTCGGCATCCTTTTTTTCATTTGCTTTTTTAATCATATAGCTGTTTAATAATACGGTTCCAACAGCTTTAATATTAAAGACAGTTATTTTAAAAACAGATGCTCTATGGATGCTAGATTCCAGAAAAAAATACTAACAAAGTGATTGCTTTTGCATTTTTTTATTTTATCTACAGCTTCTCTTTTCTTTATCATTTTTAATCCATTATACTGGAATTTTGGTGCTCGATTAGAATATTACACCAAGGCAATTTCATCTTTTTGCTTTGGCTATAAGAAGCTTGCAGTGTATGCTTTTTCTTTGACAGTTTTTACTCTAGGGTTATTCAGAGATGAAATTTATAGAGCAGCACTTGTTGAACAAGCAACGTCTCCACACCTAGACAACTCATTAGTCAAGCTACTTGGTACTGCGGCGTTTGGTTACGGATCAGTATTGGTTTTATCCTCAATGTACAAATTAGGTATCGTTGGTACTTACCTTGGTGATCACTTTGGATTCTTATTTGATGAAAGAATTGTAGCTTTCCCATTTAACGTTAGTAACAACCCAATGTATGATGGTTCCACACTCTGTTTTTTGGGCACTGCATTATTTTATGGCAAGCCAGCTGGACTGTTTGCTTCGGCGCTGGTGTATACAATGTATCAAATTGTTTTATTAATTGAAGAACCTTTCACTGCTAAGATATACTCCAAAAGAGCTGAAAAAAAACTGAACTAAGTTAAAGTTTTGTATTTAAATAATACTTCTTAATTTTCTATAAAAATTAATATTTTATCTAATATGAAAAAACTATTATTTCAAATTTACAAATGACTTGAACAGGTAAACATAGAATTGTGGAAATTTCAGGAATAAACATTGAATTTCACTAAAACTTAGCAATGTTATAATTATTTAAATCTGTGGTAGCTAGCATCTGCACAATCAACAGAAATCAGAGATTTTGCATCATTTTTCAATTCTATATCCAATTTAAGCTTTGTTTTAAAAAAGAAGCATAGCCCTTTTTATTGCTATCCTGATGTTTAAGATAAAATAAAAAGATTTAGAACCAAAGTTTTAAATTGTGCTTTCTATTTGAAACCTATAATCCAAAGTGACCATAAAAACTATTTTGGTATTTGCTTTGCCTAATCAATAGTGAAATATTTTAATTTTAGGATTAATCAAAATTTTTCTCAGAATCAGAAATAGCACCAACTAGAATCAAATCACCTATTTTCAGAATAACATTACATGAGTAGTATAAAATATCATGTTTTAAACTAACCCGGAAATTGACACTAAACAAGCCACAATTGACAAAATAATCTAAAGAGTTTATGTATTTTAAATTTCCACAAAGTTGAAGACATTTCTTATTATATATCTAAAACTTCTGCTGAACTTGCCAAAACTTTTTTTGATAATACATTTACAACTATTCTATAAAGGTGCTGCACCAGAAGCACAATTCAAACTATCAAAATAATATCTAAAAAAAATATTATTGTTATAGGTTAAAATAGATAATTACTTTTGAAACACAAGGCTTGATAGAAAGGCTGATTTAGCTTTATACTTTGAAGCTTATCATAAAGCAATTAGATTGGCAAACTTCAAAATTCCAAAAAACATTCCATTGATATAATTGTAATACAGACGCTAAAAAAAATATTTATTGTTATAACTCCTGTTAAACGCCTCAATAGACGGTTCACAATGTTCCCAGCTACAGACAATCTCTGACCCGTGTGATATCCGAGATGTCTTTAACCGTTGCCCAAATGTTTTTTGGCAACGCGGCTCGGCAAAAAAGGCTTTAAAATCAGTGTTTTTTGATCAGTTACAAATTCATGTCATATTTCTTTAATTAATGATGTATAAGGATCTTGTGCAAAGATCTACGTAATTAAAAAAAATCTTGATTTATAAGCATGTATATAAAATGCCCCAGGTAGCAGGTATTATATTTATCAATTGTGCTACTGTTTTTATCTTTAATAATTTAGTTTTGTCAGCTATTTGAGTTATTCGAGTTCAAGCATGGATTCACAAATTCTAGAAACAGCTGGAAATACACTATTAAACTATATTCCTTTTGATTTGAAACAACCCTGCGTTTCTTACTTCTACGCTGCAACTGCCACTATAACAGGCATATTAATAGGTAAATTTTTTAGTGGTGAAGAAATCGTTGAATTTCATAGTCTGCTAGATAAGGAATCTTATATTCAAGAAATGAAAGAGCTATTTTTAAAGAAAGACCAATTCTTTGCCCTTGTGAAAAATGTTTTTTTACTTTATTTTGGATTTTTTTTGACAGGTACAATAGTTGTGGTTACGGTTTCAGTTAAGCTCTACAAACTAAATAAAATATTTTTTGTTTATGTTGCTACAATAAATGAAAAGATAAAAAACACCGAAAATGTGATCGAAACTGTTATCCAGGAATCGGAGACTATAGATATTGAACAATTCAAATATTTTAAAGCTGAAATTGAACAGCAACGCTCGTTATTCAAAGATATGGTAACAAATAAGTCATTAGAACTTGAGACCAAAATAATCGAAGCTAAGAATTCATTCGTAAAGATGAAAAAAGCAGTTCATGATGATTGCAAAAAAGTGCAGCAATTGGTTGAGAAAGTTTCTAGCTTCAAGAATGAAATTTCCAATATTAATGAGTTGTTAGCAAATACTAAAAGCAACTCAGAGCTTTTTGACATCGAAATAAAAAAGTTTATTGAAAATACGAAACAACAGATGGATAAAACCAATGCTGAGCTCACTGAAATGGTTTATAATTTCAATGAGAAAGCTAGAGATCATGAAGTTGACATTTTCAAATGTAATGCTTTATTATTAAACTCACAAGTTTTACTTGAGGCATCAATCGGGAAATTCGAAGCAATCGAATCAATTCAAACTTCTAAAACTTCTGAAGCTACTGAGTACTATGATCGAATTGTGTCATGTCTTACCAATGCAAAGGAATATAATGAATATATGAAAAGTTTTGAACATATGGATCCCTCCAAAATTTCTGGGGATTCACCAGCAGGCCAGACCTTACAGGTACCACCAAGTTCAGATTATGTTGAAAATAAAACAAATACGAATTCCGTGCTTACAATGATTTATGAAATTATTAAGAGGCTATCAATAATAGAAGATAAATTAACATCACAAAATTTATTGATATGCAAGAATAGCCATCAAATGCAAATTTTAGATTCTAGAACAACTGCCAAAATTTTGGATATGAAGTTTAACAGTGACGAATGGGTAACTTCTTGGGTTGCAATTATTTATGGTTTCTTTAATAGCAATTTTTTACAATTAGAAAGTCAACTCTTTGATATTGATGGTTTAGAATATTCTTATGTGTTTGATCTTGAAGATGAGAAAAGCAAGGAAAATACAAAATTATTTCAAGAAATTATGGACCAATGTAAGCAAAGTTGCTTGAAAACTATTAAAGAAGTTAACTTGTTAATTTTTGAATATTATTTAATCCAAAAATCATATGTTTCAAGCCAATCTCCGTTGTTAAATATGTGTAATAACAAAATTGACGAGGAATTGAACATATTGTTTTCTTGCTGTGAAAAATTAATTGAAGAATCTAATATTATAGTTTCAAAAAAAAACATTATTAAAAAAACGATCTTTAAATTGAAACATGATTTAGAAACCGAGTTGAAAGGTGATACTAAGCGATTTAATTCTCTAGTTAAACAGAATCTAGAAGACTTCTATATTATTCACGATACAATGAAGGCCCTTTTTACACCCTTAAAGAGTGAAAAAATACATGACTCAAATAAGGATGAAGCCGGAGTAGACTCAATTATCGAAATTTCAGATACTTCTAACTCACTTATTTCATCACAAGAAAATTCTTCTTTCTTAGAAAGCGATTTTTCTAGTGAAAACAGTTTTTATGGTACCAAACTAAAACCTTTAAAGCTTGCTGATTTTTCTGCTGTGAAAAGAAAGAACTTGTCCTTATAAATATTATTACAATGTGCTTTATATTTTTTTAAACTTGCTGTTATGATGAATTCTCGACTAGGTTTTTTTTTGGAAACTAAGTTTTCAGTTTTTGAAAAATTCCAAACACGATAAGTATTTCAGATATTGATTTACAAAGCAAAATATCCATTAATAGGCAAGAATGACAAAATCAATCATTCTTTTGAAAAATGCAACCGTGCCTTATGATCCGTATCAAAAAATATTTTTAGAAAACAAATTTGAAACCCACTTCGTGCCACTATTGACTCATAACCCAATAAATCATCCTGAAATTGTTCATTTTCTAACATCAGAAGAATTTATACAAGAATACAAAGCCATTATTATAACTTCACAAAGATGTATTGAATCGCTTGACACTGTACTTTCATTAATTGAAAATGAAAGCAAACGTAACTCTATACTTGAAAAACCTGCGTATACGGTTGGTCCAGCCACCTATGATGTTTTGACAAGACTGGGATTTAAAGATATTAGAGGTGGAAATGATGCTGGAAACGGATCAATATTATCAGATATAATAATTAAAGAAGATTTATTTAGTGATGGTAATAAAAAAATATTATTTTTAACTGGTGCAATTCGTAAAGATATCATTCCTAGAAAATTAGCAGCCGCAGGTTTTAATCTCAAAGAATTAGTTGCATATAGAACCGATGTCATGAAAGATGTTGTTGAACGTTATACTGAACTCCATGAAATGATAAAACGTAACGATAACGAAAAATGGATTGTGTTTTTTAGTCCACAAGGAACTGAGTACATTACTGAACATCTTGTTAAGGATAAGTCCGATTTTAAGATTGCTAGCATAGGTCCCACCACAGAGGAATATTTACTTACCAAAGGGATTAAACCTGATTTTGTTGCCGGAAAACCAAATGCTGAATCTTTGTTAAAAGGTATTAACTCTACATATGTATAAAGCTTTCTAAACACTTAAAAAGAATGAATGATTTTATTCAATTCTGAAACAACGAGAACACTTTCGGAAGTGTTTCTATAATCAACTTCCATAGAATAATTTTTGTTACTATTGCTTTTCACTTCAATGGCTGGTAATTGCAGTTTACCCGACTTCATAGGGATGAAAATTAAATCAAATTCAAAATGACTACCCTTTTCTTTCGTGACTTTTTCGAGATCGACTAAAACACTTAAAGTTTTGATACCTCCAATTATCCACTTTTGCTCATTATCAAAAAATGTAATATCTAAATTAATTTTCTCATCATTATCTATTTCAGTATTTTTCGTAGTCGAATTTTGAAAACGAACTCTTTTTTCCTTGTTATCAAATTCCTCAATTTGATTTTTAGAGTGTTTTATTAAATAAACATCTAATGAAACTTTGACACAAAGTGGCTCACATACAAGATATTGCAATCTTTTGTCAAATTTGTATTCAACAACATTTACTAAATCAATTACTGGTAAATTGACGGAAATTTGAAGCTGATTTTTTGTAGCTAACAATAATGACGATTTCAAAGTTTCGTCAATTTCAAATGTTTTTATGACGTGAATAAATTCGTCAATATTTTCTTTAAACTTTAAACCACTTTTTACGTCAAAATATTTCAAATATTTGGATATATTGTCCTCTTTAAAATCAGCTGGGACGATTTTGTAAGTTAGAGCATAGAAGTTGTATTTAAAATTAATATTTTCCCAAAATTTATGTGCTGCTAAGCAAAACATATGAAATTCAGAGCTATCAATATTAGTTTTATTCTTCAAAAATTTGGCAAATTTTATGTCCATTAAATGTATAATTTCATCTTTCATTGTACTATATTCAATATTCAATAAAACATTTTTACCGTCAAATTCTTTAATTTTGTAAAAAAATGTGGTTCCTTGGTCCATAAATGCAATTATATTCTTCTGGGGCTTCCAGGTTTCGATTGTCAAGTTATCTGAAACTAATGTTACATTTTGAATCCGGATCGGGTTGTTGATTGAAATAGAATTGATTGTGTATTGAGAAAACAAAAAAAATAAAGGACCACCACCGTTTTTCTCGTCGGGGTCTGATGATCTAAATATTTCATTTGCTGCAACTGCAACAGGTAACACACTATCAACTTCTGTGGAATATTTGCAAGAACATGGAAATTCCCGTTCCGGGTTTATTGATACAAACTCGACCATGTAATCTAAATTCAAAATGGTATTTGAGACATCAGGAGGAAAAAAGTAAGGGATTTCTACTTGTATTAAAGTATATGGTTTTAATGTCATTTTGTTTTTAGGTGAAAAACATATTTTATTTTCAGAATCTTCAACCTTACAATCAATCTGACTTTTGGTGTTGGAGTCTTCCAACAAAAACATCTTATAATCCCCTTCTTTAGATAATTTGTCGGCATCCGTTTTTAAAAGTGTAACTTCAATGTCTTTGGCTTCATTGGATCCAATTTTAACATCTAAAACTAAATGATCTGAGCCCATACTCCTTAACCGAGGTACTTTCATTGTGGCTGTTGTATTATAAACAAGGAGTTTTTGTGCAGTGTGATAAAATGTGTCAATAGGTGTTACATGAACTTTGCTAGAAAATTGTTGAATAATTTCCAACTTTTCAACACTGACAGAGATATGTGTAGTTTCATAATCACCAAACCATAACTTCGAGCATTCAAGTGAAAGCGTATTATTGTTATCAAGACTAACATCATTAATAATGAATTCAATAGTATTATTGTCTTTGTTCCTCATTAATAGTTTAACTGTATCAATTTTATAGCAAAATCTGGAGCTGAAGTTTAAATCAAGTTTGTAGACATCAATATCAGCACAATAAACATGTGACAATGAATTGACATGAAACAAATTTTGAATTTTCAAGACATGTGGTGATGGAAGATCAGAACATAAGGATCTAAATCGATTTTCATTAAAACTAGTAGCTCTATTTGCAGCTAATGTAACATAGCTCGAAAGTAAATGGAAAATGACCGTATCTCCATGTTTATCAAGAAGTTTATCAAGATTTTTGATATACACTTCAAGCAAAGAAACACCTATGTATTTCCAACCATTAGAGAAAAAAAATTCATAAGATTTAACAAGTTGTTCACATGAGGTTTCATAATCATCTGTCGAGTAGTAAAGAATAAGTGCTAACTCTGTGGTCAATAGCGCAAGAGTATTCATATTAGCAGATATGGTGTTATATGTTTTGATCAAGTCTCTTGTGAAAGCAATAATATTTTCTACAAAACTGTTTTCCGAACTCATCAATATATCCAAATTTTTGTCTACTATTACATAGCTATCATCTGAAAATTGTTTATCAATTATAGACATTGAACCTTTCAAAAAATAACCTTTGGATATTCCTAATACAATCAATTCATTCCTTTTTAGTAATTTCAAATCGGCGATACTGGTGATTATATTTGTCATAGTATTATTCTCTTCAAGGAGTCTTATCATTTTTTTATTATCCAAAAACTTATTGACCATAACATATGTTATTTCATTTTTTTTATAGCACATTTCAAGAGAATTTAAAAAGGATAATAGAATCTTTGCCAATCTACCAATGTTTTTAAGGTAAACTAGATCTGCAACATTATCATTTAATAAAATAAGCTCTTGCTTTTTAAAATACCAACTCTTCACCCTAAATGGCGAGCTTGAATCAGGCACGCTTGACAATTTTTTTGATTCCATCATTTCAATTAGTTTGTTTAAATCAGCATCTTCAAAATCGGCCTTTTTAATAAATGGGTATGTATTAAATAATTGTGAATAGCACACTAGTGCATCATCTTCTTGATGCAGCGATTCATATATAGTTGCTGTTGTCAGTAAATCGTTTTTGTAATATAATATTTGTTTATTAATTGAATCTACCAATGATGTTCTAACTGAAACTGTGATTGATTTCCATAGTTCATTCCTATCTTCTTCCGTGCTAAACATCGATTTGACTTTAAAAATATTTTCAACATTAAATTCTTTATTATCAAAATCCAGTTTCAACTTATTAAATAAATTGGTTTTAAGATATTTATCAGTAGTAGTTCTCAATTCAGAGTTTTCAAAGAAAAAAATAAAATATGGCACCTTTGGTTCCTTCGATCCCAAACTACCAAGCCATTGCAATATTAAAGGTCTAACTTTTGATCTATAATCGTCTATTGTTTGACATGAAATAAACATCGAATTCAAGAACACAAAATCATTCTTCCCACTATGAGGTATTTGCTCTAAAAAATTAAATTGGATGTTCTTCAACACCCTCAAAGCATCACTGTTATCTTTCCAGTAAAGAGATGGAATTTTAACGTGTTTTTCAAAATCAGATCTGAAACCACCTTGAAAAATAGAAAATGGGTCATAGAATCCCACATCCAGCCCAATTGGATTCTGTTCTGTCTTTTTTGACGGGTCCCAACTAGCCATTGCCAAACCAGAACTCTATATCAACTATAAGAAAATATCCTTCTTATTCATGTATATCTACAACTACCACCAAAGCACCAGCTAGTTTCACAATCTTCACGGTGTACGGACCAAACTGGTTTTGCGTTTTCTTCCCTCTGCTCGCATGAATCTGAAAAATAAATTTACAGGCCGACCCAAAATATACAGGTTTTAAACAAAATAAACACACCAAGGTTGAGACTGCGTCCGCCAGTGGAAATTAATAGCCTCTGATTATAAAAAAACCAACAATTGGTTACAATGGAATACAATAAATTGAAAGAAACTACCGACGGAGTAGGAGAGAGGGAGGTAACAACCAATAACAATGATAATAAACTTGTTATTTGTTTATCTCGACGGAACACAGTTATGGAACAAGCAACCAGAAGGCATTATGCAAATAATCCTAATGTTACATTTGTTTACGAAGAAGATTCATTTACGGAGTCACCAGAATATTGGACAACCATTGCGGAAAGAGCAAATATACCTACTCTAAGTAATTCAGAAGATAGTTTTCATATTGTCCCAAGTGAAGAATTAATCGATAATTCTGAAGATACAAGTAACAAGCCTTCATTTTTTGATCAAATACAGACTAGATACCAAGCTTATAAAAAGTTGTCTCAAGAAGAAGAAGACACTTATTATGCAAACATTGAACGTGAGTATAAAATTAAACGAGAACGCTCCAAAATAGCCCAACAGAAAGAAACATCAAGAAGCGAGCGCATTTCCAAATTATTTGATTACTGGAAAGGACAAGAGCATAATACATCTGCAGATGACAATATTGGTAAAGAACAAACAGAAAAAGAGGAAAGTTACTCACAAACTAATTCGTTGGACATTGCAACCAAAAACGATTCCGATGCAAGTTTGATCATTTTATCGGATTCAGATGATGAAAAGATATCAGCAGAAACTGAGAAGTTGGAATATGATTTGTTTGAGGAAAATTATAATGATGAATTAGATGTTGACGGAAAATATTCTGGATCTGAAAATGTGTATTCTGAAAAGGAGATGAGTCCCGAGGATTTAGATCTTGCTAGTGGAGAAAATCAAAGCGACCATAGTACCAGTAATTATGAAACAGATAATTATCAAATTTATCAGAATTATGCTGGTAAAAGACCTCCTGGAATACAAAATATTGGAGTTGTTCACGAGAGTGAAGAACTCAGTAATAGTGATGAAAGCAATGATGATGGTGCTGATGAAGATAGTGAAAATAATAGCATTAATGATAGTTATAGAAGTGAATCCCAGATAGATGGAAGTGATGAAGTAAGTGAAACAGATTACGTAAAAAATGAATATAATGAGCAGGAAGATGTGTATGCAGCGGGAGATTCAATCTATCATGAATTTTTCAATCAACAAAATCAATCTGTAACAAATGAAGACACTAAAAATTTTGTTTCTTTAGATTCTGAATCTGATAATTATAATGAAGAAGTTGAAGTTGAATCTAATAATTTTAGTGAAGATATTGAAAAATCCGAAGTTGAAGTTGAATCCAATAATTTCAGTGAAGACATTGAAGAATCTGAAGTTGAAGTTGAATCCAATAATTCTAGCGAGGATATTGAAGAATCTGATGTTGAAGTTGAATCAAATAATTCTAGTGAGGATTTTGAAGAAGCCGAAATTCTACCAGAGGATGAACAACGTTTTAAAGAAATCGCCATAGATGCAGGGGCACAAATGGATCTGGATATTGATTCAGTGGCACAAGCTTGCATTGAGTCGTTTGCTCAAAACAATGAAGCATATGAAAATGAAATTGAAGAAAACTTGGACATTCCGGAAATTCTGACAGCAGAAAATCAAGAAAATAACGGGGAAGCCTTTGGAGAAGGAGAAGAATTTGCTGATTTTTTTGGAGAACCCAAGGTTTTTCAAACTGAAACTGAAACTATTTTACCCGACGCAGAACTCATTGATGATATGGGCAACACATCTGATAACAATATTAATATCGCTGATGAAACAGAAGTTATTTTTGTACATCCTGAAGAAGAAAAAAATGAAGCAGTTGAAAAAAATTCTGCTATTGAACCTTTTTTCAACACCACTGAATTTCATTCTGCCATTGAAAATTCTGATATTTTTGAATCTAAACCCACCAATGAACATAATGAGGAATCTGAAAACCATCAAAATTTTGAAGCAACTTCTGCACCAAGAACCCCCTTACAAAAAACTATATATTTTAAGGAAATGACACCACCAGCTCCACCTACACCCGAACCACCAAGATTTAACTTAGCGCTGGCTAACTTACTGAATGCTTCATTAGATATCCATGAAAGGCGAAGTGCTGGTGAAGATGTTGAACCTGAATTGGTTGGTGAAACCCAAAATTTGATGAACACGCTTAATGAGCTCGTCGGAGAAATCAATGATTCTGAATTAGAAGATATAATTGGAAAACGGACAGGAAATTTTTCTCAAACTAGCAAACTTGAAGAACAACCTAATGACGAGGATTTATCTGATGTAACGGAAATAATGGTAGTTAAAGATGAATTTATTACTGACACTGCAACAAAAGAGAGTACACCAGATATTCAAACACCAGACAGTTTTAGCGCACTTTCTGAATCATCTATAGCTGACTCAACTTCAAATGCTGACTTTGGAGTCAATGAAATAAAAAAAGCAGAGTACATCACAGGACTTATCAATGAGTCATTAGCTGAAGCTGAAATTGAGGATGATCAAAATCCTGAGGAAGAAAACGACCTCGAGTTGGAAACTTCCGAACAAGCTGTTTTAGGTGGTGTTTATGGGGAAGAAATTGTTGTTTCAGATGAGGATACGGCCACTGCAGATCAATCATTTTACAACCCTAATTTTCAACAAGATGAAGTTGATCAAACTAATAAGGCTGAAAATATAGAAACTAGATCTTTGAAAAGAAATTTTGATGAAGCCGACATTGAACCTGGGATAAAGGAATCTAGTACCTCCCAGATTTCAGTTTTCAAACGTTTCAAAAGTGTTTTATCAAAATTTAATCCGTTTTTTTCAAGTGCTACAAATAATGATAATACTAAACTGACAGTTGATTTTAATTCGGAATTTGAAAGTGGAAAAACAGAACAATTACCTGCCAATATTTCTAACGAAGATCAACCTGGTTTTGTTGTTAATAAGCTTGTACCTGAAAATGATATTGATCAAAACGATGAGTTTCATGATAATGCTGTTGGCGATGTATTAGCAGCTGCTTCATTTGAATGTGAAGATAACGCATTAAATTTTGAATCGACTAAAGATAATGCTGTTGAATATAAATCAGATGTGAAAGAATTCACTAAAGATCATAGCACAAACCTACCTGAACAATGCAGTATTGAAGAATCAATGAGCATTCCTGTTCAATTGGAGCATGTGCCAATAGTTGAATCAGAGATTTTGCTGAACATATCAGCTAATGGCAATTCTTCATTAGAAGGGCTCTCACAAGATTCTACGCCAATAAACACCGATCATCAAGTTGTTGAGCAATTTAAATACCAAGATATAGAAGACAACTATATTGAATCGATTGATCACTCAACTCACAGCGAAGCCCAAAACATTGGAGGTGAAAACATGGAGGCTGAAGCGGTTGATGCTGAAAATATGGAAGTCGAAAACATGGAAGTCGAAAATATGGGAGTCGAAAACATGGAAGCTGAAGAGATTAAAGCTGGAAATGAGGAAGCTGTAGATTTTGAAGTTGAGGAAGGTGAATCTCAAGACACCGAAGCTCAAGACACTGACGTTCAAGACACTGACGTTCAAGACACTGACGTTCAAGACACTGACGTTCAAGACACTGACGTTCAAGACACTGACGTTCAAGACACTGACGTTCAAGACACTGACGTTCAAGACACTGACGTTCAAGACACTGACGTTCAAGACACTGACGTTCAAGACATAGAAGTTGACGAAGGTGAAGTTAAAGGTAATCCTTCTTTCATCTCAAGTGTATACAGAGCACTCACTGACTTTTCCCAAGGTGTTTTGATAAATGCAGCAGAACCAGATTCCGAATTTGAGGATACTTCTTTGGCAGCTCAATCCAGCGATAAGTCAATTGATAATGATTACGACGAGATTATAAAAGAAAATGAAGACGTCGAACTCGAAAATCTACAAAGTGATATAGCGGAACCCCTTTTGCTTGCTCCCCCAAATGAGGACAACGCTGAAGATCATTCACTAACTGATATAGCCGACAGCGGAGCTATATTAACTTCAGATAATCTGACCAAACAAGATGAAACTGATGTTAACGTGATACAAAATTTTACTGCTGATTGTTCTCAAGAAATTGTCAAAGAGGAAATGGTCAAAGAGGAAATTGTCAATGAGAACATAAAAATGTTGGATAATGATACTGTTTTAACCTCAGAAGAGAAAGAAATAGGATCTCAATTAGCTCACGAAGAAGATATTGAAGCTACTGATCCAGTTCAAGTATCAGAAGATGAAGGCAACAAATCTGAAATTCTTTTTGAACCTACTGAAATTATTCAGGTTAAACCCGAGACCACCCCAGAAATCGAAGTTAAATCAGAAATATCAGAACAAGATGAAGGTGAAACCACCCTGTCATTACCAGAGGAAAATGAAATTCATATGAAAACAATTGAAAGCGGCGAAGCATTGGTTGATCAACCTAACTTCAAGCCCTCTTTATTTTCCAAACTTTTGGGTAGGTTCATAAATTCTCAATCTAAAAATCTGACTCCAGATAATGTTCAGCTGGGGCATGCAGATACGGAAAAAATTGAATTGGATCAAGCTGCAGAGGAGATTTCTCTGGATGCCGAGTTTCTTCAATTTGACGAAGAAGATATTTCAATAATTCAAATCCAAGGATCGGATGAACCCAGTTCAACTGAAGAGGTAACAAGATCCGACGAAAGTGCTGACACAATAAGCATTGAAGTTAAGCCTGATGTAACTGCTGCAGATGAACAACAATTTTTTATGGAAGAAGAAACTGAAGCTATGGAAGTGGAACCAACTTTAGAGGAAAGCTTTTACAAGGATGAAGTTAGAGAAGAAGCCGCCCTTGACTTGACTGATAATAGTGAGGTTCTTTTGAAAATTGAAACTTCACCGGTGGTATTAAATTTAAAGCGTGGTCGTTCGTCTAGTTTGGATTCTACTTCAGGGTCAAGTGACAATGAAGAAGAGCTGAACTCTAAAAGAACTCATAGTTCTGATCCTAAATTGATTGTTCCGCCAGTTGCAGTGAGAACTCGTTCAAGATCACCATCTCGCAAGACGTCGGATACTAATGCAAGGTTTTCGTTAATACCTGAGGAAAGCTCGAAAGTTGATTTAGAATTCAAAGCTAATCGGGTCATCTCATATGGTTCCGATGACGATCCTATTGAATTGAATGATACCCTACCAAGAATATATCCAGAGTTGGTTAAAGAAGCTGATTATTTTATTGAACGTGAACCTGCAAAGAAACCAATAGGCGACGGTACACATGCTACTAATAGCGATGACGAAGATGATAATTCACCTAAGATAGAAAAGAATACTCTGATTCCTGTCAAAAAGAGATCTAAAAATAAGGCGACTGTAACGGGAAAGCATTCAACAGCGGACGATACTTTAACTGTTGTTACAGATCTGCCTCAAAAAAGTGATACCAGTACATCCGATTCGAAATTAGATAAATCTTTTGGTGAGCAGCTGCAACAACCTTCCCGCCGAGGCAGACCCAAAGGGGGTAATTCCAAAAGCAAAGCCAAAGGTTCTCGAGGCAACTTTAGAGGAAAGAGGGCTAAGAGAGGTAGGGGTAGCTCTAGAGGAAAAAAACTGTGATGTTCTCATGTATTCTTTTTCAGTCGTTAAGTTGAATAGTTAACGAGTATTGAATCCCATGTCAATTCGCAATTTTTTCTATCCCGCCGTGTAAAACTTAATTATCTTTTTTAAACTTTAAACTTTTAAATATATAGTATACAATCTTAGAAATCATCGTCATCGTCTTCTTCAATCTTAGCAGCACGAGGCTTAATAGCTGTTTTTTTGTCTTCATCGGATTCGAAATCTGCATCGTCTCCGTAGTCTTGGCCTTCTTCTGAATGTTTTGTTTCTTCCTCGGCAACCGCTTCACATGCATCAATCCAGTTGGAATAGATGTCAATAGGTTCAGAAAGTGAATTGATGGATGTTTGGAAAGACTGGCCACAAATCTTGCATGTTAACGCCCCAATATTGGCTTTTTTGTCAATGGTACAATTGATGGCCTTTTCATGATTGCAGAAAAGACACGTGAATTGTGTATCTAATTTCTGTTTAATTCTTTTTTGTGGTTTTGCCGAACTCTTTCTTTTACCCATTTGGTGCTTTTTTCCTGGTCTTTTTGTCTTGATATCTTAAAGACCAATCTTCACTTACAATAACTGCAAACAACTCATAACTGTGAAATTCATGTCGAGACATCTGTCGAGCCGATCGTCCTCAGATAAAAAATTTATTTTGTGAAATTTTTTTCTGTGAAATTTTTCACTTATAGATAAATATAAAATATTTTTTCTTTAAAAAAAATTGAATAGTACCAGACGGTTAAGGATCAACAATGCCAGCAAAGAAAACCAAGACAACAAAGAATACCAAGTCGGCAAACAGTGTTTCTAAGGCTAAAAATTCCAAAGCAGCAGTTGCGAAAGCCGAAGAAGTTGTTGCAGAATCAACAAATGATGTTAAATCAATAGTGATCAAAGATTCGATTATTGAAAAGGCAGTTGGTGCTATTTCCAAATGGAATAAAGAAAATAGTGCAAAGTCAGCAAAGAAGGATCTTTTTGAAGCAGATGATGACGATTTACCATTGTACTTACAAATTACTTCCAATAAATACTTGGCTCAAACTAGTGTTTTGAAACCACGTATGTTGGAACTGCCACACCCAATCCACGATTTGGAAGATGCAAAAGTCTGTCTTTTTGTTAAGGATAACTTGTTTGATGAAAAATCCCTGGAAAGAATTGAAGTATTAAAAGAAAAAGAGTTGAAAAATTTAGCTCAAATAGTCACTGTCAAAGAATTAAAAACAAAGTATCATGCATACGAAGCAAGACGTAAATTATTATCAGAATTTGATATTTTCTTAACTGACGCTTCTATTGCCAACATGATTCCAAAATTATTAGGTAAAACATTTTTCGAATCTGCTAAGCTTCCTTTAACTATAACAGTAACTGACAAAAAAGATTTATCCATTGAAAAGTTGGTTAGAAATTTCACCAAAGCATTGAATTCGGTTGGTTTCCTCTTACCTATGGGTATTAATATGTCATTCAAATTAGGAATGTTGGGTCAAGACATTGATAATTTGAAAGAAAACATCCATGCAATTGCCAAATATTTAGAACAATTCTCCATACGATTAATTCAATTGAAGTTGAAAAATTCTCCAGCACTTCCGATTTTTGTTTCCAAAAAGGTGTATACCGACGAAGACATTCTTCATCCTGGCGAAGAAGTCAAATCTGTCGATGAAACTGATGACGTATCATTATCTATTTATGCTGAAGGTTTGAAGGAATTAGGTTTAAGTGAAGAAGACGCTAATGCTATTTTTGGTAGAAAGAGAAAAGCAGCAGAATCAGAACCAGAACAGCAAGCTAATTCCGCCTTTGCAAAAAAGACTAGAAAAGACTAGAGATAGGCTAAGCTAGATCATTCTATAACTAAATGTGTGTATAACTAAACTATAACCTCTAATAAAATGCATATACTGACTGATACACTGTTGAATGCAAACGTCCTTCTGCGCAGCTGAGGAGGCTTGAATATTTTGCATCATGAAATTTGTGTTTGCAAGCTGTGGGAGTGGTGTAAGGTTTGAAGTTTGTTATTCCGACATTCTCAGTCAGAGGAAAGATGACAAAATTATTAACAACAATGCCATTAATGAAATCGAAATCTAACACGCTTATATTGACAGATTTGGAGCTATTACATTCCAGCAACTTGTCTGTGCTTACGGAAACTTTAAATGCATTAAAGGATTTTGTTGGAAGATTAAACGTTGTAAATGGACTACATTCATGCTTACAGGTGCTACAATTGAAATCATTACGTCGAATATTACTTATCTTTTCAGAATCGAAAATTGCAGATCTAGCACACCAATATTTTGTTGCATTGAAAATAAAAATAGGATATGCTAGAAATGACAACAATTTGAGCAAGTGTGATCTGGATTCAAAATGCACCCAATCATCGGTTTCCAACAAACCTCGAGTCAAATTGAACTTGTCAGATACTTCAGATGATTCTTTTGTGGAGAAGTTTCCTGGAACTTCGGTATTTGTTAGCAGCAAACTTGAACCTCCAATTCCATGTATACAAATGCAATCACCGCCTCCGTCGCCCTATGAAGGTTGGATCAATAGACCAGAAGATCCACCTAGTGCTACAACCATAGGTTTTAATCCAAAATCCTTGTCACATTTACTATATACCGTTGATCCTGATACGAATGATTCAAAACCCATATTTTCACCGTTTGTTGATTCAGACCAACCAGAACCCGCAATTACACCAGATTCTAATTTGCTAGAGTTCAACCTTGGGGAAGGTTTAGATGATGATGACGAAAATAATAGTATAATTGAAGGATCCTTGCTCCAGAATTCAGCTGATAAAAATACAAAGACAAGCCAAAAACAGCGTGCTCCTTGTAATAAACCAGATTTGAAGATTCCTATTGTTATTGTAGGTTCTTCTGAAGCTGATAATTTACGGAAACATGCTCAAAATATGTACAAAAAATAAATAGATATTGAAAATGTAAAATTAATTAGGATAAATTAGAAACTATTTTGAAACTTTAAGTTTCCCAATAAAATTAACGAAATAGAAATGAAAAAAATAATCACATAAAAAATAACTTGCGATCGATCAAAAGTAACTCCAATTGAATAAACTGTGAAAAATAGCCATGGTGCCATTAAATTCATTAAATTTCTAATTAATGCCAATGCACCAAAAAATTCACCATTTTTACCTGGCCTTGAGTTATATTTAAGTAAAGTTGAATGAAGCACAGGTGATGCAATAGCTGAAAGAGCTGAAAAAATAACGTAGAAACATACGCTAATTAATGATGAAGATATTGAGCAAGATAATGCTGCAATTAATTCGCATATTAATCCAAAACCTATAGATGTGACATCTATAAAATCAACATTATATTGGTCATGGCTGAAATTTGATAAAAGTTGTCTTTGGAACCATGGGTTAAATATTGTCAAAACAATAGATCTAAGACCTGAGGCTATACCAACAAATAAACTTAATTGAGATTGTGATAAACCATACTGGTACATTAGGTAAAGAGCAATTGGTAAAGAAGCTCCAATACTGCAAAAACTAATCAAAATTTCAATCATCAGTAATAAAATTGCATTTACACGAGCAGTCATATCAATACTACCATCTTTTTGATCATAAAGAAGTGGATTGTATTCTTCTTGAATTTCAGTGATTTCATTACTATTATATGAAACTGTTGACTGTGGATTGAAATTTTTTGGTCTCGAAATCCAAAGTAACTTTAATGAATTAAACGACTCAATCAATGGAGACAGGCCCAACTTGTATAGAAGTGAAGGATTTAAATCCATCTTGTGTTGTGATTTCATTGAGGCACGGCGTGATTTATTTCGTAGTTTCAAGCTACGTGACTCAGGAACAAATAAAATCACTATAATAATTGATAATATTGTTAAAAATGCACTCAAACCAACTAAGTGTATATTCTGCACTTTAAATGTAGATCCTAAAAATGAAGAAAACAGTGGGCCCAATGATAAACCCAAAAATAAAGCACCTGTAGCTTTACCTAAAGATTGTAACCTTTCATTATCATTAACAACATCAATTGTGTAAGAGTTAGCTAAACCTAATAGAACGAAAATCGATCCTCCAGCCGCTTCGATGGAATTTCCAAGAATGACTCTATTAAATGTAAAATATTTTGGAGTCAAAAAGAAAATCATGGACAATTTCGAAATAGCAGTCATTGAAAAGACAAATAAAATAAGTGGTTTTCTACCATAAATGTCACTAAGTTTTCCCATTTTGATAGATGCAAAAATCTTTAAAAAGGCACCAATAAAATTGGACCATTTTAATAGTGCTGCATTTGTCTTCTGTACTTCATAAGATTCACAATTTATTAATTGATTGTTATTAACTATATAACAAACGCCATCAGTAGTAAGTTTCAGATCAGCGGCCATCGAAACGGCCAATGAAAACGTATAAAAAAACATTATTGAAGATATCATGAATATTGAAGGTCTCTTATGCCATTTGAGGGATGAATGAGCTTCTCTTTCTTCAAACAATAAAACTGAGTCACTTATTTCAGAAAACAGTGACTCTTGGTTATCAATTGAATCATAGTCGCCTTCATATTGGGTATTATTTGTTGAAGCTTGATAGCATTCAATGCCCTCCTCAAAACCAGAGTTAGGATTTGAATTGATACTGCTACTCAAAGAATTATCAAATCTATCGTCATCGATTTCTGCTTCATATCCTTCACTTGAAGATAACAGTGCAGCTTCTTCCATAATATCATCACTAAGAGCAGCATAAGCATAAGCCTGCTTGTTTGAAGAATATGCTAAAGTGTTATGCAAATTGTGAGCGTTTTGTTTGGAACTACTAATATTATTTGAACCGTAACTCGTATTGTTTGTATCAGCGGAAGAGCCTAATAAATAATTGTTAGATATAGGATTTTGGTTGCTTTTCTTAATATTCTTTTTTCTTGACTTGGAATTGTGTTTTTTAGCCATTGCTTCAACAGAAAAAGTGCAACAAATATATCTCAATAATATCACAAATAGGAATAAAAGCCCTGATGACTGAAAAGGTGATTGTAGTTTTTGCAAAGATTAAAACAATAATAATTCAAAATTAGTTCGGTTTTAGTTTTAGTTTTTATTTTTTTATTTTTTTATTTTTTTATTTTTTTATTTTTTTATTTTTTTATTTTTTTATTTTTTTATTTTTTTATTTTTTTATTTTTTTATTTTTTTATTTTTTTAT